>CM060920.1:652777512-653377512 GCA_030737875.1 Allium sativum
ATACAACGTCGGTTTTACCAAACAATCACAACACCTCGTCCAAATCACATGCCTACAAAGTCGGCATCCACTACATCTCAGCACAACCTATCGCGAAATCAACAAGGTTCGAATACCTAAACGGATTTCACTTCATCGGCACCCCTGAAATCACGAGAGGCACCCGCGCGCTGTCAAGCTATATGGGACTTTGGGTTTGGAATCACGATTTGATTCCATTCTTTAAAAAAACGGAGGAATGGTTCGATTTCAGTTGACTAGGGGAAATAAAAGAAAAGGCAAAAGCTCGAAAATGAAATCTTTCGAATTCGATTTGAGGAATGAAAAAGACACAGCTTTGATTTTAGAGGAAGGGAAGAAAGAGTTACGGGAATTTTTATTTCAAAGCCTCGGATTGTTTTCCATTGCTGAAGAAAAGGGGGGTCGCGATGGTTTATATAAGCAAAAGAAAAGAGACAGATCGTGCCGCACCATTAAATTCTTATTTCTTAGATTTAGAAGGGTTAGGCAATTTTTTCAACTCGAGAAGAGAAACATATGTGCGATTTAATTTGATGCAAATGTGTGTCAGCCTCTTTTTTTATGTGATTTTATTTCTTTATTTTTATTATTATTTTAATTAATATGAATTTAGTTAACGGAAAATACCTATTGATTTCGAACTCCAATTTCAGCGTAGCGACCAGCAACCCTAGGGTTATACCACCATTCTGAACATATTGGGACAAACTCCGAAGTCTAATTTGATTGTCTGGAAAAGATATCAATTTAAACCGATGATTAAATATTAGATTTGATTTAAAATATAAATTGATTTCAAGCAAATAAATTCACCGATAATAAATTATCGCTCTAATTCAAATAAAATTTATATTAATCGACTAAATTGTTTCGATTCAATTTTTAACTACGAATACAATTATTGTCGTTTTCATATTACGATAGCTCTATATATTCGATATAATAGACAAATTCTTATAAAAATCCATTTATTATTCCAAATCAATATTTAAAATAAATTTAAATATTCAATATTAAATGTCTAAAAATCCGGGATGTTACATTCCTTTTCCCTTAAAAGAACTTCGTCCCCGAAATTACTAAGGCAGAAGAAATGGTACAACCCCGTTAACTTTTCAAAAGCCCACTATGGTGTAACTTAGTATTCCATATTCTATAATTCAAGTCCCATTCATTTTTAAATTTTCATGGAAATATTTAATTTCCTATTTTCCATTCAAAAATCTTTAAATTGAATTAATTTGAAAATCAACTTTTTATCTTTATAAAAATTTCAAAATTTTTGAAAAAAATTCTAAGTCCCTAAATTTTGGAATTTTTTTGGCAGAGTCTCCCCTGCACATAGGAGCTTTTGCAATGTACTAGAAGAGATGAAAAAGTATACATCGACCTATACGGTCGAAAAATAGTTCATATACCCTAATTTGATATATTGCATAGGCGTACCTTATATAAGCGTTTATTACACACACAAGCTTTACATATAAGCAATCTACACATCCAAAATAAAGTCAGGTATCTCCATGTACCTGTACTAACTCAATTTAAACTCATTAGCCTCATAATATTAATGTTTCAATAACTATTTACATGGTTAAACACATAGATTCATTTCTAAACAAGTCATATCATGTATATTTAGCACTTGTCTGCTAATACAAGTTTCAATATTTAGTTTATCCCTTATTTCATTCATATTGCATATCATATGTGCTTACATTCATTCGAATGATTTACATTCACTACTTTTATATTCAACCCATATTCCATTCACATGCAATTAAATTTATTTAGATTGATTCAAATTTATTTATTTATTTCGTTTATGACAACGAAAAGTTTTCTATGTATATTTAATATTATCTGGTTAATATAATAACCAATTATCTTCCTAGCTTCTAATTGATACAAATCAATTCTTCAGCTTCACTTTTACTGATTTAATTTATTTAACATGCCTAAGTTAAATTCTAAATTCCAGAATTCAATTTCCCGGGTTTTTATTTCAAATCCCTTTTGAAATCATATAGATATATTTATAATCATCACAAATTCAAAACATTTGAATTTTCCAGACAACTTATTTTCTAAAATAAATTTCTTTGGAAATCTCATCATGGTAGCAATCCTTCGCTTAGAAACTCGAAAATGAACATCGATGATGGCGCACTTCATCATCAGGATTATTTTCCAGTGTCTGAAGTGAATTCAGTGCTTTGTCACTTTCAAAATTACATTCAGAACAATTTAATTCAAAAAACCTTCCAAAACAAAGCTATATTATTTTAATATACATCGAAAAATATTTTCCAACTTATGGGATTTAAACTCTGAATTCTAATTTCAATCCAATTTTAGTTTTATCTCATTTATATGTACAAGTTCTATTTGGTTACATGTAACCATTTTAATTTTATATTCTAATTATAGCAACCATCTCATCCATATATATATATATATATATAATTTTAGAAAATTATTCACTTTTATTTCAAAATATAAATTTGGGCAATATTATTTCGTTTACCCATTTAAAATAATATTATGCCAGACTACTCTTGTTCAAGTGTTTAGAAACTCCTATCGATATCGTAGCGTCCCACGATTCGACCAGAATTCATAAGCCACTCAACAGACAAGCCAACACAATATAAAACAATTTTTATATCAACTTATAAATATACTCTCTCATATATATACACTCAACTCATTCTAGGGTACTATTGACCCTATCTCTAATGAGTAAACCCCCACCAAAGCTTAGGTGTTCGCTCAACCTAAGCTCTGATACCAACTGTGACAACCCATAAATCCATACTATCTGAGTTGACTAAAACAACACAACCCAAATAATACTAAAATATGAGTCATTAGGGTTAAAGAAATAAAAATAGATAGACGATAGAACAAAAGGAACATCGGAATCTCACAGCAGAACGAATAAAATATATTATATAACAAAATCTTTGAAATACAAAGTTTTGTATTATATATACATACCATCATCAAAGTAAAATACAACATTTGACACAGCGGAAAATAACTCTAAAATATATAACGGTGAAGCCTCCTGCTTCAAACTCCTCCAAATCTATCTGTAAAATCCTAAAACACTTGACTGCCCATACAAATTTGGGCACACAAGAGTTTAGGTAAAACAAACAAAATAAACTCAGGGTCAGTCATGGGACTGGTATGAGTAAACTCCAACCATATTGTTTAACTTTAAAAAATCCTTTGAAAGAAAGGGTAATAGTAAGACTAGTCCACTCATAAACGCAGACGGTTTTTACCTTACTATAACCAAACCATTTTAGGTATCAAAATCCAGCGATATTATACTAGTGTCTAATCAACTAAATAACCAAATAATAGAACGCTTGCATCTCACGCTCTACATACATAGTAAAAAATCGCAGGGTGCTTATTGGAGATTGGATTCCAACTATGATAAGGTATGGGACCACCTCCCGATCAGTGTACTCTAGAGGGGATACACTGGGGTTCAGCAAGAACATCTCGCAACCCGGCCACACATGACCGCCCACTCATTTAGCTTGAGTGTAGCGAATATATTGTCACCCACGGTTGTCGGTCGTCCAACCGTAATGCTTAAGATACAGAATTGAAAGAAGAACAAATAATTGAATTTTTCTCTAGATCGGTGACAAATATACCCTGCTTGGGTATGACCCAACTAGCCATGTTGCCTGCCCGATTTTTGTCATTTCGCGATTGTGATGCTTGAGGCTACATATACTTTTTAGAACATCTGGCCACCTTACACTTTGAATGCCACATCGTCTGTGACGACAAGGAATTTCGCTCGATCCGAATCAGTCGTTAAACCGATCTAGACCGTTCGAAACCCTGATCGTTTTGAGAACAGGACAAATCAGAACGCAAACGGTAGAACATTTCATTGCTATTACAACAATTCCATCAGATACAAGAATATACAGAGTATAATTGAATAAATTACATTCGATAAATATCAGAGATTACAATAAATTACATAGCAGGGGAAAATAATACAAAGCACAACTGAAGGTGATATACGGATACAGAGCTTTCCGGATATCATTCCAGCTGTAAACCAGGATCCTGTGAATATAAATCTGCAAAACCAAAACTACTAGCTGCCCGTGTCGAAAATAGGGGCACCCAGAGTTTAGGTTAAAACAATAAACTCCAGGTCAGTCATGTGACTGGTGTGAGAACTAAAACAGTTATTAAAACTTTATTTTAAAAGAGAGTAATTCAAGGGACCACGCCGTATGACACGGAATGGGTTTCCTCCCAAGAATACCAGTGCATATCAATAAACAACGCAATGCTTTTTCGAAAAATGAAGCTATTATAAGACCCAGGTCCCATCACACAATGCAACGCAAGCCGGAGGATAGGGTTTTACCTTATAACAGCCAAACATGCTTGATACGTTTAAAACAGATCATTTGATACTATAATAAGTGTATAGTGTCAAAACAATTTCAATCATAAATATAAATCATAGACGGCATAAGTGCCCCATCCCACTATGTCGCCATACTAGGCTCTACAAATAAAACCGAAATACACGTATTGGAAATTGGATTTCTGTCATGAGTCGAGGCAAGAGGCAAGCTCCTCTCTGCTTTCGAGACACTCTAGCAAATGTCTCAGGACTACACACTCTGGGCAATCCTGGATGCTTCAGGGCCGGTCCTCACTTACGTTAGAGGATTAGTTATGCCTGAACACACGTTTCCCGGTCCTTACAGACCTAAAATCGAGGCGCCTCATCCAACAACCACATAGGTGAAAAGTATATAAATGTCAGGGTTGGTAAGTCACTGACACCACTAAAGCTAGAAAGAAACGTCGTGCTCTCCCTGCAGTCCGTATCCCGTTTTTGACTCATACCGAGGTGTGAGGCTCGCGAATTCACGTTATACACAAAGCTGCCACGTAGGCCGTGCTTTGATCATCAACCACAAGACTCTGCTTTTCAACAAAAGCCTTGATCATTGCATCTTAGCGTGCCACACAGGAAATTCATGCCATGCGACTGATGTCCATCGATATAAAACCTCTGAGCTCGTACGTCTCAGAGAAGGGCGTTAAGCAAAAGAATAAATTCTCCGCCGCCAAACAGATGTATATTTAATAGAAATCAATCAACACAGAATAAAATCCAATGTCAGACACACAATCCATTTACAAGTCCGTTCTGGGTCTGAACGAAACCGGAGGCACTTTCCTCGCATATCCATCCATCTCCAAGTACGTCTGGACAATCACCAACTGATTCCCTCATCTTGGGTGTAAAACCCAATCAAGATCATCAGTAATCACCCAAACGATGTGAAGACTTCCGGTCTTCAACCACCGTCTTCATCTTCGACTTTTCGTCGAATCGGTTATTCAGAATGGGTATAAACCCGGCCTTTCCGAACAACCCGCGTATATTAAAAACAAATGTTACACAAACACAACATACGCCTCATTCCAATTCATTAGTCACTAACCGTTAATCAGTAAGAGAGAAATTCCCCAAATATTAACCCCGAAGGCCGAAACCAACATCAGACCAATACCCAGGAAACCATTCTTCTTAACTAACCTACAGCTAGTTTCCAAATTTCACATTCTTAGGGAAAAGTTCCCATTAATTTTATCCAAGATAAATTCTTTGAATTTATTCTTTAATCTTCCTTTGGATGTCATTTCAAATCAAATTATGGTTTTCCAAACTAGTCGAGATTAGCGAACCACACCGAAGTAATTATTTATTTTATTTCCCAATCCCAACCTATTCATCCCATGAAGCAAAACTGGTAATACTCCATATCTAACACCGTGGTGTTATCGGTAAAATTAATTACCATTTCACGTTCAAATCTAATTAAAGATTTAACTATCGCTTTGGAGCAAAATTGTGATACTCCATTCTCGCTTATTTTCCAAATTTGATAATTTAGATTATCAATGCACATTTCAATCTAATTGCAGATTCATTTAAAACTCCTTTTACAGGGTTAAAGAACTAGTGTCATTTAAAACACAGTTCACGATAAACCCACAAATCAATTCTATTTAAAACCCATTTCAAATCCAATTTATTTATTTAAAAATAAATGGGCTTTAATTTTAGTTCAAAACTAGTTCATTTCGATAAAAATCTATTTTTATCTTTTTGAATATGGAGTTTTTCATTCCAATTTTTCCCAAATCATTTCTTATGATTTTACACAAATTATTACTATTTTTAATAATTTTATTAAGGCCCGTACAATCGATTTCCAACAATGGCCATCGAACTGCACTTACAACGACCTTTTTCAAATTTGATTTGGACGTATCTCCAAATCCAACCGTTAGATTTCAAATTTCTAATATTCGTTAGAAAGCTCTTTTCGATACGAACCCAACGGTTCCGATTTTAGGAGAATCCGACGGTCGGATCTCCCGTAATGTCCGTTTGAAATAAATGGTCGAAATTCACGAACTGCCACGGCGCGTTCTATTCAGGCCATTATATTATATATATAATATATATTTCGTTGATTACTATTTAAAAACGAATTTTATAAATAGTTTTGAATTCGTTCCAAAAACAATTTCAACCTTTATTTCAGATTCAAATCAAAATTGAATTTCCTATTATAAATCCTTTTTACTTTCATTTCTATTTGATTTCAATTCAAATCGATTTTAATTCGATTCGAATTCATTTCATTTTCTATTCAATTTGAATTCAATTCGTTTTCTGTTCAATTCGAATTCAAATCGTTTTCTGTTCAATTTGAATTCAAATTGCTTTTCTATTCAATTCAAATCAAATTCGTTATATATTCAATTGAAATCAAATTTGTTTTCTATTCAATTCAATTCGAAATCGTTTTATATTCAATTCATTTCAAAATCATTTTATATTCAATTCATTTCAAAATCGCTTTATATTCAATTCATTTCGAAATCGTTTCATATTCAATTCATTTCGAAATCGCTTTATATTCAATTCATTTAGAAATCGCTTTATATTCAATTCATTTTGAAATCGTTTCATATTCAATTCATTTCGAAATCGTTTCATATTCAATTCATTTCGAAATCGTTTCATATTCAATTCATTTCGAAATATTCGATTACGAAATCACTTTTCAATATTCATTTCAAAATGAGTAAAATCGATATAAATATCGTTCACGTCAAAATGGCGTCAATCTAATCAACACGGCTTCATGTATTTCTATTTTCTAGTACTCTATTTCAAATATTTCTATTTCAAATATTTCTTTTTCAAATATTTCTATTTCAAATATTTCTTTTTCAAATATTTCTTTTTCAAATATTCTATTTCAAATATTCTATTTATCAAAATATTTCGTTCAATACATGACTAATCTCAACGGATGAGTACTGTCAACACATAAACCTTTATTTTATATTGATAAAGATGTAAATTTTATTATTAAAATATTTCGTTCAACACATGACTAATCTCAACGGATGAGTACAGTCAATACATGAACCTTTATTTTATATTGATAAAGATGTAAATTTTATTATTAAAATATTTCGTTCAACACATGACTAATCTCAACGGATGAGTACAGTCAACACATGAACCTTTATTTTATTATATTCTTTATTTTCTAAATTGGAATGAGGCCCAATCAATCACCATATAATGTTAATTATATGGATTTTCATACATCACACGTATATAATAGCATTGAAAAATAATCAACCATCAACCAAAGTGCACTACACTGTATAAGCATCAAATATAGATATCTAACGCTTATAACAGCCTGTCAATCAATCGATCGACATATTTAATCAATCAGGATGAGTGAACTTCAAATTTCATCCCAACACCCGTGTGGGGTTTCAAATCAACAAACACAAATTTTATTTGTGCAGTTGGGCGATGTGTAAAATTTATCGTCCCCATCAATGTCCTTCAAATAGGTGTACATAAACAAACCGTCCGGTTTGTAAATGAATATTTATTTATTCACATTCACTATATTCATATTCACGTTAAAAATTATATTTTTAACGATAAAACATTTTATTTTAACATATGAATTTCTATTCAGTTCATTCTTTAAATAAAATGATATTTTTATTTTTCTAACTTATTTTAGAAAATTTCGGCGGCATAACGGCACGATACTAGAAACGGGACGAGGCCTAGCCTTATCCCCGGTCTAGTGAATGCCCACGCCATTCACACATCAATCAAATCAATTTTATTTCACCAAACAATTCAATTCAAACCAAATAATCTAACCAACTACACAACCAAACAATTAAACAAACAAGCCATCTATGGTCTGTGGATGACGGGTGTCGGGTGCTACTAAACACCGTCTGCATCCTAGTATATGTATATAACTAGAAAAAGAAATTGAAGAGTGAGAAATTCTCATCGATAGCTATCCAATACCACGACTCTTCATTGATAGAAATCTTCATCGTTCTCGCCTTTTTATCACCTTCGTTGCCCGTATTCTCTACATATGTAAAAATCGAATTTTTACTTCGCTATTCAATATATAAAAAGCGAATTTTTACTTTGTTATTCCATATATAAAAATCGAATTTTTACTTTGCTATTCAATATATAAAAATCGAATTTTTACTTTGCTATTCAATATATAAAAATCGAATTTTTTACTTCCATGCTATATAGATAAAAATTCTATTTTTATCACGCTATTCTTTATATAAAGATTTCGCCTTTTATATTTTTAAAATCTAATCTTTTCTATTTTAAAAATCTAATCTTTTCTCATGGATCTATAAACAAAATCAGGACTTTAGGTCGCCTCTTATATAAAACTGAATTTAGAAAACAAAACTAATTTATAAAAACTGATTTCCAACTAAGAACTGATTTAAATAGGGTAGTACATTTTAAATAAAAATCAGATTTAAAGGAGACTCACCGTTATTCGAAGAGGAGAGGCACAAGGGGCTATAGGTGACCGGAGGGCATCACTGAAGCAAGGGGGTCTTCGGTCGGCAGCAGCAGGGGGGGGGGGGTCGCGCGGTGGCGCAGGGGAAAAGAGGGCACGGGGGGGGGGGGGGGGGGGGCTCGATGTCGCAGGTGAGGGTGGGCTCGATGTCGCAGGCCAAGGGGGGCTCGATGTCGCAGGCGAGGGGAAGAGGAGGAAGATGAGGAGGGGGGCGGCGGCTCATCGACCGGGGGGGGGAGAGGGGGGGGGCTCGGCGCTGCCGCGCTGTGGCTTCCTTTTTTTTCCCTGAAATCGATTGAAATAATGATTTGGGGGGGGGGGGGGCAGAGAGAAGTTAAGGGGAGAGGAAAGAGGTTTTTAATTTTTAATATATTTAATTATTTTATTTTCACCAAAAAGCAACTTTTATTTTCGACCTCAAAACGAGGCCCACCGCCTGTCGTCCATAGCTAATTACCCCCATTCCGAACACAATGGGATATGTATCGCAAGCTGATTCGATCGTTACAACCAGTTTTCGTCAAAATCAACATATACTTCTATATATTGAATTTGAACATGCATTTCAATTTACCGGGGTCACATACGAACTCGAAAAATTGCAGAAAAATATTTTCTAGCTTCGTATTGACGATACGGTCCTAACGAAACTAGTTTCGTCGAGTTCTGAGACCGTTTGAAAAATGGCCAATTTCCAGTCGATTAAAATCAACTGAAACTGGTCAAACGCGTTTTCCTTTGCCACGCTCACATATTGATTCGAAAAATTATGAAATTTGGAATCTAGCAATAATTTGACACTGCGGATCCAACAAAAGTGGTTTCATCGAAATCCGAGGTTGTTTGCAAAATTTCCATTTTTACGGGCCTGAATTCCATAGCGACTATTCAGAATTTTCAACTGGACATATCTTTTGATTCCCGCTATGAAATTTTGATTTGTCGGATTCATTGGAAAGATATTCATAATTAGATCCTATTATTTTTGGTTTCACTAAAATCCGGATTGTTTTGCACCCGGTACATTCAATTGAAGTTTGAAATCGAATTATCGAACTACCGCGCCATTTTCAATTCTATTTATAATTATATAAAATTATTTATATTCTAACGACGACGCGTATAATATATACGTTCGATTTATATTCAAAATAAATTTCTCGTCAATATTATTTAAAATAATCTATTTTAAATGTTCAAAATTCATTAAAATTTCCAAAATAAAATTTTTAATCTGGTTCAGAATTTCCAGGTTATTACATCGTCAAACCCGTCGAATCACTAGTTTATCTTCCCGAAAATATTACGGGTATAAAGCCAAGAGAACGGATTCCTCCGCCACCATCATAATACCTTGGAAAGATCGTCTTATGTGATCTATTAGGCAAACCCTGATACACATTTGTCCAAATAAGTTGCCCTGGGTCGGGACAAATAGAACAACCCTTGCATTTTACTCCGTCTTCAATTTATCTTCAGCATAATCTGATTCGCAATGCCTATGCCTATACGGAGTGTTTTTCGGATATTAAATCCAACCGGTCTCTCCGTATTGACAACGATGGTCAGAAAATCGTTGTTAGCCAGTGATTTAACTATCAAAGGAAAACAAAACATCCATCCAAATTTCTAACATCAAACAATCACTGGCCCTTTCTAACATTTCACGTTCGTTTGCTTATCGAGTTTTCTATATTGATTTCTCGCACCAAATTTCTTAAAAAATACTCTAACTCCTTAAATTTTCGGAAAATTTCGCCAGCACCTCCTTTGTACCAGTCAATAGCTCAAACCCTAAGTCGCCTCTTTAGGCCCTTTCCATCCAAACAGAAAATAAAAAAGGCAAGCGACATGCCCAGTAGGCTCATAAAATCTCATATGGAAATTTAAACATGTACCTTTTTGTCGAGCACTTAAATTATAATCTTCATTCTCTTCATTCCATACCTATTTAAAATATACACGGCCATTTTCATATCAATCAATTCATCCCTTTTTACAAAACTCGCTTTCCATTCGCTAATTAAAATTTCTAATTAGCTTCTTGGTTTCATTTTACTTCTGATTTGAACATATCACGTTCAAATATTTTTGTATTCACTTATTCCCAATTCAAAACTCAATCTTCTTACTCGCTTGTAATTTCAAATCCAGGTTTTATATTAGGATTCCCAATCTCTATTCACTAATTCAATTCATTTGAACTAAGCTAAACTCGAATCAAAACTCTATTAACTAATTTCAAAGAAACTAGTTAACTGCATTAGATAACTAAATAAAAATTTGATTTTTGTTCCAAAAATCACTTCATCTACCCCATTTGAGTTCATATTTAATTTATAACTCAAATCTAGATTCTTCCTATTGGAAATTCGGATTTTTATTCACTAAAAATCCCTTTATTTTATTAAATAAACCGTTATGGTTTTAAAACGATTATAGTGTTGTTTTTCTGAAAATTTGATTTTGACATAACTCAAAATCTATAAAACGAAATCCTAATTTTTCTCTTCCATTAGGAAAATATCATTTAATAAGTCCCAACATTTCTTGTTTCATCGAATTCCGACTTAGATTGAATTCTATATTCTCAATTGAAGCTCAAATCGTCAAATTACGAACTACTGCGCTGCGGCGAGTTCGTTTTATTATAATTTAAATATAAAAATTATATTCGTTTATAAAATAAATTTCAACTTCATTCTCTATTATTTAAATACAAATTAAATCAGTTTCCAGATCTAACTTAAACCACTCGATTTTTCCAAAATCACTAATTACTTTATTCAAAATTCTCTTCTATCTCATTTCAAAGTATGATTTTTAAATGCCATTTCTTTGGAAAAATCTATTTCCAATTTATCCAGTGAAAATTTCTTCATTACATTTATAAACATTGTTTATAAATTGACATCCTTATTTTATGTATAAAGAAAAATTCCACTTTAATAATCCATTTGTAACTCGATTCCCATTTTGTTTTATTATAGATCATATATATAATCTATTTTCATATTAAATCTTAAATTTCTATTTAATAAAGTTCCAATATCTTCTGAAAATAATTTTATTTCTATAAATTCGACATAGTCGAATTCAAATCATAAATCCATGTGGATTTATTTAAATTCAATTTAGATTTAGAACATCGGAATAAATTTCCATCATTTCCTTTTCCCGGAAACGATTCCCAATTTATAAATTCCATTTTAAATTCATACTTGAATTTAAATTTATATTTTATCCAATGAAAATTTCTCTCCTTTTTTTATAAACATCATTTATAAATTCCACTCCTTGTTTTGAATATTTAAAACAAGTTCCTATTTCAAATCTTATTTGAAACCCAATTCCCATTCTGGAAAATAAATTTTCCTTTTTAAATTCAAACTTGGATTTAAAATCTAGTATTATCAAATAATAATTTTTTTTCCATTTATAAACATCATTTACAAATTTAGCTACTTGTTTTTATTATTAAAAACAAGTTAATATTTCTCAATTTATTCGAAATTCCATTTCTATTTCGAAAATTAAATTTTCCTTCTTAAAATCTAACAATCTCTTTTTACGATATTTTTAAATATACATAGCTAGGGCCAACGATATTCAAATATCCAAATCACACAATTTCTAATCACATGTTTTCAAACACATCATATATGATAATATACATTGAAACAAACAATTATAAATTTTGAGGAATCCAGTTGGATCTCTTCAACCAGTTTCCTGCATCCACAGATGTCAGACAACATAAATAATATCAATCCTGCTTCAAGGTAGGATATCGCGGTATAGAAGGTCATCCACTCATATATCGTGGGGCGATAGGGTCATCCACTAATGGTACCGCGGGCATCCGCTAATGGTACTGCGGGAAATATCTGATCACCAATAATATATATATTCAACCACCAAGCCTAAATATAACTAATATATATACACACAAATATATATATATATGTTAATGATATTTTTAGTCAACATCGAAGTCAGGTCGACAGGAATGGACCTAAGAGGGGAATAGGTCGCTTATCCTTCGTGAGTTTGGGTCAAATCACTATTTCTAGGTACTAGGACCAAGTTCACCAGGGTATCACTATTTCTTTTGATGCTCTGTACTGACCATCGTAGGTACTACAGAGGCTTACGCACCACTCCCCTCCGAGGGGCGCCCTATCCTGACCATTGTAGGTGATGATATGGGTCAGCGTTCCCTTCTGCGGGTAACATGGAACATAAGCAGAGGTAGGACGTGCTCTTCTAACGTGCTTAGTTCTTTCATAGGCAGGGCGTGCTAAGGTTAGATGCACCGCCATGACCATTTCTGGTATGAAACAGAGGCTTACGCTTTTGATGCTTTAACCTAGCCCCATCTGATTTGGGCATGGAAAAAGACTAATACACCATTCCCCTCCGGGGGATACCTTGTCCAGACCAATTTGGTGAAGACAAGGGATTTTAATCTATTTATGGTTTGACCCCTTTCGGGTTTTTTTCAAGTTTCAAAAGGAGGTTTTTCCGTACCCTTGGGTATGCTTAATAATCCTTTTTCTAAGTATTTTTACTGAACTTAATATGATCTTTTCACAAATTCTCGTAATCGGTCTTGGTTGATGAATTTGACGGCGGTTTCCTCAAGGACTCTACAGTGACTAGTTTCATGTCCATTCATCATGTGGTAATGGCAATAGGGTCCTCCTGTTTTCCATTCGTATTTGGACTTTTTCTTTGTGTGTGGCCAATAGTTGAGTTCATGTTTGGTTAGGAAGTAAATGTTTTCTATTGAAGTGGTGAGGTAGTATCCCTTGGGTAACCTTGGTATATGCCCCTCTTCTTATCGCTGGGGTTTAATCCTTTTGTGACCTAGCCTAGTTATTGTGCATAAACCTTCGTTCTTTCTTTCCAAAATATATTGAGAGATGTCATCCCTTTGGACCTTTTATTGGTGAAGTAGTCGAAATCGTCCATCATTTCTTGTTCAAACGTCGTTCCATTGATTTTCTTGAGTAAAATTTTCTTTAGGCAAGAGAAAATGTTAATACCCTTTGATTTAGAGTCGTTTGGAGGAGGTCCTAAGGTTTTCCCTATGTGGGAATAACTATAATTTTCGATATCAAAAGCATATTGTCCCATTTCCCTTTTTCGCTTTATTATCCGTAAGGCTTCCACTCTCAACCTTAGTTCTTCTACCACTCCTGAGTCCATGATTTCCAACACATCCATTCAAGATTCTGAAGGCTTATGTCGGGACCTCCTACCCATAAATTTTCCTTTTCAAGGCCTTAGTCCAATCTAGGACGGAACAACACAGGTAGATATATGGTGAGTTTAACAAAAGGAGCGGAGGTTCAAGCCCTCTTTCTAGCACCAAAACGTTAACGATATTTTTCGTCAACACCAGAGTCAGGTCGACGGGAACGACCTAAGAGGGAAATAGGCCGCTTCTCCTTCGTGAGTTTGGGTCAGATCACTATTTCTAGGTATTAGGACCAAGTTCACTGGGGAATCTAAACTTGTTGGTAGTGCCTATGATTGCAAGAAGAGTTTAAGATGACAGAGAGGGAGCGCTTCCTTCGACCATAGGTACAGATTCAGGAAAGAATCCAAGAATATATAGAGACCAAACAGTAAATCAAAAAAACAATAACTAAGAATTGGTACGATAAACTCACAGTAAACATCATAGGTGTATATTTGATCTTTAATAATCTTTGACTTTTCTTACATGAACAAAATCGAAGAGATCTTAAAATCGATCTCCACTTTGGGTTTTTTTAAGAGGAAGAGTACAAGAATTCTCATCCCTCTTAATGTGACCCTTAGGGTCTTATTTATTGAGAACTTGGGGTCCCTTCCACTGTTGGGCCGTTGGGCCTTCTGGAGCCTTTGTCGGCCGCCTTTTTCCTTGGCCTTGAATGTTTTTGCTTCCGGCCGCTTTGCAGTGTTAATTATAGCTTCCGAAATGAAGGTTTCAGCTAGCCAAGAGCCTCTTTGAGATTGATACGTGTTTGCTGTCATTATAGCTCTTCGGAAGGTATTTTGTGTTCCCGGTGGAATGCTCTCGGTTATAGACTTTTGGATATAGGCTTCTAGTTTTCCCGTGAATACTTAGAGGAGTCTGCCCTCATTATGCATGTGGATAGCCGTCGGTTCGCAATCACTGTCGGTGTTTGTGCTAAATAGACTGGTGTGGATAGCTTGTATCCCTTTTAGGGTTCCGGTATGCTTTTCGGTGGGATTTCCAGGTATAGACTGATGATCCAGAAGGTTGCTCTAAATGGCTTGTCTGTTGTTTATCAAAACAACCTCTCGACATTTATGCCGTGGGCGTTTTGAAAACTGGTTCCAGATAATCTTTAAGTTTTTCTGGCTTGATGCTCTTGGTGTTTTAGCTTCCTGTCGTATCGGTACTAGGTGGGTTAATACCAAAGGTCCTTTCGGACAACTAATGGAACTCTTGCCTTCACTTTTCTTGGTTTTTGACCTGCATAGCCTTTTACTGTAGAAACCCCTGTCGGGTTGACGCTGTGGGAAGGATCCGACTTGTCTGACTTTGTCGGATAGATCCTTCTAGTTAGATCTCGGTCGGATGAACTTTGTTGGCATTCTGCAGACCTTGAGTTTCTTCCTTCTGGATAGGTGTCGGTTTATGTCGCTCTCAGATAATTCTTTTTGGCTTTCGGTACTTTCTATTATTTGGCTTTCTGTTTTCAGAAGGTTCTTATGTACTAGTATTCTTACAATATCCCTTCACCATCAGCAGGTTTCGGAGTTAATTTTGGTAGTAACATTTGCCTCTAGTGAAGGGGTGTTTTCGACTTTTCAAGTCAATCTTTTTGTTTTTTCCGCAGTGTCAATTCTGTGTCTTTTTATCTCCTTAATCAGGAGCGTTGATTGGTCTCTCTTTAGGCGGTCTAGATTGACCCTGAATTCTGATTGAAAATTCTTCTTCCTTTCACCTTTTACCCCAGGCAAACATTTTTGCTTTCCCTGCATAAATCCTGTTCGTCAATCCGGTTTTATATGTACGGCTCAGAGGCAAGGCGAATCTCTCTCTTTTTTTCTAAAAGGAATTTCTTTTTCTCTTTGCTCCTTTTTCCTGCATAACATTTTACTCAAGCAAGATTACTATTCATCGAAATTTGTCACACTCCCACGATTTCAGATCTAACTAGTCGTAAATTTTCTTGTTCAAACCTCAATCACCGATTTGGATTATGCTTTGAATCGGGGATCGATGGTCCTAGTGTAGATTAAACTTTCAATAATCGTCCGAGATGACGATTAACGGTGACTTTAATAAGTTGTACCCATCCCCGTTCATTATCGAGGCTCCGAGAAACAAGATTTGTACAAACAAATAATTCGTAATAAAAGGTAATTTAACATGCTGAAATCGATCTTCGCGATCAAGATCGTTGTCCAATAGAATAAAAATTTCTATGTCGCATGTTTGTCCGTGTGTCGTTTTTGTGCAATTATCAAATAGAAATTAGATTAAAATACATGTTTATATTATGGTATCACCTGGCCTGACTATGTCTGATATCTCGCAAATTGGTAACTCCAACCTAAGCAAGTCAACTAGGCTTTGTTCAACGGAGGGGAAACTTGGAGCGAAGGAGTTTCAAGTGGATAATGCCGTAGGTGAAGTTCCAGGTGTCTTGAGTCAGCATTCTGCCCTGTTATTCTCACAATTTCTTTTCAAGCACGCCCCTTTATCCTTGGGACAAAATCTTTTAGAACAACCTTCTCCCTCACGTTTAGTGTTTCTTGGGGATGGTTCGCACTGACCTTCCACAATCTCTACCCTTCCTGAGTCTTTGTCTAAAAAGAGTTATGCTTCGGCCGCCAACAACGGTCCTACTAGGGGTCATAAGACTGCAAAATTTATCTCCCCTCCTTTTGGAGATGAAACTGTTGAGTTGCCTTGTCGTCGAATACCGTACACCCCCTTGAACCATCTCCTGGAAGCTTTCTTAACGTGTGCCCTTCCTCAGTGGAGACAGTAGGAAGTGACTTTATTTCTGGTTTTCTAAGATCTGATTCTAAGGGAAATTCGGATTTAAGAGAGCATGAGTTGTTCTTTCCTCCTTATCGGCTGTGTGACCCCATAAGTTCTCCCTCACAGGCCTTGTACTTTGATAAGAGTATCAGATCTGTCTTACCCTATGTTGATGTCTTCGATATTCCGGAGTTTGTCTCTGAAGATTGGTTAGATTCTGGCCTTAATCTTGTTAAACGACAACTTTTGGTTTGTACTCTTATTTTCCTAAAAAAATTATCTTCTTCTTGATGTAAGGACTAGCATTGTATAGTTCCCTTTTTTTAGATATCCAGGAATTGGTACGTGGCCAAGGCGACGGCTACCTCCTTATCCCGGGAGAAGAAAGAACTCCAAGAAAAGGAAGAAATGTTAGATTCTAAGTTCCACGATTTAACCTTTGCGAAGAGTGGCAATGAAAAGGCCTGTAGCTTCTTGAGAGGGAAAGGGATGGAAAAAGTTCCTTAGCTGCTAAAGCCTTGACCCTCAAGCATGAGCAGTCGGATATGTTGATAAAACATGCAAGGAGATTGAGAATAAAGGAAGCAATTCTTTCTGATTCTAGGCGAATAATTTACGAGACTCAAGACCAGATTTCCTTGCTTTTGAAGGTGCATCTTCTAGACATGGTGTCGAAATGTTATGACAAGGCTCTCTTTTTAGTCTACCGTGATAACCATGGCAAGTTTTCGAACATGGATTTTCCTTCCCTTCCCTCATCCCTCCGGGATAGAATCTTGGGGGATGTTATTGCTTCAGATCGGGACACTGAAGTTTCCATAGGTAAAAATGCGAAGGTTGAGGACCTTTTGGTTGTTGAAAATCTGCCCGATCATTCAATGTCTGGTGATGATGAAAATCTGATTTTGCGTATAGGAGGTGGTAATATGGGCGACTGTAATGATAATCTTGGTTGCAAGTGTGGACATGATATAGATAGCAGAGAGGAAGGTATGCCTCTTGTGTTTGTAGGCGATTTCTTGGACTTTATGAGTACTTACTCTTCATATGTCCCAGTTACATCATGTGGAGATGATGGGTTTGCTGAGGAAGTCAATCTCCCAGAACTTGGCGAAAAAGAACAGGCGATGCGTACAACCTCCCCCATTCCCTAGGTATAAATCTAAGTTTCTGAATTCCTTCTTTGCTTGTAGGAATTGACCCTCAATGCACTACGCCATAGCTGGCCTATCGTGACGAAAATCCATGGTGTTGCTAGCTACTATGTTGCCATTGTTATGCTGTTTTTTGTCTATTGCAACACACACTTCAATGTGTTAGGATAGATATCAAATTATGTCGCAGTGGCTATAGATATATTCTAAATAAAAATATTTAAAAAAAAAATATACCTCAGCGATCCATACCATTAGTTTAAACAAAATCTCAGTCATCCATCCACATCATTAATTCGCACCTCACTTATTTCTATTCCCGCTTTTATTTTCTTTCTACCGCCTCTCTTTTCATTTTGTCTCTACTCCAAATTCCCAAATTCCCAAAATCACCAATCCCTAATTCCAAATCGAATGACCATCAATTATCCCTTCTAATTTCCATTTACAATCAAATTGGTCGGCTTCGAGACAATCAGCGTCCCTGCTCATCATCACTGTTTCGTTTCTCCTACCACTTCTTACTACCGTCCTCTGCCTCAGCGATTTCCCCTTTTTTGTCTGCCGCAATTCCAATCGGTCGTTGTGCCCTCCCTCCAACTCCGTCTGTGCGACAGTCTGGTTATTTTGTCAGTTGTCTCCCCTACGCTTTGCATTTACTGAGGTAAAATTCCTAATTTTTTGTTTCACACAATCCAGTTTATATCACACAATTCATTTTCGAACAGTGTGTTACCTCAAAAACTGAGCTTGTGTTCAATCTAGATACTTTGAGATATACTGGCAAGAACTGAGCTTCAAAATGCACTGTCTCAGTCTATAATCCAGAATCTTCATCTACAAACAAGCCTGAAACTGAGGCTAGTTGTTTTGGCTAGAATAGTGCTTCTAAATATGTGTAATACAAGTTTGATTATGGGTTTGTAGCTTAGTTTAGTTGAAGGAGTTTTGAAACTCAAACACTAAGGTAGATATGAGCAACAATATTGGGCATGATAATGAAACAAAAAGTTGAAACTAAGATCTATAAATTTTAGATGGTGGTGTTTTTTTGTGGTTTCGTTGTATATTGATTCACTGAAATGTTCTTTAAGCTGCTATTTGGTTGTTAATCAATTAGTTAAAACAAAACTTTAGTTCCTAGTGAAGTGTGGTTGTGAACAATTAGACCAACGACCCTATATCAGCTGCATGTTCTAAACAACTGCTCGGGTTTCCCAGCTTGTTGTTGCCTGTGATGATTGAGACATGATACACTGGTTTATGAAAATGGTTTCATAAGGATGCTTACATATACATGATAATTGTCATTTCTTAAGTACTATCATGATATGTTTCAATAAGACCATCTAATAAGTATACGCATGATTTCTTAATAGAGAGAGTGTGTGTGTAAGACTGGCTAATAAATATACGTATGTTTTGTTTTGATTATGCACACAAATACTGAATATACATGAAATACATGCCTGAAAGCCTATTGAATGATTTTCATTTTGTGATATCACTTCAATTCTTCCTTCAAATCAAGTTGAATGACCGCTCAATCAATTTCTACTTCAAATTCGTCAACAGCGGCTGCAAGAAAGAACTGCCACCACAAAATCCCAGCGAAGATGAGGACTATGAAGGTAGGGTCGAATGCGGGGAAGAAGTTTTTTGGTTGCTCCATGTGGCCGGTAAGTATAAGTTAGGTTTTTTTTTGTTGCTCCATGTCTATTATCATATCTTTCATTGATGTTTTACTCGAGAAATTAATATATATGCAGAATGGCGATTGCGGGTATTTTATGTGGCATGACGAAGTGTATGAAATCAACAACAATTCTGAATTGGATGATACTACTGTTAAATTGATGGAAAAAGAAAAGACTATATCGCAATTGCTCGTGGAAAAGAAGACAATTGAAGAAAAGATGCTGAAGCAAAAGAAAAAGATGGCAAAAGCCATTGAATTTGTGGCAGATATGAAGGAAAAGTTGGCCCTAATGCGCATTGAATGTGGAAAACACGAGACAGGAGAAAAATTCTTTGCAAAAGCTTTAGCTATGTCTTGGATCATGTTTGGAGTTATTTTGTGTGTTGTTATGGCAATGTAGAGCAGTGAAGTAACATGAAATAGCGTGCATGGGCAGTTTTTCAGGTATAATTTTAAGTTTTGTCACATTGTAGATTAGTGATAGTTTTTGCCACATTGCAGATTAGTGATAATTTTTGCCACATTGCCCATTAAACATAAATTACTGATTACATAATTTTTGCCACACTGGTATACACATTGTTTAGATCAGTTATGTAACTCAATTATGTTTAGATCAGTACACTTGTATCCACATTGTGCCTCTGTTATGTAACTCAGTTATGTAAATGAAACGCAAATGCAAATGAAACTCAGTTATGTTTAGATCAATATATACTTGTATACACATTGTTTAGATTAGTTATGTAGCTCACACATTGTTTAGATCAGTACACTTTTATACACATTGTTTATATCAGTATACTATGTTATACTGAAATGCAAATGGAATTCAGTTATGAAACTTAGTTTGTGTTGAAAAGAAACTCAGCTATACTATGACCATAGTTTGTGCTGAAATGCAATTGAGGCATGCATACCTCTTATTTTGTGCTGAAATGCAACTGATGTATGCAAGTGAAGGAGGCAGTGATGAGGATTTTCAAGAACTTATTACTAAAGGCACTAGAGGTACGCGATGCAGTAGAGGCATTGAATGCATTGAAGGCTTGTGCTATATTTTGAAACTGTATTAGTTTTATGTAAACATAAATTTAGGACTTGCTGTGTTTGTTTTTGAAATGTGTGTAAAATTGAATTTAGTGTCTATGGCTTGTTATTTTGTAGTTGACTTAGTACTACTTGTGTTTGTTGGTTAATTTGAAATAAAAAGTTATTTATTAATTTCAGTTTGATGTTATGTTATGTAATATTGCCATATATATGATATAATGTTGCAGTATGTGATGTTAAATGTTGCCATAGCTATGATATAATGTTGCCATTGGGTGGTAAAATTGTTGCCATAGATTTATGCATATGGGCCCCACAACTGGATTCCATGAACCCATGTTATAGATTTTAGTGGCGATTCCGTAAACCCGGGTTACAGATTTTAGTGGGTCCCACATTTTTGTAAATTTAGTACATGCAGCAACACCTGTGCTGATGTTGCCTTAGGGTCGCAAATGTGTTGCCTTTGACTCTAAGGCAACACGACAAAAGGCAACCCCAAAAAAGTGTTGCCACAGATCATTTTTTGCCTACAACAACACTTTTTGGCACCTACTGCGTCATTTCTCTAGGGTTGTCGTAGGCCATCTATGGCGTAGTGATGATTCATTCTTACAGTGAAAGTTTCGGTTTTCGTTGATTATTCTATTTTTCAAGGATGACCTACATTCTCTCTCTAGGCCAAGGAGGGAATTTTTTACAAAGCATTCTTATAAATCTGGCAGAGAACGATTCTTGAAAGAGCTCAAACAAATCTATATGAATTACCCCCAGTTATCTTTCAACTTCTTGGGAAATGATAGGGAAATGATATTAAAGAAACTTAGAACTCATCATGCGAAGCTAATATGTAACATGAAGGAAAGGAGTATTGGAGAGAAAATTTAACTTGTCATATTCTTTTCAGTTGACATTAGTGTGTATGGATGCGAATTGTATTCATTTTCACTCTCTTTCTGTTGCATGCATTTCTGGGGCTCAAATATTTATATCCTTTGACAATTGATTTTGCAAATGGTAGCTTATTTGTTTATATGAACATGAAAGTTCACCCAAAGACACTTCCTTTTTTGTAGATAAAGGTGTTTGATTTACTTCGCGCTCAGGAGATTTCCTGGGGGATCCTCTTACCTGCGTTAATGACGGATCTGCCCTGTCCGATGAGCTACTTGCGCAATGCTTGAAAGAACAAATAGGTATATTGGAGGCTTAGGTAACACAAAAGGATAAAAACATCCTTGAAACGAAGAGGGATATAAAGACAAATCCTTCTTACGATTTTGATGGAGAAAAGGATGAACTCCAGTGTCATGCTATTGACTTAGAGGCAGGATATGAAGACATGCTGACAAAATGTAAAGAATGGGGATTTATCTTTGGATGTGCTCTTGGAATCTCTACTTCTGGTGACTCGCAGGCTTTGATGGGGTCCGAATCTTCTGCGCTTGACATAAGGGACTTTCCCTTTGGAATGGATTATTCCCTTGTCGCCAGGTGGCGTAGACAGGTTAAGCACAACATGAAAGGTTTTTATGATAGGAAGAGTGTTGAGGGAAACTCTCATCATACCAATTTTTATACTTCCAAAATTAAGTAATTACAAAAGGAGAAACAGTCTTTGCACGAAGATGCTTTTGACTTGAAGAAGGAAAATAAAAACCTTCATGAAATGGGCAAGGCTTTCAACCAAGCTTTAAAGTGGCAGCCTAAACCTTTGGATGATTCAAGCGTGGTCATAGAAAAGATGCGAAAAGCCGATGGGCTTTTACATGCTACAATTCATCGTTCCACAACTTCTTCGTGGTTCCATGAATAAGAAGCATTCTATTGAGGGCCAGACTACTGCTTATACGAGAGTTGCAGCTCTGAGACATAGGCTTTTTTTGAAGATGTATTCATCTTATAAAATTTCTTGTAAACAGTCATGTAATATATGAAGTGTTCAGCATTTTGCCAGTAGAGTATAATATTCTTATAGTGACGGTATTTACGAAAGGGGTAGGACTTACAATGATATTACTTAACACACGACCATGCATTTTAGCATAAACATTTTTCTTTAGTTATGGTTATATCATGACAAGGTGAACATCTTCAGCGCGTTTTGTTAGGAGTTTGTCCTGTGGACTTTTATATAGCGTCTTGTGCCCTTAGTAGGATTAATAGTATCGAATTGCGTTAAGCATGAAATGTCTATATTGCTTATTTGTGTTTCGTGTGTTAGTGCAAACATTGGATATACTCGAATGACGAATTGATGAACATATATAAATTAAAGACACTTTCCTTAGCAAGGGGGAAAGCCACAAGTTTGCGCCTAATAATGGTGGAAATGCGCTTCCAAGCCAGATTTGAGTTGGGGAGAGGATTGACTAACTCTTTCTTGTTCAGCTCTGGGAATTCGAACCGATCCATATCTGGACATCTTGTGTTGAGATTGAAACCCAACATCCGGTTGCGATTTGCGCCTAGGCTCGGCGTCGAGGTGAGGTTGGGTTACTCCTTCCAATATTTTTGAAGAACTGAATCGATCATGATTTGGGTATTAAATACTATAGGCCAGAGATTCCACTTTGGCTTTAATGGAAGTCCCAAAATAAACCTTATTCAGGTAACTAAAGATTGGGGACCGGAAGCCCCTTCGAGTATCTGCAAAGCACTGAATCAACACAGATTCGGCATTAATATAGATAGAAGAACGAGAATACCTTCCTACATTTGTGAAGAGCCGAATCAACCCAGATTCTGGTATTAATGTAGGTAAAAGATCGGGAACCCCTTCCGGCATTTGTGAAGAGCCAAATCAACCCAGATTCGGGTAATAATATATATAGAAGACCGGGAACCCCTTCCGGCATTTGTGAAGAGCGAATCAACCTAGATTCGTGTATTAATATATATATAAGAACGGGAACCCCTTCCGGCATTTGTGAAGAGCCAAATCAACCCAGATTTGGGTATTAATATAGATGGAAGACTGGGAACCCCTTCCGGCATTTGTAAAGAGCCGAATCAACCCATATTCGGGTATTAATATAGATAGAAGACCAGGAACCCCTTCCGACATTTATGAAGAGCCGAATCAACCGATATTCGGGTATTAATATAGACAGAAGACTGGGAACCCCTTCCGGCATTTGTGAAGAGCCGAATCAACCCAAATTCAGGTATTAATATAGATAGAAGACCGGGAACCCCTTTCGGCATTAATTTTTTTGACATCCCTTTTGGATTTGATTTATGAAGCAGAGGCTGTACGTGCTTCCTAAGACACTCCTTGGGCTTTTGATGTCAAAGCAGAGGATGTACGTGCTTTGTTGGCCACTCTCTAGACCTGTGTGTCTGGCGCGCTTAGCTAGCTTATCCACAAGTAGGGTCCATGGACTTACCCGACCTCCCTCTTGAAGGCGCCTTATCCCGACCATCGTAGGTGATGATAAGGTCTTAGAAATTTAGACGGGGCCATCATAGGCACAAAACTAAGTTTTATTCTTTTGATGCCCCGTACTGACCATTGTAGGTACTAACAGAGGCTTACACACCCCACCCCCGAGGGGCGCCCTATCCTGAAAATTGTAGGCGATGATAGGGGTTAGCATTCCCTTCTAGGGGTAATGCGGAACATAAGCATAGGTATGATGTGCTATTCTGTGAGCAGAGGTAGGACGTGCTTAGTTCTAGCAAAGGCAAGGCGTACTCTTCTGCGAGCAGAGGCATAGTGCTCTAAGTTTAGACGCACCGCCACGACCATTTCTAGTGTAAAACGGAGGCTTACGCTTTTGATGCTTTAACCTAGCCCCCTCTGATTTGGGCATGGAAAAAGACTAACACACCATCCCCCAACGGGGGATGCCTTGTCCAGACCGGTTTGGTGATGACAAGGGATTTTAATCCATTCATGGTTTGACCCTTTTGGGTTTTTTCAGGTTTCGAAAGGAGTGTTTTCCGTACCCTTAGTTATGCTTAAAAATCCTTTTCCTAAGGATTTTTACTGAACTTAATCTGATCTTTTCACAAATTCTTGTAATTAGCCTTTGTTGATGAATTTGACGATGGTTTACTCAAGGACTCTGCAGTGACTTGTTTCGTGTCCATTCATCATGTGGTAGTGGCAATAGGGTCCTTATGTTTTCCTTTAATATTTGGGATTTTTCTTTGTGTGTGGCTAATAGGTGAGTTCGTGTTTGGTTAGGAAGTAAATGTTTTCTATTGAAGTGGTGAGGTAGTATCCCTTGGGTAACCCAAGTGTATTCCCCTCTTCTTGTTGCTGGGGTTTAATCCTTTTGTGACCCCTCCTAGTTGTTGTGCCTATACCTTTGTTCTTTCTTTCGAAAATATATTGAGGTTGAGATGTCATCCCTTCAGACCATTTGTTGGTGAAGTAGTCGAAATCGTCCATCATTTCTTGTTCAAATGTCGTTCCGAAGATTTTCATGAGGAGAATTTTCTTCAGGTGAGGGAAAATGTTAATACCCTTTGATGTAGAGTTGTTTGGAGGAGGCGATCGGGTTTGCCCTATGTTGGAATAAATATAATTTTCGATATCAGATGCATATTATCCCATTTCCCTTTTCTGCTTTATTATCTGTAAGGCTTCCACTCTCAACCTTAGTTCTTATGCCACACCTGAGTCCATGATTTCCAACTCATCCATTTGAGATTCTGAAGGCTTCTGTCGGGACCTCCAACCCATAATTTTGCTTTTTCAAGGCCTTAATCCAATCTGAGATGGAACCACACAGGTAGATATGCTGTGAGTTTAATCAAAGGAGCGGAGGTTCAAGCCCTCCTTCTAGCGCCAAAAAGTTAACGATATTTTTCGTCAACACCGGAGTCAGGTCGACGGGAATGGACCTAAGAGGAAATAGGTCGGTTCTCCTTCATGAGTTTGGGTCAGATCACTGTTTCTAGGTATTAGGACCAAATTCACTAGGGAATCTAATCTTGTTGGTAGTGCCTAAGCTTGCAGGAAGAGTTTAGGATGACAGAGAGGGAGCACATCCTCCGACCATAGGTATACATCCAGGAAAGAATCCAAGCAAATAAAGAGAGCAAATTGTAAATCGAAAAAACAATAACTAAGAATTAGTATTATATACTCACAGTAAACATCATAGTTGTAGATTTGATCTTTAATAATATTTGACTTTGCTTACATGAACATAATCGAAGAGATCTTAAAATTGATCTCCACTTTGGGTTTTTTAAGAGGAAGAGTACAAGAATTCCCATCCCTCTTAATGTGACCCCTGGGGTCTTATTTATAGAGAACTTGGAGTCCCTTTCGACGTTGGGCCTTCTGGAGCCTTTGTCGGCCGTCTTTTTCCTTGGTCTTGAATGTTTTTGCTTCCGGTCGCTTTGCAGTGTTAATTATGGCTTCTGCAATGAAGGGTTCGGCTAGCTAGGAGCCTCTTTGAGATTGATATGTGCTTGCTGTCATTGTAACTCTTCGGAAGGTATTTTGAGTTCCCGCTGGCATGCTCTCGGTACAGACTTTTGGATATAGGCTTCCGGTTTTCCCGTGAATACTTAGAGGATCCTTCCCTCATTATGTATGTGGATAGCTGCCGGTTCGGAATCAATGTCGGTGTCTGTGCTAAATAGACAAGTGTGGATAGCATATATCCCTTCTGGGGTTCAGGTCTACTTTTCACTGGGATTTATAGGTATATCCTGATGATCCATAAGGTGGCTCTAGGTGGCTTGTTTGTTGTTTATCAAAACGACCTCTCGGAATTTATGCAGTGGGTATTTCGGAAACTGATTCCACATAATCTTTACGTTTTTCTAGCTTGATGCTCTTAGAGTTTTATCTTCCTGTCGCATCGGTATTAAATGGGTTAATACTAAAGGTCTTTTCAGACCTCAACTGACGGAACTCTTTCCTTCACTTTTCTTGGTTTCTGACCTGGATAACCTTTCACTGCAGAACCCCCTGCCGGGTTGATGATGTGGGAAGGATCCCACTGGTTTGACCTTGTTGGATAGATCCTTCGGGTTAGATCCCATCCGGATGAACTTTGTTGGCAATCTGCAGACCTTGAGTTTCTTCCTTCTGGGAAGGTGCCAGTTTATGTCGCACTCCGATCATTATTTCTGGCATTCGGTTCTTTCTATTATTTGGCTTTTTATTTTCGGAAGGTTCTTCTATACTAGTATTCTTCCAATACCCCTTCACCGTCAGTTGGTTTCGGAGTTAATTTTGGTAGTAACAATATATAATAACTACAATAATTCAACAATCCATTCATGCATTCAAACAGCCAACAATTTATTTATTTTCGATTAAAATAAATTTAAATTGAACTTCTGAGTGAGATTTACTGTGACGGTCCGCCCTGAACCAGCCGACATTTCCCTTGAAATGCGTTGTGCAAATGCCTGACCCACACGTGATGGTCGTCAAAGGAAAAGGGATTTGAAAATGTGAATCACCAAAGAACCTATAGTATATCTCACAGCGTATGTAATAAAATATAATAGTAACATAAATTGACATAAAACAGGCGAGACAGTGTATAAGCTGAAAACTAAACCATCATAGCAGCGGAATTCAATATACAGCTTATAATCCAAACCATCGTTATTACAACTTCAAATTACTTTCTCTAAAGAAAAATAAGAAAGGTACACTACTAATGCCCAACGCAGTGACCATCAACAACACAGGGAAAGTATATGTAAATAGTACGTGGAAGCCTCCTGCTTGTCTCCGAATAGCTACTCGTACATACCACCTAACCTGTCTCTAGTCTGCTCATTTTGGAGCACCCAGAGTAATAAGAGGAGACATAAAACTCCAGGTTAGACAAAAGTCTGGTATGAGCGATAACAGCAAAACAGAATAATAACAGGTATAAATAATCATACCTGAACTTGGACCTACAACCAAAGAGTTAGCACAACAAGATGTACAATACTCTAAGGTAACACTAACATAAACTGTAAAAAATCCTCTGTTTTCGATTATCTAATAAATCATTTAATGAAAGTAGATTATCTTACCATTAATTTTACAACTTCCATGATCTCTTCCCGAACCAAACATGAATCTTTCGATTCATTTGGCTCTCACGCTCAATTTTTGTGTGCATGTCATGTTGGTAGCAAACATCAAACATAGCAATCAACCTCACATCTCTCACTCAGTGCGTAAAGTATACGATACCCACCACTTTGATCACCAAATCCTTTGCTACGATCACTTTGCCTTTGGGGTCATAATGACCCCATTGCACTGATCCATAGCCACTGATCCTTTGCTATGTCCACTTTGCCCTATGGAGTCATGTGACTCCACTGCACTGGCTCATAGCCATGATACGATCACTTGCCCTTGGGAGTCTTAACGGTCCCATTGCGCTGATCCATACCCGCTAATCCGTCTCTCGGTGGTGAACAAAAGCTATAGATATCGATAACCCCTTTACACATGTCCCGCAACAAAGCCCAACCATGAAGTTAACTCGTTGGTTCCTATCTAGATCCTGAGTCCTAACTTTCCATTTGGACTGCCTTTGCATCTCGGGTTTTGGTCGAATTGGAGTTGGTCTTCAGAAGAGTCATCGCGTAGAAGTAGTACCAAATCTGGTTCGGTTTGGCCATCCGGTTCGGTTCAATATATGCTCATTACCTCGATTCGGGTTGTGATGCTCCATGGTGCGGTTCGATTCAGTGCCTCATAGTGTGGTTCAGTTCGGTGCCCATGCTGTGGTTCGGTCCTTCTATTTGGGTTCGGTCCGGTCCTCTTGTTCTCCAGTTGATCTGATCCTAACTCCAACTTCAATGCAAGTGGCCTTCCTTGTTGCCCTTGTCTTGGTGTGCTGCTGGAGATGCCACCACTCCGGTTCGGTTCAGTTCGGTTATCCGATCCCTTTAATTCGATCCAGATCTCTACAGCATTTCCAACAAACTTGTTTCGTCCATTCTCGCCATACGATGGCGTTTTCAACCATTCTAACTTTACTAATTAATCATAAAATATTTCAAACAGTAATAGCGACATATAGGATCAATCAAGAACATCAAAACATCAACCATATGGGTTACTTAGGATCAAACATACCCAAAATTCATGATTTTCCTCTTAATCCACTTAAGCATGTTTGACCATAAGATTAGCAAACTTAATCCAAATTAGCCCAAATTTTTATCGGAGGCATGAAATAATATTGTTGAATTTCTACATATTTTTCCAAATTTCTATGATGCATAATTTCACTAATTATCACTAATCACCCCTAATTAGCCGTATTTAGTGAATAAAAGTGAAATCACTCACCTTAGCTATAAATAAATTCTTAGATCTGAAACTCCACTGATTTGGGTCGAATTCCTATGCAACACAGCAACCCTATCTCTGATTTGATGCTAATCCGCCTTGATTTGATGTTGATTCGCTTAGTATTGGATTAGAAATTGATTAAAGATGAATTTAGAAGGTGGAGGCCATTACTAGGGCTCAAAGAATGTTTATGGCGGCTAGAAAACTGAGATGAGATGGTTTTCTAACTGATTTCATCCTCCCCATACCGCTAATCCCGAAATGGGTTATGGGCCCTTCCACTAATTACCCTATTAAGCCCGGTTAAGCTGTTTTTCACCTTCCAAACCTTATTTCAGCCATATCTCCCAAACGGTAAGTCCGTTTGATTAATATGACTACTCTAGGGAAAGGTAAACTATCATTCAAATCTAATGGAAGTGGTTTCAGGTCAAAACTCCTTACCAATCAAAAGTTATAGGTGAAACAAGATACACCAGGGGCAAAACGATCATTTAAAATTCGACAAAAATCGTGAACATGGGAAATGACCCCAATAGTTATCTCCCAAAGTTACACGACCATACGACTTTGTATGTGTAAGAAATAAATATTCTATGATCCTCTGATGTGTAGAATGCGGGTCGTTACACTCTCCCCCCCTTAAGAAATTTCTCCCCCGAAATTCCTTAACCAAAACATACAAAGGTGTCCCGCATGCCTATCAACCATTTACAAGCAATCAAACATACATAACAACACAACTAGTCTACCCTAGCATGCGGTTTACTAATAAGGGAATAACTAACATTATTAAAATCTTACCAGGCAAAGAGTTCTGGATGTGTCTTCCTTATGTTCTCCTCTGTTTCCCAAGTACAATCATTCTCATTATCACCCCATTGGACCTTGACTAGTTTCACCGTCTTCCTTCGAAGTTGCTTCGTACCATACTCGACAATACGAATTGGTCTGCGAGTCCCAACCACCTTGGGCTCTACCTCAATATCATCCAACTGATCTGGTGAAATAGTCATATCAGGACCGTGCACAAACTTCCTTAGCTGGGAAGCATTAAATACGTCGTGAACTCCCACCATCTTGTCAGGTAATCCAACTTTATACGCTAAATTCCCAACTTGTTCGAGAACTGGGAATGGACCAACAAACCTTGGTGCCAATTTACCTCTCCTACCAAAATGAATTACATGATTTAACGGAAGAATCTTGACAAATACCAAGTCGCCAATGGAGAATTTCAATTCTCTTTGTCTTTTATCAGCATAACTCTTCTGCGTATCTTGGGCAGCCTTCGTTCTCTGTTGAATAACCTTGATCTTGTCTGAAGTTTCTCTTATTACATTTAGGCCTAGCACAAATTTCTCACTGGTTTCCAACCAACATGATGGTGAGTTGCACGGTCTTCCGTACAAAGCTTCAAATGGAGCCATACCAAAACTAGATTGATAACTATTATTATATGCGAACTCAACTAGATGCAAATGGTCATCCTATGACCCTCCAAAATCCAACACACAAGCTCTCAAGAGATCCTCTAATACACATTCACCCTCTCTGTTTGACTGTCGATTTGGGGATGGTATGCGGTACTGAGATGTAATTCTGACCCTAAAGCCTCTTGTAAACTCTTCCAAAACCCACTTTAAATAACGGATCTCGGTCACTCATAATACCTTTAGGTACTCCATGAAATCTCACTACCCACTTCATATACAGTTCCGCCAACTTAGCTGCCATTCTATTTGACTTGACCTGTATAAGCCTTGCACTCTTGGTCAATCGATCCACAATCACCCAAATACTATCATGACCTAATCTAGTCCTTGGTAGACCATTCATGAAATCCATTGAGACTTGTTCCCATTTCCATTCGGGAATCTCTAATAGTTATAACAAACCACTAGGCTTCTTCTGCTCGGCTTTAACTAACTGGCAGTTCATCCATTTGGATATAAACTTACTAACGTCTCTCTCTTCATCCCTTCCCAGTAGTAGGTCTGCTTCATGTCTCGATACATTTTGTTACCACCGGGATGTATAGTCAGTTTCGAGTGATGACACTCTCTAAGTACTTCATCTCTCAATCCATTAACATTGGGTACAACTAGTCTACCATTGTTTCGAAGCCATCCTTCCCAATCAAGACCATACTTGTTCATTCTCTTGTCGTCGATACCGATCTCTACCTTGGAGATGATTTCCAATAGGTTAGGATCGTCCCTCTGACTGGAACCAATCCGCTCGACCAAAGTCGGTCTGATCGTCAAACTTGTTAACATTTCTGGATCCAATTCGCACTTAGGTATGAAATCATATCCTGCGATATACTCCAATTGCTTCCATTCTAGAAACATAGCTTCCAAGCTGGCATGTCTCCTACTCAATGAATCGGCTACCGCATTGCCCTTCCCGGGTGTGTATGCGATATTGAAATCATATGAAGCCAAGAACTCTAACCATCTCCACTGACGGAGATTTAAATCCTTCTGAGAGAAAAGATACTTTAAAGACTTATGATCTGTAAACAATTCAAATCTTACTCCCAAGAGATAATGTCTCCACATCTTTAACGCAAACACGAACGCTGCCAATTCCAAATCATGGGTAGGATATCTTTTCTCATGTGGTTTCAGTTTTCGACTAGCATAAGCTACAACCCTACCTCCTTGCATTAGTACAACACCTAGTCCGGTACCATAAGCATCCGTGTATACCGTCATCTCTTCGTTCCCCTTAGGAATAACTAACACTGGTGCGCACGTCAACTTTTCCTTTAGACTCTTAAGTGCATTCTCGCTCCTTTCGTACCAAACGAAAGCTTGATTCTTCTTGGTCAACCAAGTTAACGGTGCTGCTATTTTGGAGAAGTCTTGGATAAACTTATGATAATATCTAGCTAACCCCAAGAAACTTCTTATATTCATTGCATTTTGGGCGTAGACCAATCTTGTACCGTAGCCACCTTCGCAGGGTCCACGACAATACCATTCTCTAAAACAACGTGGCCCAAGAATCTCACTTCCCTCCTCCAGAACTAACACTTAAATTTTTTTGCTTTCAATTGGTGTTTCCTCAACACCTCCATCACTGTCCTCAAATGTTCCTTGTGTTCTTCCTCCGTCCTCGAGTAAACCAAGATATCGTCCATGAACACAAGAACAAACTTATTTAATTGATCCCTGAATACCCTATTTATAAGATCCACAAAATATGCGGGTGCATTGGTCAACCCGAATGGCATGACCAACCACTCATAAATTCCAGACAACGTTCGAAATGCCGTTTTAGGAATACTCTCAGCTGCTACTCAGAACTGATGAAAACCTGTCGCGAGATACATCTGGGAGAACATTCTTGCTCCACTTAACTGATCAAATAAATCACCTTATTCAGCTCGCAGCAGTCCACACACAATCGATGGGAACCATCGGCCTTGGTATCAAATACAACTGGTGCTCCCCACTCGAAAACACTTCTTCTTATAAATTCCTTCAAAAGATCGCTTACTTGCACCCCGAGCTTTCGCTGCTCCCTTGGTGCCATATGGCGAAGTGGCATCACTATAGGTCTGGCATCTTTCACTAAATCAATGTGAAACTCGATCTCTCGGTGTGGTGGAAGTCGGTCACTTCCTCGAAGATGTCTAGATACTCGCCAGCAATAGGCACATCTGATAACTCATCATGTGGGATGTCAAGGGAATTCAGAAAACTATCCATCATCCCATCACTAGGTAGGCCACCAAAAAGTACCCTCCGCCCATCGTCCACTCTACCGCTCACCGAAGACCGCTCACAGTCTACCACCAGCACATATCTTTGGAGCCAATCGACTCCCAAATAATGCCAAACCCAGTAAAGTCCAAAACAAAGCAATCACAAGCAAACATACATCCATGGCTCGATAAGACCAAATTACGACAAATCATACTAAGGCTAGTCAAACCAACGATCGGGTTCGTCACAACTAAAGGTCTATCGACTATCTCGGGTTCCAATCCCAACCTATCTACCAGGTCACTAGATATGAAGGAATGGGAAGCCCCGGTATCAAACAGTACTCGAACAGGAACATCATAAACAGAAAGCACACCTTGAATAACAATATTCTTTCCCTTCTCCGCTGCAGTTGGGGCATTCTATGAAGAAGGAACAACGTTGATAGCATATGCTTTCACAATCTACTTCTCTTTAGGGGGTTGTGGACATTTATCCTTGTGATGTCCCATTTGGCTGCAACTGAAGCACTTCCTATCCGCTGACTTTGCTCGACAATCTTTGGCGTAGTGGCCCTTCTTTCCACAGCTATAACACTCAACATCTTTCTTATTCTTTTTCTGACCATCCTTAGCTTGGTTCTGTTTCCTCTTATTCTGCGAATTATTCTTGGCTTCACCACTTGCCTGCGGCTTTGGCTTCCCTACAGATGTAATAGCAACCTCGGCCTTCGACTTAGGGTAAAGACTCTCCGATCTCAATGCCTTTCCCACTATAGATTCGAATGTCTCATCGATATGGTTTATAAGTCTTTCCCTCAAGTGCTCGTCTAAGCCTGTTATGAAATTATCGTTCTTCTTCTCAGCAGTATTGATAAGGGATAATCCATATTTCGATAAAGTATCAAACTCAGCAATAAATTCTGAGACTGCCCTACCATTCTGCTTAAGTTCCAAAAATTTCCTAAACAATTTTGATTTCTGAGCAGTTGGGATAAATTTGTCACTGAAGCAAGTCTTAAACTGATTCCAATTAACTTGATCCTCAGGAGTAGCTACTTTAATAATATTCCACCAATTCATAGCTCGTCCTTGCAGTTGACGCGATGCTAGCTTTCTCTTCATTGCATCGTCGATTCCCAAATCCTCGAAGATGCGCTCACAACTATCCAGTCAATCTTGAACTTCCGTAGCCGATTCCGTCCCGTGGAACGGCTTTCCACCAAAACTAGTATAATCCTTGGAGAGCTTGGCAAAATCGGCTCTAGGCGCCTGAACTGCTGCACCACCACCGTTAGCAGCATTAGGAACTGCTCCCTGAACATCCCTAAGCTTCTCTCGCTTGAAGGTATTAAACATCATCCTCATATCAGGGACATTCCTATCATTGGCCCCTGAACCCGTACTCCTCGTATATCGGCTCATCGTTCAACCTGTAAAGAGAAAACGATTAACCATTTCCATAGTGGTGTTAGTGCAGTGCGAATTCATCCTTAGATATACTAATAGTATATATATAGCTTTTAAAAACCAAAATTTCACAAATACGCGCTCCCATATATGTATACCATCTCTCCCTAATGTCTTCCCCTAGGATAACTATGCAACCTAGGCTTTGATACCAAGTGTGACGGCCCACCCTGAACCAGCTGACATTTCCCTTGAAATGCACTGTGCCAATGCCCGACCACCACCGGACGGTCGTCAAAGGAATCACCAAAGAACCTGTAGTATATCTCACAACGCATGGAATAAAATATAATAATAACATAACTTGACATAAAATAGGCGAGACAGTGCATAAGCTGAAAACTAATCCATCATAGCAGCGGAATCCAATATACAGCTTATAATACAAACCATTATTATTACAACTTCAAATTACTGTCTCAAAAGAAAAATAAGAAAGGCACACTACTAATGCCCAAAGCAGTTACCATCAACAACACATGGAAAGTATATGTAAATAGTACGTGGAAGCCTCCTGCTCGTCTCCGGATAGCTACTCGTACATACAATCTAAGCTATCTCTAGTCTGCTCGTTTAGGAGCACCTAGAGTAATAAGAAGAGACATAAAGCTCTGGGTCAGACAAAAGTCTGGTAAGCGATAGTAGCAAAACCGAATAATAACAGGTATAAATAATCATACTTGAACCTGGACCTACAACCAAAGAGTTAGCACAACAAGATGTACAGTACTCTAAGGTAACACTAACATAAAGTGTAAAATAGGGGTGTGCATGTCATGGTGATAGAAAACATCAAACATAGCAATCAACCTCACATCTCCCACTCAGTGCGTAAAGAATACGATATCCACCACTTTGATCACCAAATCGTTTGTTATGATCACTTTGCCCTTGCGATCATAATGACCCAATTGCACTGATCCATAGCCACTAATCCTTTGCTATGTCCATTTTCCCCCATGGAGTCATGCGACTCTACTACACTGGCTTATAACTATGCTACAATCACTTTCCCTTGGGAGTCTTAACGGTCCCATTGCGCTGATCCATAGCCGCTAATCCGTCTCTTTGTGATGAACTAAAGCTATAGATTTCGATAACCCCTTTGCACACGTCCTGCAGCAAAGCCCAACCATGAAGTTAACTCGTTGGTTCCCATCTGGATCATGAGTCCTAACTTCCTATTTGGACTGCCTTTGCATCTCGGGTTTTGGTCGAATTGGAGTTGGTCTTCAGAAGAGTCGTCGCGTAGAAGTAGTTCCAAATCCGGTTCGGTTTGGTATATAGTCATTGCCTCAATTTGGGTTGTGATGCTCCATGGTGCAGTTTGGTTCATTGCCTCATAGTGTGGTTCGGTTCGGTGCCCATCGTGCGGTTTAGTTCAGTCCTTCTATTTGGGTTCGGTTCGTTCCTCTTGTTCTCCAGTTGATCCGATCTGATCCCATGTCAAGCTTCGATCCGATCCCAACTCCAACTTCATTGCAAGTGGCCTTCCTTGTTGCCCTTGTCTTGGTGCGTTGATAGAGATGCCACCACTCTGGTTCGGTTCGGTTATCCGATCCGATGCCCCCTTATCCGATCCGATTCGGATCTTTACAACATTTCCAAAAACTTGTTTCGTCCATTCTCGCCATACGACGACTTTTCAACCATTCTAACTTTACTAATCAATCATAAAGCATTCCAAACAATAGTAGCAACATATAGGATCAATCAAGAACATCAAAACAACAAGCATATGGGTTACTTAGGATCAAACATACCCAAAATTCGCGATTTCCCCCTTAATCCCCTTAAGCATGTTTAACCATACGATTAGCAAACTTAATCCAAATTGTCCCAAATTTTTATCAGAGGCATAAAATAATATTTTAGAATTTCTACATATTTCTCCAAATTTTTATGATGCATAATTTCGCTAATTATCACCAGTCACCCTTAATTAGCTGTAATTAGTGAATAAAAGTGCAAATCACCCACCTTAGCCACAGATAAATTCTTCGATCTGAAACTCCACTGATTTGGGTCAAATTCCTATGAAACACAACAACCACTACAAGAAAATGATATATTGATAGCAAAAAGGATTGCATGAAAATTTGCCTTGCTATAATTAAGCAGTTAGTGGTCATTTAGATTAAATGACAACTTTATTTAGGTTAAACGACAACTTCATTTCACGCTGTAATTTAGAAAAAGAAAAAAATTGGTGGTGGAATACTAAATTTCCCCCCTTCATTTTCATAGGCCGCCAAATTCCTCTTTTTTACCTTCACTCCTAAAATCCCTAACTCACGTATCTTCTCTTTAATCCCTTCTTACTCTGAATCTTTGTTCCTTAAACCGCTCCTCCACTATCGATTACTGCACAGTTCTTCACTAAAGATTTGTAACAAAGGTCGGCTCACTCACGAATCAGTCGCCGCCTCACTCCCTTCACCGTCATCTTCCACCACAGTGATCTTTATGCTTTTAAAATAACTTATCAATCTATTTCATTTCGGTTACTGATAACGGACATGGAGAAGTAGCTTTGAATCATTGGTATTATGAATATTAGCTTTCTTATTACACTTGTTGGTTGAATGATAGAGTTTGTGATAATGAATATTGAATCAAAATCAGTTCTTTTTTGAGAGATGCTAAAGCTTGTAGAGGAATGACTATATATGGAAGAGATGACGCTTGTAGTATTAGCTTTTCCTCTCATTATGTTCTTTGATTTACTATTTTAGCTTTTTTTGTTTTTCTTTATGTATTTTTTTTCATTTTTGTATGGTTAGACAAGATAATTTTGTTGGTATTATTTGGGTTATTGTGAAAAATCCTAATTTGTAAATAAAACTAAAGTACTGTTGCTCTGAGACTGATAAATTTTTTCCTACAACGGATGAATCTGATTACTAAGCATAGGTACACTATATTTATTAGTATCTATCATAAAATAACATATTGCTTTTATTCACTTTATACCAACTTCCAATTAAATATCATCTACCCTGGTGAAATCTTGAAGACATAGTTTCCCGATGGGGTGTTTGAAAAAAGGGGAAAGTTGTCTTTTTAATGATAAGTGTTATATGAAATCAGAAGAAAAAAAACGTAGCTAACAGGTCCAAAAATTCACATTTTACTTTTTATGTTTTGCAATCTAAATATTTTCACAATTGGTCTATTGTTTAACTTGCTCTCATAGAAGTTTCCCTACCTACAACATATATATTTTGTTGATGTTCCCCATGAGAGTTTTGTCTTTTTAATTCTAAACACCTATGGACTTATTAGGTACCATAGTAAGCCGAGTTAAATAATGTCTGTGTCATTGATTCAAACATATACTTATGATATACGTTAGCATAAAAAACAACAGGAGAATTAATTATTAATAACATACATAAATTCTAAGTTACAAAACTGATAGAACTGCAAAGAACTAAACTTAATAATAAAGCATACTAATTAGAACGAACCCGGGAATTGGATTAAACTTATTAGTTTTAAGTTGAATTTTACTATTTACTAAATGGTAGAGAAGGAGAGTGTTAGATTATGAAGAGGTAGTTTGATTTGCTGCTTTCTTATGATATAAATTAAGCATAAACAAATTGTACAAACCTGGAAGAGTTACCCATGAAAAGTGCTTTTTACACTACACTAGAGTATTGAACTTATGGTATCTCATATCATAATTCTCGTATATTACATATTTTAATGAGAAATTACATTATTCTGTGCCCTTGAATTACATACTGTCCATGAATTTTAGTAGGCATTTCCTTCATACTAACATCAGGGTTTGAGGTAGGTGTTTAAAAAATTCATAAAGTACAAAACTTAAATTATATGTCCATGATTTGTTTTAGTTTATAAAAATTCTTATATTATATATGTATTTCCATAGAAAGTATACTTACGTTATCCTTAAAGTATGTGCAATCTCCCAATTGGTTTAGTTAGATAATCAAGTATCACATAATATATTCTTATATTAATATTATTGCTGTTTAAAGCTTGTTTTTTGGTTTTTATAAGCTGTTGGAACTGACAAAATAAGCTATAAAGAAAATAATTGGTGATTAGATACATAAATATGATTATTTTTAGTGTCATTTTAAGGATACCTTAAGGTGGTTATTTTAATTCTACTTGCGAATGTTACTCTAAAACCTACTCTACAAAGTTCACACTAATTAAATGCAGTCTTAGAGCTTAATCATGGTGGTATAGCCTAATTGCTCCATCATGGAGCTGATAATGATCCAAAAGAATCCATCATTAAGATAGCTAGATCCTTAACCGTCCATCAAACAAGTGTTTGTATAAAAATAATGTTCATCACAAACATGTTTCAGTAAAATAATACAAAAATTGACTATAATTTCATAGGATAGTTGAATATCATACTATCTAAAATAGAAATCTATATGCACAAGCTAAACTATCAAAAAGTTATGAGGATGCATGTAGTGGTCAGTGGTTGCATGAGGTACACTATCATAGTAATTGAATTGAGGAGACTAATAGGTTTCATTCAATAAAGATGTGTCTCTTTGAAATTAAACATGACATCCTGTTAAGCTATAGAACAAAGTTTGTCCAACCATAAACACACAAAAATACTAAGTGATTTACTTTGCTGTGAGGTGGGTGAGGACTAATTGTTGTAACATATTGGTATGATGTTAAGTGGTTACCGTAGTTTGAACTTTGAAATGATTCATCATGTATGCATTAGAACATATTAATTCTTGCTTTTATTTGTGGTCATGTTATATGATTTGACTGCTTGTGCTCCAGATGTGGCTGTGGCTAACTTCCATGCTCCTGAGCATCTACATGGTCTAACGGTGTCGTTTGTTCCAGCACTTCATGCCCAAGGCTTTCCAGCAAATGCTTCATCTCATTCAATTGTGCAGCCTTCCCTGTTGTCAGTTGATTAGGACCTGGTTTTACATGCTCATGCTTCGGCCTTGGTTTCCCTAGCGTCAGCTCCTGACTCTGTTCTTGGTGGTGCACATGCTAATCCTTTTCAACCTCGTTCACACTAAGTTCAAGGTCAAAGCATCCAGCAAATACTTCCTCTCACGTAACAGCTTTTGGACTGAGTATTCATCTTGTTTTATAGAATGTTTAGCTACAGAACTTCCCATCCCAGGCTCATGCTCATACAACAGCCTATTTGCATAGGCTCGTTGCCTAGTCTATTATGTTTTTTCACATATTTTCCTTTCTACAATGCCTGCACATGCTACTACGGGCTCCTTTATGGTCCCAGCTCCTCAACCATTTGCCTGTCATATTGGAATCTTAATGCTAACTATCCTTGCTAAGAATTCATGTATAATTTTTGTTGTTTTATTTTAACTTCACATTTTTCTCTTTTACCTTTTGTTTTGCTAATAATTAACCAACTTTTATTAAAATTAACTAGATTTTATCAAGTTAATAAAAATTAAATAAGTCTTATTTTTTGGCCTGTTTTCATTTGCAAATAGAGGAGTGTTTTGAACTTAATCATTTTGACTTTACTGCGATTGTTAGCTCTAGCGATCTCTGTTCTTTGTTAAACAATAATTTGTGCCTTTGCTTTTTCTCTCATTTGAGTTCGATCAATAAAATAAAAACTACTCATTGATCAACTGCATGGTTCATTACCAGAAATAAAATCAATAAATGATGACACATTGACTGAGAGGAAATAAGCTATTCAATTTTCATGTTTTTTTGTGAAATTCAAAATGATATTCTAATGCAATTTCGGCCTGTTGGCCACTGAAATCAGAAGGGATTGGCTAGAGTTTCGGCTTGCAGACCGGGATTTAGAACCTTATTTACATATTTCTATTTTCGGTTATTCTATTTTACCTTAGCGAGATATCTATTTTAATTATCCTAATTTACTAAACTAAATATCATGTACTTCTGTTATTAATAAAAATGCTTATGTATATCTCTTCCCACCGAAAGCAGTGCATGTTTCTCAACTACATTTGCTACCACAACCAGCAATCATCGTCTGCAACTGACTTTAAGGGGAAATCAGTTGTGCACCAGGTACAATATTCATAATCATTTATACAGTTACCATTGTTCACACTTGTTTTAGCATTAATACACTGTGTGCTCTGTCTAGGGAGGTGGTGACCATATGGCTACCGAAAATGCTGAAAAACAAGCAATGCTTCCAACTACTCAAACATCTGGATGGAGAGGAGTGGTCATTAATGTAAGTGTGCAAATAACTACTATTTACTATTGCTTGATTCTCACTAACTGATCAAATCGTTATATATTACCTGACCAATTCACTTTTTTCTATTCTTACCTCGATGATTGCTTATTTACAGTATTTTAATCTATGCATTCCATCTTCTTGCGTGATGTTAATGTCCAATGCATTTTGTAACGCTTGTATACGTCTTAACTTACATCTGTACAGTAGGCTTTAACAGAATTCACAATCATTTTCATTGGTTCGAAACCTCATAGAAAACCTTGTATACTATTTCCATATCAAAGGAGATAATTATGTGTATGGCACTTTTCCCCCTCATATTTCTCCAAAGTTATATAAAATTATAGCCTAAAATGGATCTTCTTCTCTTATAGTATCGAACAAATTTTAATCATAATGTCGTATGATATCCGATTAATACGGGCTATGCTGACATAAAATACTTTGTTCCTTATATATTTCATATTTGTATTAGTAGAAGTAGCTGGATGTATATTTATAGTGCCTAAGTTAATATTTTGACACATTTAAACGAGTTAAACATATAAGTGTTTAATCAAATAATCCAAGAACTATTTTGTTGTATAATTGTTCATGTGGATATATATGGGCTGAAATGGATAAATAACGATTGATTTTTATGTTTTATGATCATTTAGAAATAGCATTTAACAATATAATTCTGAAATGGTTCATATTTGCATAATTTATCTTTCCAAATTGTTGTGTGTGAATATGGACTGTTCTGAAAATGCAAAAACTGAGCTGAGTTAATTTATTCATAGCTTTTGAACAGTTTGTATGATAACCATTATTTTACACATCCTTGAAAGCTAATAATATAAACTATAACTTTCATGTTATGTGTTTTGCAAAATTTTCAAGTTTAGTATGTTGAAACGCGATTTTCTGTCGCTGACCTACGCTATGAAATACTAACTTTTGACTGGTTCTTGTTCGGTAAATCTCTTGTAACTGGAGTTGTACATCATATTTTGGCAATCCGAATAAAATATTGGAAAGCCAACTCGTTGCATAAAAATTTATTTTTATATGTTATTATTTAGTTTACGTTCTAGACCTCTTAAAATTGGTCTGAAGTAGCTTAAAATGGGATAACAAATTGTTTATACATGTTAAGAAAAATCATACTCATTTCCTTTTATATGTAACTAATATTCCAATGTGCAACAATATAGGGTTATGCACGGATTAAGAGCTTTGTGGATGCAACGGCTGCTTTTGCACTGTTTACTCGCTAGGTATTATAGCCTTCTAGTTTTGTTGGTTTGGTGGAGTCCCATTAAATTATGACGCATTTTTATGTTTTCTCTCCCTTTTTTCTCAGTTTTCTGCTAAGAAAAAAGTATGAGTAGAATTAGAAGATTGGTATTTAATGATGGAGCGGAGAATGGTATACAGATATGCTTTCTGTCTTGGTGGGGCATGGTGTGAGGCATTAGTTGCATTCCAACTTCCTATTTTCATAAATGAAGAATACACTACTTGTTCAATACATAATGTTGAATTAATTTCAGTACTAACCTGGTTAGATTTTTTTTCTCCTAAGATATGCATTCTTAATCTAACAAAAGACAATCGTGATAGTAAAATATTATGCACTCCTAAAACTTCACATGCTTTTTACTCTTTAGATTTATATGCTAAATAGAAACAATCGCAGTTCCATGTTGCTTTCAAACCACTGTTATAATTTATAAGGAAATATATATTGCATTGAAATCCATGTGTGTATCACGTTGTTAAGCAAGTAGATATATCGACATGTTTATAATGCATGCCTCAACTTTGCCTCTTTTGTAAATAAAGACACTTTGATAGCTCTTCAATTGAGCATAGGTATGCAATTAACAGTACATTAAAATGCATGCCTCTAATTTGCCTCAAAGCTCTTTTTAAGTTTAAGTAGAGTCAAAATGCCTTGAGGCTTGCTCATGATTCAACCTTTCTATGAGCACAGATAGTGAGTGATAATTATTTTTTCTCATGTTTTGTTTACCAGCATTATGCTTCTAATCAAATGCATGAATTGTACCACCAATTATCGAGTTGCGTTTAATATTTTGAAAATAAGAAATGGTAAACATGATTTATGTTTAATCTATTGATAATAATATTAAGGAAAGTATTAAGCATATGAAAACATTCTCACTTAGGAATAACATAAAATTTTGAATGTGAAAATGGAATGACAAATATTAATATTGGTATCAATATCCGTACTGCTTATTTGGCGAAATAATACGCTGACTTTCTAATACATCATACTTTTATGCATAAAGAAATTCTTCTTTTCAGCTTTTGATTCCCAAAAATAAATATTTTTACCTGAACCTTTGTTAAAATGTGTGTGTATGACTCACTTTTGCATAATTCCGAAACTGATTAAAATTCATATAATTAATATCCATAATCGAGGAAATTAGGGAGAAGGACAAACTTTGCCGAAAAATTAGGCTGAAGGACACCAAGTTTTATTTTTAGTCTGAAGGACAAACTTTAAACCAAAATTAAGCTGAAGGAAAATGCTAAATGTAATTAGCATTATATTCATTTTTTTACACTACACGAAAATGCTAAATGTAGTAGCATTATTCAGTTTTACACTGCAGAAAATGCTAATTACATTTAGCATTGTCCTTCAGTCTAATTTTTTTCAAAGTTTGTCCTTCAGCTTAAAAATAAAACTTGACGTCCTTCAGACTAAATTTTCTCCAAAGTTTGTCCTTATTACTATTTTCCACTATTTTCTGCTATGTCAAACTATATAAAATTATGCTACTTTCCTAATAAAATTACTTCCTTCCTTATGTTGCATAATACCTTTTTAAGTATTCACATGACATGCCAGAATTAACGTGCAAATTGATGCTCTATCTATTCTTGAAAGCTAGCTCCACGGCTGATTTAAATAAAAATAAAAATAAAAACCAATAAGATGAGTTACAATTTGATAGTTTTGAGAAGAAAATATCTATAATGAGTTAAGTTGTCAAATAGGATTGGCAATAAGAAGTGAAAAAAAAAAAATCAATTTCTAATTTTTTTATGAAGTCAGTTTGTGGTACAAAATAGCATGTTTTTACTAGCGTATCCATGTTGTACTTGGAAACTGAAATTCATGGCAATTTTACAAGAAATTGATGATTGCAAATAAAAAATAATAGTCATCTAGTAATTTATTGACCATTAATATTGCCGAAAATACCAATGTCTATAGTGAGAGATAATTTAATAACTTAAGTTTTTTTTTCCCATTTTATTGTCAGCCATTCTCCTATTGCCCATTTGCTTTCTCCTTCTTCCTTTTTGTGGTAAAATGCACAAGAATTGGCCACACAGCTTGAGATTGAAATTCGTCCACCTATAAATGACCCAGGCAATCCTACATCTGGAGAACATCAGACAATCCTACATTAAGAATTATCTTGCAGTACTTAAGCTTTTAAATGATAATGGATTAAGACTGCTTCTTTCATGTTATGTTAGCACATTTTATTTTTCTCCTTTTCTTGATCGATTGTGTTATTTTCATCTTTATTTTATTATGATCTTGTTCAAGCAGTTAATAAGCTAGAATAGATTAGTTAGGTTGACTTGTGCGTAACACAAACCATTTATCAATTTGCTTTGTGTCAGCACATATCACAAAGTTAACGTGTGTATTATTTATGGAACGGAAAATATTTTAGCGTGAATAACATAATACATTAAATTTAGTCACATATTATGTTATACACATTAAAACTTCACCACATAATTCATTGACAATTCAATAAAATATTTTAGCTGCAAATTTCTGTAGTTTAACTTCATTTCTACTTTTAAATATGTTAAAAGTATTTTTCTTTCATTTGTTTCCTACAGTCAAAATGGCACAACAAACTAATTAATTTAAATTACAATAAGAATAACCCTGTAACCTTTATCCTACATACCTAAGCAGGTAAGGCTAGACAACATTTTATGATAAGTAGTGCAAACAGAGGCGTAATGTGACTGATAGGATTAGAAGCCAAAAGGATCTCATCCCAATATTGGTTTATGTACCAACAAACCAACCATTGCATTGAATATTCAGCTACATGGATGGCATATAGGGCAAGATCAGACAAAAGGGTCATGGCTACAGTGGACAATTCAATTCTAAGTGTCTAAAACCAAGCATACAACTGTGAAACAAATTCAAAATCAATTCGTCTGCAGCATTTAATGGTTGTGACTATAATACAGGTCAGTCTTTGTAAGTTTTTCTAATGGGGTCATTCTGCTCTGATATACTACGGTGGCAATAGTTTGGTACTTTATAGACTGAATTCTCTATAGTTTTCAACAATTTTTGTTCTTGCTTGTACCATCATATTATAACTTATTTTAGCCTCCTTTTGGTGCTTGATTCCAGCTCTGTAGTGGTTTGATTATCAAAAGCAAAAGTTGCTTCCAAAGCGTTAAAAGCTATGTCAACTTGCTCAGCATTCTGTGAGTGTATGCTTTATGTTCATTTTTCATTGCAAAAGTGCATAAGTACTCTCCTTTTTGTATTAATGCTATCATGCTTAGGCGACCCCGTTGTCGATGTTGAGATTCATCTTGGGCGTGTTGCAGCATCATGCTTTGGCACTGAAATTGGCTGTGTATTAGGAACTGCAAGGATGACCGAGGTTAGTAATTATACGAGGTTAGTAATTATACTATGATTTACACACTTCAATTCTTGTCAAATAACGGTTAACTAATTTTATATTTAATAGCATATCAAAGTGCTGCTTCATACCATTTTTCATGAGTAATGGGAAGAATGAAAATTACTGGTTTAGTAATAAAAGAAAACTGTTAGGAAGCAACATAGAGTATATGATGTGAAAATTTTCAGTATAGAGAATAATGCAACTGGTTTCGGGTCTCCATCTGTAACATGCAAATTTGTACATAAGATAAGTGTAGCGGACTACATATTTGCATCTTTCTTTGCATGTAATGCGGGGTTTGATATGCTTTTGCAATCAAAAAAAATTCGTTGCTAGAAACGTGTTGAAATTGCTAAAACTAGTGATGCATCCTGCCTCTAAGCCATTCCCTATAGAAAAAGTAGCACTAAGGTTCTTTCATCATCCTAAACTGTTGAGTAAAAATTATGCATGTATGAGAATAATATGGGTAATTCCTGAACACGGCTCATATTGTTTTGTTTCACACTATGAAATAAATAAATGATGCTTATTTATGTATGTTACATCGGTTTGCTGTTTGAAACAGTAACCAAGCTTGCTGTTTGAAACAGCAAGCCCAGCATGCAAGCATGGCTTGCTGTTTGAAACAACAAGCAAGCTTGTTGTTTTTTTAGCAACCCTGTGTTTTCTGTTTGAAACAGCAAGCTTGTGCTTGCTGTTTAAAACAGCAAGCCTATGTTTTCTGTTTGAAACAGCAAGTCTGTGCTTGCTGTTTGAAACAACAAGCCTGTGCTTGCTGTTTGAAACAACAAGCCCAACATGCAAGCATGGCTAGCTTGCTGCTTTGAAACATGAGAAAATAATATGCTGCTGCTTGTGTTATCCACTAAATAGCTTGGTTGATGATTCGAAGGCCAACTTGCATAGTTATTGATACATTTTTGGCCCTTTGTGTTATCTGCTAAGTTCTACCTCAAACGGTAGCTGCTACCTCGATAAGTGGAGCGCCTGGGAGGAGATCTATGGCTCCCATAGTACTCCTCTACGATAGCCTGCTGATATTAGCATTTGCTATTGGTCCCTGTGTGTCTAGATTTTTCAATTTTTTTTCCTCTTGTTTATTAGTGGGACTTCAATATCCTGCCTAAATTTAGTTAAAAAATGTTTTCATGCAAGTTCAAATTTTGTGTGCCAACATCTGCTAATACCCGGAGATCGATGGTCTGCATGTTATTTCCAAGCTGTACCAAATGGTTCATCAGTTTTATGGAAAATTTCTGTGTTCTGGACCAAATGGAGTTAGAGATCCAATCAAAGCATGCGTAAACCTGTCTATTTACTATTATATCTATGGCTGTGTTGGTTGAATCAACAAATCAACAAAAAATCACTAGTGATAAATAACTGTGAAAATTAGAATGAAGTTATCGATACAGTTTGAGTATATGATATAATATTGAACTTTTTTACTTCTTTATGGAAATGAGAGATTTGCTCATTCAACTTATTATGTATTTGATGAAAAAGGTATCATACTGTTAAATACACACACATACATAAATATAAACAAAATATGACTGAAATCTTGTATCAGGGTATATAGTCGCAGGAAAAATGTCTAGGAGATTCTGACCAACTGATGTTTCACTAAAATCAGTAGTTGATTGCCATAATGGGAACAAACAACCTACTTGACGGCAGTCTTAGGCCATTACTTCTAAGTAGGAGCGTTTGAGTTAGGCATTGGCATTCAAAACAATGTTTGCCTATTTTGAAACATGCAGTAGTGAAAAAAAAAACCTGTGAATATTAGTTATAATCTTAAATTAACTCCACTTCATCTCAGGTGACTTCCGACTGTGATAGTGATCATTTCTTGCCGGACAGCATACACTAGACTGGTAAGCACTTCAACGCACACTGATAAATTTTTATCTATTTTAATTACCTTCAGTTTAGGGATCTCTCTTTGTATAGTTATCCCCCACCGTCTCACATGAACGTGGCCTTGTATCATTCCAAAAGAATTTTTAGTACACCGAGACCACAAACTTCATGATTATCAAGTTATCTAAATAAATAGATCCACATGTATAACTTTTAGGATTAAATTTAATCCAGACTGGCCTCCTTTAAAAACATAAACAATATCATATATTGAATTATATATATGTGTAGCAGCAAATATGAACTCATGACAATATATATATATATATATATATATATATATATGTATGTATGTATGTATAATTGCACATCCCTAAATTTATAGGCACAAGTATATGCTAAGGATTTTAATAAGTCACATTGAGTAGTGCAGATTCTTATATCAAGGAGTTATGATGTACAATTCATATTTGCAGTATCAGGTATATATATTACAGAGTATGTTATGTAGATATTATATATATATATATAATGACCAACTAGTTATATGGTAAAAAAATTATTTGCAATGAGTTAACAAGCTCAATATAAATACGACTGCAAAATTTTGCATTATATTTATACATTTCTATATTCACAATATACAAAACTGAATCCATTTTATATCTCATATAAAATGAGGTAAACTTATTTATCCAGATTACAAACTCAAATTATAAAAAAAAAATCTGGAAATAATGTTCAAGGAAGTCAACAAATAAATAAGTCAAATTTTTAAAACAAAAGCCAACATAAAACCCATATTTATAAACAACATATATGTATATGTTCATAATTGTGCATTCAAATGTGTTCAAGTGTTAAAACACTATCTAGTTTAAAATAGTTTCAAACTGCCATATCAGAACACATCCGAAGTACAATTAGAATAGAAATAAATTAATTAACTTAATCTTTCACAAATGCATATCAGATCTTAATTTCATGGATCAAAACAGAGAGGCTACAAATCTTATATGCATTTGTTCAAGTATCATGCATATCAGATATGATGAAAAATAAGGGTTTTAATGTTGTAATGGTCAGCTAGCATACTATCAGATCTTAACTTCATTAAAACTACTGAAGGTACATATATTTAACTGTTTGACTAATTTGTATAGACTGTTTGACTTGAACAGTTTGCAGTTTAGGGAAATACAGAACATAATCGAACTGAGAATTTTTAGTGCACCAGACCACAAACTTCATGATTATCTATTTCAGATCAGGAAGAAAAAGAAGCATCATATTTTACAATTGTCCCAAAAAATATTTCAACAACTGTGCCCCCCATTTGCGTATTTTACAGATCAGCTCATAGATAATATGGAGATTAAACCTTACGATCCCACTGTTCCAACAACAGTTTTCAGTGTTTTAGTATATTGTGTTTATTGTTTGTATGTTGTTATATGCACATGTTGAAAAAAAAGTTGTATTGGTGTTTTGATTTTTTGTATTTATGACTAATAGATGTATGCTTTTTTTTTTACAGGCGTTGTATGATGCTCTAGGTCAATGATATGGGGAAGGGCATGAAAAAATATGTTGTCGCATTCATGTATCATTTTGATTAGCTACGGTTGTATGGATTGTTCTTTTTAGTATATGTATTGTTTTTGGTTAGCAACTATTGTAAGAATTGTTATTTTTGATCACAAATATTTATATGCTTCGAACTTTGTATGATATACTTTTTGATCATAAATATTTATATGCTAAATATTGTGTATGAAATATATTTAATAATGGCTATATATATTATAACATTATGCTAGTGCAATAAAAATATTATGCAGCAGCTTTCATGGCAAGTAAATAATGCTATAAAATGCAAAATTAAACTTTCTATACTGTTTCTATAGCATTTATGGTTGCTATAATAATAAGGCTACTATATTTCTATTGCTTTTGTACTTGCTATAATAATCAGGTTATGAGATTTCTATAGCGTCTACGCTTGCTATAATAATCAACCAATATTTATCTATAGCGTTTATTGTTGCTGTAAATAGCAGATAAATGATGTCATAAATATTAGCAGTATAAACCACAACATTGCATAGAAGTTTTATAGCAAGAAAAACACGCTATAGATACGATTTGTATGTTACAAATCGATCATTTAATAGCAATTTTGAAACGCCTTAAGTAACATCATTTATAACATATTTTTTATAGCGATTTTTAGGTTGCTGTTATAGACTCCTGACATATTACAACATGTTGATATATAACGTTTCTAAAAATGCCATTGTATCCTTTAATAGCGTTTTTTACACGCTATAAAAAGGTATTTTTCTTGTAGTGAGCCCTATCTCTGATTTGATGCTAATCCGCCTTGATTTGATGTAGATTCGCTTAATATTGGATTAGAAAGTGATTAAAGATGAATTTAGAAGGTGGAGGCCATTAACAGGGTTCAAAGAATGTTTGTGGTGGCTAAAAAACTGAAATGAGATGGTTTCCTAACTGATTTCAGCCTCCCCATAAACCTAATCCCGAAATGGGTTATGGGCCCTTCCACTAATTATCCTATTAATCCTGGTTAAGTTGTTTTTCACCTTCTAAACCTTATTTCAGCCATATCTCCCAAACGGTAAGTCCGTTTGATTAATGTGACCATTCTACGGAAAGGTAAGTTATCATTTGAATCCAATGGAAGTAGTTTCAGGTCAAAACTTCTTACCAATCAAAAGTTATAGTGAAACAAGATTCGCTAGGGGCAAAACGGTCATTTAAAATTCGATAAAAATCGTGAACATGGGAAATGACCCCAATAGTCGCCTCCAAAAGTTACATGACCATACGACTTCGTATGTGGAAGAAATAGATATTCTACGATCCTATGATGCGTAGAATGCGAGTCGTTACATTTACTCACCTGGATTTATGTGTCGGGTATCCTATTTAAATTCCGTATCTTCGCGGCTATGAATCAACTCGAATTATTTTGAATGAATTTATTTGCACCTATGAGTATTTAATTCCTCAATTAAACGATTTTCATTTAAATTAACAATAAATGAATTATTATATATATATATATATATTAAACTTTATGAAAACATTACCTTATCGCCTTGCAAAAAGTCGATCAATTATGAAGTATATCTTCGAACTTCCCCACAAAACCGCCCCATCCTATTTCAACATTTCATTGAGCAACTCGCAGTCGATTTTCATGCCATTCACCGTTATTTCCTACTATTGCTGCACTGTCTAAAACGACCTCAACACTGCTCGATTTTGCCTCCATCAACCACTGCTCACCTGAAAACCTGTTACTGCAAACTACTCTCCTTCCAATCGACAACCTCCATTTCGATTATGACCACATCCACTTCCCAGGAACACAGACCGACGTCCCCCACATTTGTTTCCAACGCCTTTGATAAACCTTTGCACTGAAATCAATACCCTGTCTCCCTTAAATCTACCCTGTTCGTACTCACTTTATCACCAATAATACTTGCGACGCTCCACTACTGTGTCGACCTTCCTAAAACCACCTAGTTTAAGCAACAGGCATCACACTACATCAGTCGCAAACAATACAGCGTCGACTTTACCAAACAATCACAATACCTCATCCAAATCGCATGCCCACAAAGTCGGCATCCACTACTTCTCAACACACCTATTGCGAAATCAACAAGGTTCGAATACCTAAACGGATTTCACTTCATTGCCACCCTTGAAATCGCGAGAGACACCTGCGCGCTGTCCAACTATATAGGACTTTGGGTTTGGAATCACGATTTTGATTTCATTCTTTTCTTATAAAAAATTGGGGGAATGGTTTGATTTCAGTTGACTAAGGGAAAGAAAAGAAAAGGAAGTAGCTCGAAAATGAAATCTTTCAAATTCGATTTGTGGAATGAAAAAGACATGACTTTGTTTTAGAGGAAAGGAGGAAAGAGTTGCGGGCATTTTTATTTCAAAGCTTCAGATTGTTTTCCATTGCTGAAGAAAAGAGGAGCCGCGATGGTTTATATAAGAAAAAGAAAAGAGATAGAGAGTACACCACCATTAAATTCTTGTTTCTTAGATTTGGAGGGTGTAGACAATTTTTTCAACTCGAGAAGAGAAACAGCTGCGCGATTTAATTTGATGTAAACGTGTATTGGCCTCTATTTTTATGTGATTTTACTTCTTTATTTTTATTATTATTTTAATTAATATAAATTTATTTAACATAAAATACCTATTGATTTCAAACTCCATTGTCAGCGTAGCGACCGGCACCCCTAAGGTTATACCACCATTCTGAACATATTGGGACAAACTCCGAAGTCTAACTTGATTGTCTGGAAAAGATATCAATTTAAACCGATGATTAAATATTAGATTTGATTTAAAATAAAATTAATTTCAAACAAATAAATTACCCAATAATAAATTATCGCTCTAATTCAAATAGAATTTATATTAATCGACTGAATTGTTTCGATTCAGTTTTTAAATGCGAATTCAATTATTGTCGTTTTCATATTAAGGTAGCACGATATATTCGATATAATCGACAACTTCATATAAAAATCTATTTATTATTCCAAATAAATATTTAAAATAAATTTAAATATTCAATATTAAATGGATGAAAATCCGGTACATCACATTTTGAGTGATATACATGTAGTTGCTTGGTTATGTGACACTTAGAACAAATAGTGTTGATCTGGAATTTGACTTGAATGTTAAATGGTTATTGATTTGGAAAATTAACTAAATATTAGTTATGGGGTTTGGGTATGAAAACGATTGGGTATTGAATGATATGATTGTGTTGAATACTTGTGATTGTTAATGATTGATGTTGCGGTTAATCCGTGGATTGACAAACCCATATAAGCGTTAATGGTTTTAAGGCTTATATAGTATATACCACGAGATGTGGATTGAATGTCATGTTGTTTGTTGATGTGTGATAGATAGTTAATAAACATTTTAGAATTATAATCAATTCAATTTTATTTTAAAATCGAATTTTGGTCAGAGTAGGACGTGTCGCACAACGACCATTAACGAATTTCGACCATTGACTTCAAACTGGTGTACCAAAAGATCCGACCATTGGATCTTCCTGAAACAAAAAAAATGGGTCCAAAATGGAAAGAGTTTTCAAATGAATCTAAGAATGTTAACATCCAACAGTTAGATTGTGAGATAAGCCAAAATCAAATTTTTAGAATAATATGGATTTTGTAGTTTAAGACCCGAAACTGGATTTTTATGAAATGAGCTATTTTTAAATTATTAAAAATAGGGGTAAATTATGATTAAACATAATAGATGGCTTGAAAGTGATCTGAATTGGTAATATGAAGTACCGGGTCACATAAAAGTCATTTTGACTAAATTAGCTGATATAAGCCTATTCGTAGTGCTTTTTGTGACATTGTTGATTATTAATTGAGTTGATTCATATAATTATGACGTGAAACCAAATGAGTAATTTTGGAAAGATGATTTCATAAACAAACATGAAATGAGAGTTTGATTTTAGTGAACTAGAAAATATTTTGAATGGTAAATTGTTATAAAGGATGTTTTATAAATGAAGAAAATTTCGACGGCTTACACCCCAATATTTGAATGATTTGAAAAGCAAAATTACTATGATTTGAAAGTACATGTAATTATTATTGCGAAACGAATTTTTTCCACTTTGAGATATAAAATGATTTAGTATGTGGCTAAAGATTCGGGTAACCCATAACTAAAAGTGTGGGTAGCAGGACCTTAATTGGTCATTGGTCGTTGAAGTCTGCTCTGGTTAGTGAGAGACGCACCTATATATCGAGCGAATGATGGTATGTGCCCGTTGCCTTGTTGATGGGAGAAACCTCCCGATATTTGGCTGCATACGTTTTGTTATGCATTAATTTTTATATTTTGAATAAAATTTCCAACTGTTTTGGTTTGAGATCTCGAAGTGTAAGCTAGATATGCATTTCAAATGATTTGAAACAAAATTGGGGTTTTAAGTCCAAAGAGATTATTTTCAAAAGAATTGTTTATAAAAATAAATTAGCTTCAGTAAATCTAACAGTGATGATAAAACTTATTTGTTTTGAGTTATTGTGAAGTTTATTAGATTCGATAAATCTGAAAGTGTTGATAAAACAATTTCTGGATTGTGTTTGTTAAACCAACATTCATGTGGAGGAAACCTATTCCATGTCATAAGGTGTGGTACCATGGTATACCTTACCTTTGAATAAGTTAAGAATAATTTATTTGAGTTCTCATATCAGTCCCATCACTGACTCATAGTTTATTTTTTCCTTGCAAACTCGGGTGCCTATATTTTCCACATGGGTAACCGGGTAGTTTGTTTTGTAGATAATAAGAGGATCCTAGATTGAAGCGTAAAGCTATGTACAGAACAATTGAGAGTCTTCCGCTAAATGTAATTATATTCTCGCTGTGTATTATTTTAATTTATGTACTCTGATATCCTTGTACTCTGATGTATCATTGTAACGTTACTAATGTGAACTTCTTTTGTTTCTGTGATAATGCATAGTAATCCCAAAGTAAATGTCTCGAGGGTTTCTCCTGGTTCAGGTCGGACCAGTGTGGTTTATGGTCGATTCGAAAGGCGGGAATTTTCAGGACGTTGCACTTGGTATCAAAGCTTTGGTTAATTCAAAAGCCTTGGGGTACAACTTGTTAGAACAGAATGAAAGACTCATCAGAGACAAGATTAGTAACATCCTATAAGAGAAAATTCATAAGAAATAAGATCGGTTGTATCCTAGAATGAGTGACTCATTAGAGATAGAGTTAGTAATGCCCTAAAATGAGTTAAGTGTGTTACGTCTTCCCTCCTTTTTCGAGACAAAAAGTTTTTAAGTGTTGGGGAATGTAATGACCCAAATTTTTGGTTAATTTAAAAATTGGATTTAAATGGGTTTTATGGACTTTTAAAGAAATTTAAAAGTAGATATACTAAAATTTGATATTTGTTAGCCCTCTTTTTGGCAAGAGTCCCAACGGGCTGAACCGAAGCCCAAAGCGCGACCAACCGAGCTACAGAAAGCACCACAAGATAATAAGGTCGCCTAAGTCACCAGTCGACCTACCTCCCGCACGAACAGAAGAAGGCCCGCTCCTTCAAAGGGTCGCACTCTCAAGCTGAATATCTTCCTTCCGATTATCTCGCCTTGACCGATTATCTCGCCTTGGCCGATTATCTCGGAATAGTTTGGAAGCCTCCTACAGTCACCGAATATCCCGACTTTTGAGGCAATGAATACGGTCAAACCATATCCGGACAAAGCTCAACTTTTGATATGCCTTCCAATGGACGCCACGTCTGCCACAGAATCCGAGGGCACTATTTATGAACATTTGAACCCATCAGTAGCCGAAAGTCTGGCCAATCATCGGAAGCCACGTGTCCGAGCTTTCCCGAAATGGCCGGATAATAATGCAGCAGCCCAAGCCATTATTTTCACCTATAAATACCTCTAAACCTAAAGAGGAAAGGGATCGGTTTTTCTTTGGCAAAGATAGCTTCCATAAGCTTTTCACCATTACTCTTCTCCATCATCATTCTCTTTCTCTTCTTCAATTAGAAAAAGCATTGTATTTGTAATCCAAAAAAGATATATGACATATAAAGTGGACGTAGGCACTGACTTTGCCGAACCACTATAAAAATTCTGTGTGTGCTCTTCCCTTTTTTCTTATTGCTTTCTGCATTTTTTATCTTATATCGTGTGTTGCTCACGCGATTGGGGGTTAGCCGTCATTAGTGATCAACTTTTGACGTCAACACTTTGGCGCGCCAGGTAGGGGAAGCGCACCGATATGGCCATCGATCCTCTGCTTGTTTCAGATCATGGCGAACAAACGAAAGAAAGATGCAACATCCTCTCGTCCCTCGGGCACCAACGCAGCCGAGACAGATGCTGCGGAAGTAAGTCACGAAGCTTCCTCTCATGACGATCAACCTCAATTTCTTACCCGGGACGACCTGGATAAAATTATGACCGAGTTTCGAGATCGCATGGCATCTCAGGGCAAACTCCTTGAACAACAACAACAGTTGATAGAGCACCTTCTCAGTCGACTGGGTGCAGGGTTGAACGCTTCAACATCAATTCCTCCACCAAACGAAGCTGGAGCGATGACTGATCTTCGGTCTGCACAGAATCATGCCACTGATCGGCCTACACCTTTATTTCATCCTGGTTTGGTCCCACCAACCAATGCTTCACAGCCAGGAGTATCGCTTCCAGCGACCAGCGCAGTTATGGCAGCAAAATCTCAGGAGGCGGGCGATCATGATCTAGGTCGTCTGGCAAATATTCCTCCGCTCCTTGGAACATCTCGACCCATCGGATCAGTCAAGCTACCACCGGGTCCCTCAGCATCAATGCCATGCCCATTACAACCCGGGATCTTACCACAGACCAGTCTAACAACTCTTCCTCTTCAACCAAGAGCTGGTGCAGCCTTCCCTTCGAACGAGGACAACCAGCCCGCTGCACCGACCCTCGTAACAGCGGAAGAGAATGTTACCGTAGACCCTCCTAACCTCACTTCAAATAGGGGCAATCTTGGGCTCCGAACATCACATGCTATGCTAGATCGGCCAGGACCCTCGGGACTGGGAATGGGTCGACACACAACTCATCTGGTTCTAGAGGGGCCATTCTCCCCAGAACCAGTCGCCAGATCTCACCTTCCCTCACACCTTCACTCAAGTCTCGGCGGTCGAGCCCAGCCAACGGTCACCCTTCCGAGCATGCTTTTGCCAAATCCTCGAACAGAACTCCCTCAGGATGCAGAATTGAGTTCATGGCAATGACTCCTCGGAGATGGGAGTCAGCTCGCAAGCATCGTCCGCCGCTTCACTCGGGGCAATTCTTCGCAGCAAGACATAGACAATGTCAATCGCAGCCCCTTCACCAGAGAAATCAGAAATTCTCGGAATCCTCCAGACTTCAGGTTTCCGGCTATCGAGCCATACAACGGTCGCACTGACCCGACCATTCATCTCATGCGATACATGCGACATATGTAAGTATTTGGCGCATCGACTGGTTTCATGGCTAAGTGCTTCCCTCTCTTTCTCACAGATATAGCCGGTATGTGGTTTCGGCAGCTCACAACAGAGTCGATCAGCAGCTGGAACACCCTGGTCACCCATTTCATCGAGCAATTCCGAGTGCACATCTCTCGACCGAAAAGTGTCATGTTCCTGTCTACCATCAAACAACGATCCGGAGAGACGCTAAGATCCTTCCTCGAAAGATTCAATGTGGCCGTAGCATCAGTTGATCGGCCCGAGCCATCAATGGTACTTATGGACGCCATCGCAGGAGTTCAAAATCGATCGGAATTCTCCATCTCTCTAACTCGAGATCCTCCCAAGGACATCGATGACTTTTATTCTGAAGCCAAGCGATTCCTCCGACAAGAAGATTCCAGCCTGGAAATGGAGAGCCTTGAAGTTCTGGTAGCCAAACAACAAGGTCCATTCGAGGGCAACGGCCAGAATAAAGGAAGAGGAAAAGCCCCAGAGAACAACGAGCGCCATGTTTGGCCTCGGAGTGAAAACAAATATGATCGCTACACTGAGCTCAAATCCCCCTTGCTCGATATCTATCTCGATATGCGCGAGTCCTTTCCCACTCCAAAACCGCCTCGACGAGAGCCGACCCAGATAGAACTCGACTCTGGCAGGCATTGTATATTCCACAACGTAGCTGGACATAATACAAATGACTGCCGACATCTGCGCGACCTCATCGAAGGACGGATCAAAAAAGGGGAACTCGCTGAATATGTTAAAAATCGCGCCTCGGCCATGCCACCGCGATCCTCTGCCCAAGCTCCTTAGGCTGGTCCGCGAGCTCCTCGAGATGGAAGGGACCCTGAGACTAGCACCCGCGACATTATTATAAATTAAGAATTTGTTTTTTCTCTTAATGCATTTCTTTTTAGTAATAAAGGCACCCTGATGTACCTGCATATAGAGTTAGGACTTAGCTCTAAGACATGTTCCGGGATTGATGGTGGCCCTCTTTGAATTTCTTTGTTTCTTGTTATGAATTTCCTTTAGCATACGTGAATTGTCTAAAGATCTCTAAGCCGGGCATGGGAATTGCCCGCCCCTTCTTTATATATACCACATGGTTAGCACGAACGCTTACCATCCGCTTAAACCCCTTTAGACAAGGGAGACTCTGTTTTAAGCATACTCTTCCTCATGAAATACTTATAACTCGCAGAAAATACTAACCTAAAATGAGTTGAGCATAAAAAAAAACACTTGCACTAAGCCGAGTATGTTTAATGCTCGCCACTTTCGTAAGCCGAACCAGATTAGCGTTCGCCACCAAGCCGAGTATGGTTAATACTCGCCACCAAGCCAGACATGGATAATGTCTGCCATCCTCTAAGCCAAGTGAACTAAAATGCTCGACCCAAACTCTGTTTTGTTTTATATTCACAGGAATCCTTATGCACAAGATAGTTACCGCATCGGCCTTAATACGGATCCCCGATAACTGTCGGTTTTCTAGCCTTAATACGACCTAGAACGGTCGTCAGATTTCTGGCTTTAATACAGTATCGGGACCGTCGGTTTTCTGGCCTCAATATGGTTTGGCATAACCATCGCAAATCGAGCGTTTGTGCTCCGGCTCAGGTTTCAGAACACACCTCCCTCTACCAATGAAGATATATTCTGAGGGGCAAAGTGTTAGCCCTCTTTTTGGCAAGAGTCCCAACGGGCTGAACCGAAGCCCAAAGCGCGACTAACCGAGCTACAGAAATCACCACAAGATAATAAGGTCGCCTAAGTCACCAGTCGACCTATCTCCCGCACGAACAGAAGAAGGCCCTCTCCTTCAAAGGGTCGCACTCTCAAGCTGAAGATCTTCCTTCCGATTATCTCGCCTTGACCGATTATCTCTCCTTGGCCGATTATCTCGGAATAGTTCGGAAGCCGCCTACAGTCACCGAATATCCCGACTTTTGAGGCAATGGATACGGTCAAACCATATCTGGACAAAGCTCAACTTTTGATATGCCTTCCAATGGACGCCACGTCTGCCATAGAATCCGAGGGAACTATTTATGAACATTTGAACCCATCAGCAGCCGAAAGTCCGGCCAATCATCGGAAGCCACGTGTCCGAGCTTTCCCGAAATGGCCGGATAATATTGCAGCAGCCCAAGCCATTATTTTCACCTATAAATACCTCTAAACCTAAAGAGGAAAGGGATCGGTTTTTCTTTGGCAAAGATAGCTTCCATAAGCTTTTCACCATTACTCTTCTCCATCATCATTCTCTTTCTCTTCTTCAATTAGAAAAAGCATTGTATTTGTAATCCAAAAAAGATATATGACATATAAAGTGGACGTAGGCACTGACTTTGCCGAACCACTATAAAAATTCTGTGTGTGCTCTTCCCTTTTTTCTTATTGCTTTTTGCATTTTTTATCTTATATCGTGTGTTGCTCACGCGATTGGGGGCTGGCCGTCATTAGTGACCAACTTTTGACGTCAACAATATTTTAATAGCCTAAAAATAGACCATTTTTATAAGAGTCTCAAAATCCGACGAAACTAATTTTATCGGATTGGGAATGTCAAAATATGGTAAGTTTTAAATATCGTAATCAATCAGAGTTAGTACGTAAGCATACGTAATATAAACGCATATTTAAAAACTAGTTGAATTTTAGTAAAAGTTAGAAACAATTCCATTTTTCAAATGTTCTCCGAATTTGACGAGGCCAATTTTTTGGATTCGTATTAGTGAAATATAGTAGAATTTCAAATTACGTACTGATCGGACTTACGGTTTGATCATACGAACTAGAAACGTATAGGAATCGTTCTATTGAAATTTGACTTGAAAATAAGCAGTTTCGGGTAACCGAACAATTTAAAAATATTGATAAAATTATAAACGACAACCTAACTGACATATTAATATGTGTTAATAGTTTTATAGAGTTTAAATAAATTTGTAATGAAGATACAACCTTCCTAAGTTAGACCTTAAACCTAAATTAACCATTTTTTTAATTTAATCCTTATCCATTTAGCATAGCTTCCCACTTCCTCCTTACATTAGACAACTCATGGTCCTTGAAAACACTTATCAACCACTTCCCTTTCCTCTATTTTCTATGCACAATAGCATGTAAAGGTTCTTTACTTTATTCAATTCCATTTTCCATTTTTCAAAATCCATTTTTTTCCACTTTCTTCTCTTTTAAGCTCCATTTTCATGTCTTCCTCCTTTTCATAAACCCACACCACCTCCTCCCCCTGTGCCACCAGCCTCTAATGCCTTCCCCCATCTGTCACACCTCCCCTACAGCCCCTAACTTTGGACATGGGCCCCTCTTTTCTCCAAAGTCCCCTCTTTTCCCTGAAACACTAAAAGGATCACATTTTTGTACCTTAAATCAACATTCCACCACCATAGCCTCCTCCTTGGACCCCACAAGCCCCACGTCTATCCCCACCAGCACCTGCCCGACACCACTACAACCAGCCAACGTGTGGACCCTACATCCCCCAATCCGGGGGCTCCACTAAGCTTCCGAGCCCATAAAACCCTTAAAAATCCAATTTTTCCTCTTCCAATTTCAAGTGCAAGTATAAATATAAGCATATATATATATATTATAAATATTGGTGATTTTGTGAGGGAAAGACGCGATTTTGGTTGCATGAAAGCTAGAGCGTTCCTACCTAGAACAGTCGTGGTGTGGATAGCTTTCGGTGATAACTTTTTGATGATATTAAGGGCTAATTTAAAATTAATTACTGTTGTGAATTGTTTGAGTTATATAGTGATGTGTGATGGATGATTGGGATCATTATAGTGTTTAATTATGTTTATCATGATAAAATGAGATTTTTAAGTGAAATACATGTAGTTGCTTTGTTCTGTGACACTTCGAACCAATAGTATTGACCTAGAATTTGACTTGAACCTTAAATGGTTATTGATTGGGAAAATTAACTAGGTATTAGTTATGGGTTTTGGTATGAACACCATTGGGTATTGAACGATATGATTGTGTTGAATATTTGTGATTGTTAATGACTGATATTACGGTTAATGTGTTGATTGACAAACCCATATAAGCGTTAATGGTTTTAAGGCTTATATGTTATATACCACGAGATGTGGATTGAATGTCATGTTGTTTGTTGATGTGTGACAGATAGTTAATAAATAGTTTGGAATTAGAGGCTATTCAATTTTATTTTCAAAATCGAATTTTGGTCAGAATAGGAAGTGTCGCGCAACGACCGTTCGCGAATTTCGACCATTGACTTCAAACGGATGTATGAGGAGATTCGACCATCGAATCTTCCTAAAACAAAAAACGTTGGCTCCGAAATGAAAAATGTTTTCAAATGAATCTAATATTGTTAAGATTCAACAGTTAGACTATGATATAAGTCAAAATCAAATTTCTAGAAAAATACGGGCTTTGTAGTTTAAGACCCGAAGCTGGGTTTATAAGAAATGCGCTATTTTTAAATAATTAAAAATAGGGATAAATTATGATAAATCATTACAAATGGTTCGAAAGTGATATGAATTGGTAATGTTAAGGTTTGGGTCACATAAAAGTCATTTTGACAAAATTAGCTGATATAAGCCTATTCGTAGCGCTTTTTGTGAGGCTGTTGATTGTTGATTGAGTTGATTCATTTAGTTATGAACGTGAAACCAAATGATTAATTTTGGAAAGATGATTTCATAAACAAACATAAAACGGAAGTTTGATTTTGAGGAACTAGAAAATATTTTAAAATAAATATTTTGAAGTGTTGAATTGTTTATAAAGTATGTTTTATAAACGAAGAAAATTTCGATGGCTTAAACCCCAATGTTTAAATGATTTGGAAAGAAAAAGTACTATGATTTGAATGTACTTGTGATTATTATTGCGAAATGATTTTTCCCGCTTCAGGATATGAAATGTTTTAGTATGTGGCTAAAGATTCGTGTAACCTATAACTAGAATTTTGGGTAGCAGGATTTTATTTGGTCATTGGTCAATTTAGTCTACTCTGGTTAGTGAGAGATTTCAGAGGGACTTGGTAGGAGCATCTCCCATTGGTTGAGTTTGCATACAATAATAGTCATCAGTCGAGCATAGGGATGGCACCCTTCAAAGCATTATATGGACGACCTCGTAGATCACCGACGTGTTGGTGGGAGTCTACAGACAGATTATACTCGGACCCGAGATGGTGAGAGAAATTTCAGAAAAGATAGATCTCATTTGAAGAAGGATGAAAGCTTCACAAGGTAGACAAAAGTCATATGCCAATGGAGAACTGACTTGGAATTTGAAGTACGAGATATGCTCTTCATCAAAGTATCGCATTTAATGAATGTAGTTCGATTTGGTTCAGTAGGGAAATTGGCACCATGGTTCTTAGGACCACTTTCCATAGTAGAGAGGATATGCCAAATGGCCTACAGGGTTAGATTACCAGAGAGGCCGGCAGGAGTTCACGATGTATTCCACATTTCCCATTTGAGAAAATGTCTTCATGGTTCAGTGGAGGTAGTAGAGCCAAGTACACTTGAAGAATTTGAAGTCGAGAAAGTGGCATCAGTTCGAAGAGATCCTACTTGTATTCTTGAGATGGAAATTAAGAGATCAGGCAACAAAGATATAAAGTTAGTAAAGGTGCAATGAGGAGAAGAACGTGACGAAGCGACATGGGAACCAGAGGACAAGATTCGCTCTTCTTACCCTTTTCTCTTTGAGAGTACATTTTAATTTCCTTTTTCTAGCTTTTGTATTTGAATCTTTTTCATCTACATCATTTGAATCATCGGTCATTTGGGTAGAAACCTATGTTTGGAAACATGTGTTTGACACATGTTATGTTCGATGATTACAAGTGGATGCAAGTGGTTGCTACTGGATTCCCATGGATGCATATACACACACATTAGGCACTAGATTGGTTCAAGCACTTGCATACTGCATATGGATGTGTGTATATTTTATTTCATTTTTCAATGGATGAAAAAATTGGTTGAATCACCATATGGATGTTGCATTTTGGTGAATGGTTATGCACACATATAGAACTTATATGTATTATTATGACTTTTTTCGTACATATTGGATATATGGTACAGACATACATTAAATTAAGGAGGTCAACTGAATTAGTCGACCGCCTAATTTTTGCATTAGCTTAAGGACATATACACAACACTTTTGCATATGTTCATATCAAGCATAAGAAATATTAAGGATAATGGATGCCTGTGGATGATGGTTGAATATATGGGTGTAGGTTTAAATAGTAACGTTCTTCTTAACTTAGAGATTTTGGGGACAAAATCCTTTAAGGAGGGGAGAATGTAACACCCCGTAATATAATACACTACAATATTATAAAAAGGATAATAAAATGAATACTACTTAATTAAATATTTAGAATTAGGTAAAATAGACTTTACCGTTGTGTCCATTATGAAATTTTGGTTTAGACAGACTCATAAATTTCGTAAATCGGAGTTAATATGAAGAAGATACGGGCTTAAGCTGTTTTCATAGATTATATATATAATTTAAAATATATAAACAACGATTCTAAAATAACAAACATAGGGCGACCCAGATTGACTGGGTCAACCCACCCGGATGCTGAGAAAGATTCCTGCACTTGTTTTTGGACTAAATTCTTAACCAAGTTCGTTTGCTGACTCAACATTATGTGGACGGTCGAATTGGAAAACTAAATCTAATGGTAAGGGATTATCCTTGGTAATCCGTATAAAGGCTGGCAGCCTCATTGTTCTCCACACAAAAATATATTCTTCCTCCTCCTTCCTCTAAAACCTTTGCAGAATAAAATTATGGAGATACTGAGGTGCTGCCCAAAATTATATTAGCAAGGACAATTCAGACTACTCTACAACAACCTAATATAAAAGTGGACTTTCTTCTACAACAACATATGCATACAAAAGAGATATTTTCTTCAATCCAACCATTTTGAGTTTCATGTCATTTTTAGATCTTTTATTTTAAAAGATTTTAGACAGTAAATTGTTGGATCTGAAATAAGCAGTACTTATAGGTTATCCATTATATGTTGTTCTTTTACTGTTAAACCAGCTGTTTCAAATTATCGTTATTATATGTGCATGCATACTTCTATCTTCCTTGTCCCTATTCTGTCTTTTATTTATTTATAGTCTTTTATATGATTTTTTATTCAGTTTGAGATATGTTTTCTCCCTTTTCCTTTTTATTTACGCAGAGCCTAGGCCACTAAAAGCCTAAACCATTACCGTTGAGTTGTGTACAAATGAATAAATTGGAATAACTGATTAATGACATTAAAATAGAGAAAAAATAGGCATACTATAAATTGGGGACCTTTAACTATAAATTTGGATTGATTACATTAAGTGAAGAATATGCGGCATGTTAATATAACAGATTAGACTTAATTTAAGATTAAATATAACATGTAAGAAATTATGAGTAATAGATATAAAATTAAGTAAAATGAATCACTGTAATATATATATACACACACACACACACATCTGGGAAGGTGCCTGTTTGGGGAAGAGGTTGTACACATATAACATTTAGTATAAACATCATTTACAACCAAGCTTATTAATGAACTTATACCTGCTAAGTTAAACTTGTCAATTATTAAGCTAAGAGTTCCCAGGTCTGGTTGTTTTTATCATGTTTTGGGACTCTTAAATCCTAGCTACTTGGGGAAACAAGTCTAGGGGGTGGCTTGTGTCAAGTTGTGTGGAACCCGTATCAGTCAGCATCCCTATTGGCATCGTAGGAGGGGTCTCGCACTAGATAGGGGCCAAGGCATGCTTTATTGATCTAGATTGTAAGAGATTCAAGGTTGGAGGTGGGTATGGGAGCATTCTGGTGGAATCATGAGCGTGTTGGGTCTGATTAGGGGAAACTAAGACGTTGTAACACCTACGAATAGGTATGTGTCTTATAAGTTGTTGGGTTAGGGACCGATACACCCTACTGCCGAGGCTAGCACAGGATATTCAGGTAATAAGGAGCTGATTGCATGATAGTAATCAGGGTAACACCTAATCCTGTTAATTTTAGTAATTGGTGCAGTAACTTAATTCTTGGGATATAAATGAAAAGTTTCATTTACCATTACCTTGCTTTGATATCTCATTTACCTCTTACTTATATATTTTACTATACTTTCTCATTCAGTATTATTTTCCTTTCTTGACACCTCTTATCATATACTTATGCTAAAAATCACTAGAACTCGCCAAACTTTATGTCTGACCTATTTTGTTTCCTTTCTCTCTCTTCCTTCCCCCCCTTAGGTTCTCAGATTGGGAGTAGACAGTAGCTGAGCTCGTGATCTCATCTTGCTTGAATTTCTTCTGATTCATGTACTGCCTTGATTATTATTCTATTCTGTTATGACTTCTAAGAAGGAATATGGCTTTACATTTTTCTACTCTGGTGTTTGGAATTATAAGACAGATGATTTTATTTGAGGTTTTTGGTATTTGAAACAATATGATGTTGTAACTGATTTGAAACGATGTTTTCCTTATTAATAAAAGTTAAGTTTTCCGCTGTATATTTATATATATCTTGTGAAATTTTGTTGTTGTTTACCTATTGCACTTCACGAAACTTAATGCATTCTCATATGAGCGTACGTGGGGTGTCATAAGACTGAATTTGGAAAATTAATGAGGATTTGCAAAAATTTATAATAATGGTTGTAGTTTGAAAAGACATAGAAAATGAGTAGGTTACTATGATAATTAAGAATCATATTGACATATTAGGCATTATAATAAGACGATTCAGAAAAGATAGAACATAAGACATATTATGATAAGTCAGTGATAAAAGTAAAACATCATAGGTTTAGGTCAGGGACTAAGTCAATTTATTTGGGCTCAAATGTGGGATTGGGCTAAGAAAAGAAAATTATATCTTAGATTAAGTTAATAAGCAAACATTAAGTAGTGTTTTATACTAGTGGTAGATAGGTACCAGACTATGGTAGATAACCGACCAATAAATAGATAACAGGGGCCTGTACCATTGGAAGAATCGGAATTGTGTTAGATAATATACCTATGGACAAAGCCTAGTCATGGAGACTGAGCTGGGACACAACTAGAATATTGTTTGGAGGAGTCTGCACCAACAGCAGACCAGACATGCTTATAGAATATGGTAGATAAATGACACAGGGTATGTACCAGTAATGCTTAGGAGGAGACACCTTTGTCGAATTATGGTAGATAACAACCAACTAGAAGAAGGATCTTAGGTCAGTGTGTACCATCAATGACCAGGCATGCAGTGCAAAGATTCACGGCAGACAAAACATTGTCGATCCTTGTGCTAGATAGATGTCCGTATGAAGGTGAATCCACAAAAGAGTGAAGTTAAGGACATGATCTAGTTCACATCCAGATAGGGGTGATTCAGTATAAGAAGCATTGACTACCATATTAGTTTGGTGGCAGAAAGGAGGCCAATCGATGGGTAGAATCAGGAAAACTTATCTTAACTAGATTCTCAGAGTAGTAAAATGGTCCAAACAATCAAATAGTTATTTCATCTTGAACTAGACAAATAATCTAACAACCTCAGGAACCATTTTCAGTTGTGCACGTACACATCTTCGTATGACACTAGAATTTTACTAAGTCTATTTCATAATTTCCTTGATTAATTATGCTATTAATTACCTCATTTACCAGATTTTATGTCTGCTTCACTCCTCTTTCTTCCTTTTTCTCCTCTATTAGGCTCATAGGGATGACGTACATCTTGGAGGATCACTCTTGGAGTTTCTATCCAGTTGATGATGCATCCTTCTTCAATTTTACTTCTTTTCAGTTTTACTTGGTTGTATTGGCACTTTTTAGAGGGGTTATTATATTCATACTCTGATTTTATGCGAGATTGTTTTTTCTTATTGAGATATGTGGTATAGTATTTTATTGTAATGGAAGTTGATTTAACGAATAATAAGTTATGTTTTTAATTTAAATATTTCCTCTACATTTATTTTCATGCCTTATGAATCTTATTCCTTGTGATTAGTTTCTTTTTACCTGCAAAATTCCACATTCTTGGCATAAACTTACTTTGGGAAATGCTAAGTGGTATGTGGTGTTACATATATTTGTACCACCCATGCACCCAATCTAGGGAGATAGATAGACAAAATATTGGTCGGGTGTTGGATATGTTTGACCAATAAAAAGGTGATAATACACTATGTCGAGAAGTTATCCAATAAATTAAAGAAGTAGAATGATGAAATCGTAGGTATAAAGCTTAAGTTTGGGATAAGCAAGATATAATAAAAGCAGCGGAGGCCAAGATTAATGATTTGAAAAGTCATCTAGAAGAGGCTAACTAAAAGATTGTTGGTATAACCGAGGTAGAGGCTAAAGAGAGGAATAGGTTCAGTGAGGGGTTGGATGTACACTCCCTTAAAATGAATGTCGTTCAAAAGGAATGCAAGCTTCTCTTGGAAAAGAATGAGCAAATAAAGAAAGAGCTCGAAGAGCTCACAAAAGAGAGAGAATCAAACAAGGCTGAGACGAAGGCAACATTGAAATCAAAAGCAGTAGCCGAGGAGTCAATCAAAGCTGGGATTTGACAGACCAATGATGTATGAAGGGGCTTCGAAGCCTAACTTAATGAGCTTAGAGCCTAAGTCCAAGAAGCTAATAGCAACAGAGGGAAGATCGACTCCGCAATTCTATGATTTTATGCTAAGTTCATGCACCACCACAACATAACCTAGATTAACTAGTATGCAAAGACATTTGCTATGACATGAGGGTGGGTGTAACATCCCGTATTTTAGTGATTGAATATATAATTTATTTAATTATTTAAATATCGATTTGGCAATATTGATAACTTGAGTTAAATAATTTCGATTGTTTAATTAATATAAATAGCGTAATAATTTCAGAAATAGTCAGAAATAGTTGAGTACTGGTATTATTGTGTGAATTAGATAATATAAGAGATTTAATTCAGTTTAGAATTAAATTATAATAATGAATTTTATTTACAAAATGATGTTTGGACATATTATTTACAATTAAATTATATACAAGCTCGTAATGTCGTGGTAGTTCGTAATATTATGTTTTGAACTTTAAATGAATGTACAGGATTCATTATAAGTCGGATTTCTTTGAAACAAGAAAAGATTGAATCTATTGAACAATATTTTTCTATTGGAAGTGAAAAATGGAGATTTCGTCTTATAAATTGTTAGTTATGTACAAATCAATATTTCAGAAAGTCGCTATGAAATCATTTATAAATTATAATGATTTATTATAAATATACATCAATATTAAATAATACGAACATTGTTTTGATTTAAAAATGAAAATATCGAGTTTAAAATCCGAACTATATTTTTTTACAGCTATAGATATGTTCTATTTGAATACACGTATTAATAATATTTTATTATTAATATATTTGTTCGTTTTTGAATAGATTTATATTATAACGATTAAATTTCCAAATGACCTAATATTTCAACGAAACTAATTTTTATAAAATCCAAAATAAATAATTATTACTAGATTTTTAAGACATAATTTTAATTTAATTTATAGAATTTTACAGTAATTTTTAAATTGGAAATAATCAACTATTTTGTTTAACGTGATTCACTTCCTATATCAGCTATTTGAGATTTCACAAAATAAGTTAACTAGTCTATTTTATTATATTTTTGGGATCGTGGCACATTGCTCATCTCAACGGGATTTTTATTTTTGTCGATAGCGGTTCGTAAACGAATGTAATTCTATGTAACAGGGTATGCAAAAATACTATAACTCAAAACATATTAATTGGACAAAACTTCATCCACAAGCTACTGGGTTCCTTCATACTGAAGAAAAACACAAGCTAACCTATTCTCTACGTCTACCAACCTATGGTTTCACATTCAAAACAGATGTATGAGGTGAAAACTCAAAGTCTACCTACCTAATTTAGCAACCTATGCTTGTACCAATTTCTTCATCCCCAAGGGTATAAACCCCATAAATACAGACCGAAGTCTTCACCATTTTCTCAATACTTCAGAAAATTTTCCATAACCGAACTATGATAATATTAATGGCAAACAATTCACACCAAGAATCGAAAAAAAACTCAAAACCTATATATTAACCTTACTCATATACTTGTTCCTCAAAGCGGTAGGCACGAAGCTGGGCTAGACACGAAATTCATTTGCTGATTCTAAGGATAGAGCGTCCGGTTTCAAACCTTCAGTTTGTATTAGGCAACCATAGAAGAGTTGGAGTATGTGTTTATTTTGTGATGGAGTTTCGAGCATTTGGTAAAAATTTTGCAAAATTATGTACATAAGTTCGATGCGTCTTTTTCTTTGCATGGCAGCGGACGGGATTTGCAGGGTGGGTGCAAACTGCTCGTGATGAGGGCAAGAGGATAGAGCTCGAAAAGAGAGGATGTGAGGTGATAGCGATTTTAAATTTCATGATGAAATGGGATAGGAAGATGTGTGCACAGGTCATGGCTGTGGTTTTTTATAGGCATAGAGCAGCATTTCGATATATGGGAGTAGGAGGAGAAGCGGGTGTAAGAGGTGGGTCATTTTTGAACAATAAAGCCCATATTTAAAAAAATTGAAAAGTTATGGTTTGAGGGTGCATGTGCAGTATATATGGGTGGAATGCCAGGGCTTGCGTTGAGGCGCTGGTTCATGTGGCGTGTTTATATTACTTAGTGGAGAGAGGGACATTTCTACGGGATGTGGGTTTGGAAGTATGCGTTTGAACAAGGGTAAGATTATATATATTAGTTAAGTTATATAGTTATTTAATTTGTTAATTTACTTTATAACTTAATATAAGTTAATTTATTTTGTTAATTTGTTAAATTAGAAAACAAATAATGTATCAATACAGAATCTATTTTATATGCCGTTTCTAAAATTGTAATCATATCGACAAATAAAACATGCTAGTTTAACACATTTGGTTAACCATAAATTATCAGCAAAATGTTAATGGTCGAGTTTACTGATAGTTAATGTAATTAAATTTCAGCATTATTTATGGTGACACACGTTAACAAAATTGAATGTCGTTTGTCACGTTGGGTCCGTATGGACGTAGGCTACATAATAAAATGGATTGGAGTCATTTGGAGCTCGTTGGAATTTATGGCAAGATAAAAAGCCTGATTCGGTCAAATCGATAATTAATCGTTATTCGATAATTAATAACCAATATGAGTAAACTCACTAACTCTGTTCAGTTTTAAAATATTATAAACGTATGTAAATATTTATAAATGATGATTGACTGCTATGTGATGGTCATTTCGATGAATTGCTAATAATTGATTGAAATTGTAGATATAGTAATATATATATAAATCGTTTATTAATACTGATTCTATTTTCTAGGATATTTCATATTGATATAAAATTGGTGTTGTTGATCTTGATTAACATCTATGGATGCACGAAAAGAGGTTGGAGGTGTTGTATATAACGGTGTTGTATATAACGGTGTTGTATACATAATTATATGATTTTTGTTTGATGATAACAACCAAATATATTTTATAAATGTGTTTGTTACTATACTGTTCTATATTTACATCACAGACAGAAATGTAATATTTATACTCAAATAAAATACATCTATACAGAAATTTAAGCATTTATTGTATTTTATTTAAAATATAAATATTATTTCTAATATTCAAACAGTACATCTTTTCTCCACTATTTAATCACTTCACATATTTGTACTTATAAATAAACAGAATAGAATAGACAAGTCTGTTTGACAATAATGAAATAAATTTTTATTTCAAACAGATTTTGTTTATTACAAATAATTGGTGCAATCACTTTTTCATATACATTAGCTCCTCGCTATATTACTGAATCACTCGTACATTCACTCAGTTACACAATGACACATACAGACTTATCTACACTCACAAACACTGACACTCTGTTCTTCTGTTTTTCCATCTTCAATCTTCTAACTTCAGTCTTCACAGCATCTCCTCAGTCAGTCCAGTCATCACCTGTTTACCTGTCACATGAAACACACACACACAGTACACTGCAATAGAAATAAAAACTGAATACATGCAGATTTGAATTTTATTTTTTGAAATTTTATTTGCCTCAGTTTTCTGGTGTGTTTCTCATCATTTTTCATGACTTGATCTGATTCATCTGCGTCTAGGCAGACAGTTTGTATATGTACAGGGACAGGAAATTATCTGATGGCTGCATATACACACGTGTATAAATATACACATGCGCACTGCCTCGCCAATCAAAATACAGTGCGAGCAACTGAGGAGTAGCCACGTGGACCAACTCTACTCAGTGCAAAGTGGAACAGTGCAAAGTCCAAGTGTCAAGCCAAATGTACATGGTGCAAGAAGGTTCATGTACACAGCAAAGTGGATCAACAAATACATGTACAAGTGCATGAATACAAGTCAGTTTGCAAGCAGGCAATGGTGATCAAGTTTCTCAAACAATGTTATGATATGGTTAACTCAGCATGAATGGTGAACAGAGCTACTACAAGCATGGCTGCATGTACTCAGGCACATACAAGTACTCGACAACATATACTCATGGTGACACAGCAATAAACATACATCAATATCAGTGAAGCATGATGCAAATGATCGAACAGCAAAAGACAAGTGTACAAGCAAGGTTCATCTAATCAACATCAGGTGGTGTATGGAAGCAACAAGTTTCAGCATTTTCAAGCTCAACATCAATGGACGAGCATATAGGCAAATAATTTCAAGTATAAGGGTGCAGCAACAACAAATGTTTAACATATCATAGTGGCAGCATGTACAAATGTGTACATATCCATTAATGGTCAAAATGACACGAGCAAATTCATGGCAGATCATTAAAGTACTCGAGACAGTGCATGTACATGAAATGAAATATCAATGAAATGGATGGACAGTGGAGCTTAAAGTTCAAGCCAATGTCAACATGCAAGCAGGAAAGAGTGAAACAGGTCAAAGTGTTCACACGAGAAATCAAAGGCATTCAGCAAAAGAAGCACGCAAAAATCAAGCAAACATATATTTGTTTTCAGAAATAAATAAGCCAGGATTCACGGCTTTAAAGCTTTCCAAGAAATGGTTCATACAAATGTGGCAAGATTTTGCAGCATCTCACAGAACAAATGGAAACAAATATTTTGGGGGATCACTGCAACATTTCAAAATCAATTCAAGGTCATTTTCTTTCAAGGCCGATTGAATTTATACAAGGCAACAAGTTTCCAGAAATTAGAAAATCTGTTTTGGCAAGTTTTTAAACAGATTCCAGATATTGCAACATTATTTTTGGCAAGAATTTAAACCATTTTTTTTTTATCCTGTCATCACTGTTTTAATGAGCATAAGCAATGTTTTGTTTTGGCCAGAAATCAGTTTTCAGATGGAAAATTATTTCCAGTTTTTTTTTCAATAATTATTTTTGAAAAAAAAAGTTTTAAAAGGGACAAAGAATTTATTTCCTGTATCCTCGGCCAAATTCAATCAAAGCAGCAATTCAAAATCATCACAACAAATCTGGTAACTGTTTAAGTGCAAGAAAATTATTTCCAGATTTCGAGTATTCATCTTTGGCAAGTATATTTTAAGGCATTCCAGAAATCATATTTGGGACCAGATAAATTATTCATGACATGGCCGAAATCTCACAAGGACCAATTCATTTCCAGAAATGTTTCAATTAGATTTCAAGGAGATTTATATCGAGCAAGTAATCAATTCATCAAGGGCAAATACTTTCCAGAAATGTTCGAATTCATTCAAGGGAACAATTTAACATATAAGGCAAATTATTTGTTTCCTGTAATTCCATCATTCAAACAAGGAATTCATACTACAAATCACGCAGGGGAATTTTTCAAGGGTAACACAAAATTTTCACAAACACAAATCAATTGAAACCGACACCCAAAATAGGAAATCTAGCAATCAGATTGAATCACTTTCTGAAATCAGAGCAATTAGGGTGTTTTTATTTTACCCTATATTACACGCAAGGATTTTAAAAACAAGGAACCAAAAAGGGAAATTCAACAAATCGGGCAAAATCAGAGCAAGCCGTTTTTTTTGAAATCAGAGTTATTAGGGTTCGATTATATCCCTTTAACATCACCATTTCATCACTGGCGAACAGATCGAAACACACAAACTCAATTCAAGCATTTTCAAAGCAAGAAATTTCAGAAAACTCACAATTTCGATCGAACCAGAAAGCAATCCCAAATCAGACGAGCAAAGCCACAAAGAATCGAGCATCAGAGAAGCTATTCCATCAATTCCAGAAAGCCATCGAAGTTGAAATCGATTTGGGGAAGATTCAGTGAAACCCTAGAAATCGCAGCCGCCATTTTTAATTCTCAGAAACAAAGTGATCGGGTCAAAATAAGTGGGCAACCAATTTGTGAATGGGCCGGTCAAGTAGAAAGGGTTTTTGAATTGTTTAATTAAAGGGGATGACCCTCTTTTCTTAATTTCCTAGGTTTTTTTTTTACTGGTTTTGTACTTTCTATTTTGCTTTGTAAAAACCATCGAACAGTTTCTAGAAGTCTGCAAAAATTTTAGGGTTCCAGTCAGGGTGTTGATTGGCAGTCCACTAGAGTCTGTAAATCTAGGTTACGTGTTACTGGTTTGTAATACGGGAAATCTGATCGAGGGGATATCGATCAATCTAGGGTTTTGAGCGTAGGGTCAGAATAGGAGCGAGAGTCGCAAGTGTACATGGTCTTGTATGCAGGATCTGTTCTATCACCTAGTAGAAACCTTAGAAATGCAGCAGTAGGCAGGGTTTTGCCGAAGCTAGGTATATCTGTGTGTGATTTATTTTCTGCATTTCTTTTTCTACTATATTCTGTGATCTGTTTATTATTATATATCTCGTTAAATTTTAATTTAGTTAAAAACTATGATAAACCCTATTCACCCCCCCTCTAGGGTTAATCTAGATCCAACAAGTGGTATCAGAGCAGGTATTTCTGTTAACTCTAGAGTCATGGGTAATCCAAGTTATCAGTCCATAGAGAGTCAGTCCAGTCACATTCCAAATATTTTTGATGGTACAGATTTTTTAAACAGGAAATCCAAAATGGAATTTTATTTAAAATCTGTTAATATTAAATGTTGGAATGTTGTTATCCATGGATTTGATAGTGTAGATATTACTTTCAATACCCGTGCTATGAAAATTATATTTGATTATCTTAGTACTGAACAGTTTAATCTTATCTGCCATTGTTTATCTGCACAGGAAATCTGGGATACTCTCAATACGAAGTATGGAAAATCTGACAACAGCTCAAAACCCCAGATTGTCAACTCAAATTCAGAATTCTGTTTAACAGGATTCACAAATGAGAATTCAGAAGGATCAGATGATGGAGAATCAACGGATGCTGAAGTTGAAAATTTCTCATACGAAGATTTGGTTTGTATGTGTGTTGATTTAACTAAATCTATTGATAAACTCAAATCTAAAAACAAAACTCTAAAATCTTGGAATTCTGAGTTGACCAGCAAAATTAATGATTTGGAATCACAACTTGGTTATTTTAAAAACCTTTCAGATTCAGATTGTAAAAATTGTTTGAAATTGAAAACCAATCTTGTTCATCTCAATAAAAATATTCAAAAGTTTGAAGATAAAATTTTGATCTTAAAAGCAAACAAGATTGAGTTATCAAATTTGAACAATCTTCTACAAAAGGAATTTGAAGTTTTTAAAATTGATATACATTCCAAACTAGAAATTGCTGAAAATGAAAATTTGTTGAAAACTGAGTCTATTTTGAATGAGTTAGAAATTGAGATTGAAAAACTCAAGAAAGTTGAATCTGAAAATCGAAAACATTTTGAGTCTGAGATTGCTGAGTCCCAAACCAAAGTAAAGTTACTCAATGATGAAAATTTGGTTTTGAAATCTGATTTTGAAAGATGTGAGATCACTAAAAATCGTTGTTCAGATTTATTGAAAGAAAATGGTGATCTTAAAACTGAAATTCAACAACTTGAAACAGTCTTGTCTAATTTTTCAAACGGTGAAAAATCTTTGAATATGTTGTTGAAAAACCAATTTTCTATTCAAAATAAACGTGGACTTGGGTTTGGGAAAAATAATGTTTTTGAAAGACGAATTTCGAATGATTTGGAAAATCCTTCAAACAACTTTGAAAAGAATCGATTTGAAAATTTGAACTCTTATAATTTCAAAGGTTTTTTGAGTCAAAATCAAAATGAGAAATTGTTTTATAATAATCCTCCTAAACAATCCTGGATCCCAAAAAGAAATAAACCAAACTTCGTGAAATTCAAACAGATTTGGGTTCCAAAGGGTACAAAAGTAAATTCAGAGGGTTTGTTATACAAACAGGTTTGGGTACCAAAACGAATAAATACAACTGTGGGTGGTTTTACAAACATTGTTAGACCACTCAATCCTATCAACTGTTAGGTACCTGAAGTGGCAGAGGAACAACTGTGCCGAAAAGAGAAACTGAATTCAAACTGCTTCATATCATTGGATTAATCACAGTTCCTTAGCCAAATCGGATGAGTTAGAAATTCTGTTTTACATCGTTTGTCAGGTATGATTTCTAAACTCATCTGTGTAAATATTTTCTTCTTTGTTTATTCCTCCTTCTACCTTTTCTAATTTTGTTTTTGATTTGTCACTGCCATATTCTTTCATATTCTGTGGTTTCTGAAACTTCCAATTGCAATACTCATATTTGTCTGGAAATTCACCTTATTTGAATAAAACTCTCATGTTTATAATCATTTCTAGATTCTGAATTTAATCTTGTAATTATCTGCAATTGTTTTATTCTTGAATTCGTAACAGTGCTGAAGCATTTATGTTATATCTTGAACACTGTTATTTTGAATTCTAAAATTTTGAAGATCTGAATAATTAATGAAATTTCACACATTTATGCTGTTTTGAGTTTCTTCCAATTCATTTTGGAAATGCTTAAAGTATTATACTCATTACAGTACACTGCTTTTTATCATTCGTGATAATTTCATTGATTTTCAGATTGGCTTGAATCGCAGTGATACATCTAGAATTTCACATTTATTCATGATTATTATGGTTGAAATTTGTTTGTTTGAAATCATCTGGAATTCTAGATATTTTGAATATCACACACCACTTAATTTTGAAATTATCAATCTTGTGTGAATAATTCATTATATCTCAAAACTTGACACTGTTTCAAGTGATTTCAAATAAATATTTTGGGATCATGAATTATCTGTCAAACTTGATGTAAAAATGCTGAAAAATTCTTTGGGCTTGTCAGAAATAATTTGGAAAAATTCTTTTGAAAAATGGTCTTTGAAAGTCGATGTTATTTCATGATGATTTGATTTGAATGATTGTTTGTTTAAAATCATTTGAAATTATTGATTTATTGAATCACACACATATCCTGAATATGAATATAATAATTTGGTGTGATCGATTCATTGAATCCTAATATCTTCATCTTCCATCAAATGATTTCAAATAAACAGTACTTTTAACCTTGGATCATGAATCATATTATGTGATCACCATCAGAAATGACTTGACAAGTGTGCTTTGAAACGTTTTTTTTGGTGCCGCTCTGATACTGGTGTAAAAATGCTCTAAATGACTGCTTGTATTGAGAAGAATTGTTTGCTGCTCTGATACTGTTTTTCAAATAATTGCTTGTTCTTGTCTGCAGTTTTGAAAAATGTGCAAATTTGTTAAGTCTGTCTGTTTGGGCTTTGTGAATAAAGACACCAAGTGGTATCAGAAGTTCTTATATTTGTTTCACCCATCTGTACTAAGATTCAAATTTTCACCTTGTATAGATCCATACATTTTTTTTGTGTCTTATACAAATAAATTTGTCTGGCTGGGTTTGTGTTTAAATTTCTTTAGCCTGAGATGTCCATGATAGTCCATCAGGGCGTAATTAAATTCCTCGATAAGCAAGAACATTTGGTATCAGCCTTTTTCACTCATCTGTTTTTGAATTATCACCCTGTATAGATTCATTTTTTAAATCTGTTTAATTTCTTCTTGTAATTGTTTTTCAATTTTAAAATTATTTATTTTTTATTCATTCAGAAATTAAAATCAATATCCAATTTGTGTTGTGTTTATAATTCATCAAAATTATTATCAGTTTTTGAAATTGTGATGAATTGTGACTGCAGTGTATTTCACAACAAGAGGAGATTTTATTTGGATTTTCATGATGGTTGAATATTAATTATAATATCTTTGAACTGGCAAATATTTCACGACCATCTCCTTTATCTATCACCCGTCTGCCATCCATCATGATTTTATATTAATATGGAGGGTTTATTTTTTTTAAGAAAAATCATCTTGTTTTAAAACAGTGAAAATTATTTGTGATAGAAATGGGACTATGTTACTATTCAAAATTAGTGATAATTGAAAATTTTCAATGATCTCAGTACAGTTGATTATATTTCATAATATGATTAATTTAGAAATTTATTTCACAAACCATTTCTGTACCTATCACATTTCTATCATACATATTAGTTTTGTATACTGAGGAGTTTTTTTCATTTTGAAACTGAAAATAATAATAATATAATATTCATAAGTATTTCTCTAACCTCATTTAAAAATCCAAGCTCTGGTTATGCATGGTTATGAGATCACTTATATTTAAGCTGCAACTGATCTCATTTAAAAAATCCAAGATCTGGTTATGCGTGGTCAGTGTGCTCTTAAATTAAAAGAAAAAGAAAAGAAAATAATTTGCTAAATAAATTTGTATATGAAATTCACCTTGGTATATAAAAACTAGCCTATCAATCCATTTTCTATTTGTGAAATGTGTTGAAATCTTATGATATATTATGATTTGTTAATTGATAGGTATTGGGATTTGAGATTATACGATTTTGTCACTTAAATTGAATCTATAATTATAGTCCAAAATCCATCACTATTTTTGTGCTTCAGTTTATAAAATTCTTTTGAAAATAATTGGGAAATATTCATTTTTTTTATATAACTCTCCTCATTTTTTATAAAATTTCATCGTAAAGCCGTCATTGTCTGAAATGTGAAATATGTCACTAGTTCTTAGTTTATTATGATTTTTGTTTGACTGATTGAAATTTATGATGACTGTTCTTCCTCTTAAGCTGAAATTACATTTTTAGTCAATTTTCATCTGTATTTTAAAATCTGTATCCTTTTGATGATAACAAAAGGGGGAGAATGAATTAGATTTTGATTTATGAGTGAATATTTTATAAATATTTTTACTTTTGAAAATTCATTATCATTCAGTTCAATTCACTCATGCACAGTTATAGGGGGAGTACTCATGCACAGTTATAGGGGGAGTTTTCTGTTGTAGGGGGAGTTCATTTTTCACTGTAAAACACATTTGTTGGATTCAAAATCTTTTATTTGTTTGTCATCATCAAAAGGGGGAGATTGTTGTATATAACGATGTTGTATACACAATTATATGATTTTTGTTTGATGATAACAACCAAATATATTTTATAAATGTGTTTGTTACTGTACTGTTCTATGTTTACATCACAGACAGAAATGTAATATTTATACTTAAATAAAATACATCTATACAGAAATTCAAGCATTTATTGTATTTTATTTAAAATATAAATATTATTTCTAATATTCAAACAGTACATCTTTTCTCCACTATTTAATCACTTCACATATTTGTACTTATAAATAAACAGAATAGAATAGACAAGTCTGTTTGACAACAATGAAATAAAATTTTATTTCAAACAGATTTTGTTTATTACAAATAATTGGTGCAATCACTTTTTCATATACATTAGCTCCTCGCTATATTACTGAATCACTCATACATTCACTCAGTTACACAATGACACATACAGACTTATCTACACTCACAAACACTGACACTCTGTTCTTCTGTTTTTCCATCTTCAATCTTCTAACTTCAGTCTTCAGTCTTCACAGCATCTCCTCAGTCAGTCCAGTCATCACCTGTTTACCTGTCACATGAAATACACACACACAGTACACTGCAATAGAAATAAAAACTGAATACATGCAGATTTGAATTTTATTTTTTGAAATTTTATTTGCCTCAGTTTTCTGGTGTGTTTCTCATCATTTTTCATGACTTGATCTGATTCATCTGCGTCTAGGAAGACAGTTTCTATATGTACAGGGACAGGAAATTATCTGATGGCTGCATATACACACGTGTATAAATATACACATGCGCACTGCCTCGCCAATCAAAATACAGTGCGAGCAACTGAGGAGTAGCCACGTGGACCAACTCTACTCAGTGCAAAGTGGAACAGTGCAAAGTCCAAGTGTCAAGCCAAATGTACATGGTGCAAGAAGTTTCATGTACACAGCAAAGTGGATCAGCAAATACATGTACAAGTGCATGAATACAAGTCAGTTTGCAAGCAGGCAATGGTGATCAAGTTTCTCAAACAATGTTATGATATGGTTAACTCAGCATGAATGGTGAACAGAGCTACTACAAGCATGGCTGCATGTACTCAGGCACATACAAGTACTCGACAACATATACTCATGGTGACACAGCAATAAACATACATCAATATCAGTGAAGCATGATGCAAATGATCGAACAGCAAAAGACAAGTGTACAAGCAAGGTTCATCTAATCAACATCAGGTGGTGTATGGAAGCAACAAGTTTCAGCATTTTCAAGCTCAACATCAATGGACGAGCATATAGGCAAATAATTTCAAGTATAAGGGTGCAGCAACAACAAATGTTTAACATATCATAGTGGCAGCATGTACAAATGTGTACATATCCATTAATGGACAAAATGACACGAGCAAATTCATGGCAGATCATTAAAGTACTCGAGACAGTGCATGTACATGAAATGAAATATTAATGAAATGGATGGACAGTGGAGCTTAAAGTTCAAGCCAATGTCAACATGCAAGCAGGAAAGAGTGAAACAGGTCAAAGTGTTCACACGAGAAATCAAAGGCATTCAGCAAAAGAAGCACGCAAAAATCAAGCAAACATATATTTGTTTTCAGAAATAAATAAGCCAGGATTCACGGCTTTAAAGCTTTCCAAGAAATGGTTCATACAAATGTGGCAAGATTTTGCAGCATCTCACAGAACAAATGGAAACAAATATTTTGGGGGATCACTGCAACATTTCAAAATCAATTCAAGGTCGTTTTCTTTCAAGGCCGATTGAATTTATACAAGGCAACAAGTTTCCAGAAATCAGAAAATCTGTTTTGGCAAGTTTTTAAACAGATTCCAGATATTGCAACATTATTTTTGGCAAGAATTTAAACCATTTTTTTATCCTGTCATCACTGTTTTAATGAGCATAAGCAATGTTTTGTCCAGAAATCAGTTTTCAGATGGAAAATTATTTCCAGTGTTTTTTACAATAATTATTTTTGAAAAAAAAAAGTTTTAAAAGGGACAAAGAATTTATTTCCTGTATCCTCGGCCAAATTCAATCAAAGCAGCAATTCAAAATCATCACAACAGATCTGGTAACTGTTTAAGTGCAAGAAAAATTATTTCCAGATTTCGAGTATTCATCTTTGGAAAGTTTATTTTAAGGCATTCCAGAAATCATATTTGGGACCAGATAAATTATTCATGACATGGACGAAATCTCACAAGGACCAATTCATTTCCAGAAATGTTTCAATCAGATTTCAAGGAGATTTATATCGAGCAAGTAATCAATTCATCAAGGGCAAATACTTTCCAGAAATGTTCGAATTCATTCAAGGGAACAATTTAACATATAAGGCAAATTATTTGTTTCCTGTAATTCCATCATTCAAACAAGGAATTCATACTACAAATCACGCAGGGGAATTTTTCAAGGGTAACACAAAATTTTCACAAACACAAATCAATTGAAACCGACACCCAAAATAGGAAAGCAAGCAATCAGATCGAATCATTTTCTGAAATCAGAGCAATTAGGGTGTTTTTATTTTACCCTATATTACACGCAAGGATTTTAAAAACAAGGAACCAAAAAGGGAAATTCAACAAATCGGGCAAAATCAGAGCAAGCCGTTTTTTTTGAAATCAGAGTTATTAGGGTTCGATTATATCCCTATTTAACATCACCATTTCATCACTGGCGAACAGATCAAAACACACAAACTCAATTCAAGCATTTTCAAAGCAAGAAATTTCAGAAAACTCACAATTTCGATCGAACCAGAAAGCAATCCCAAATCAGACGAGCAAAGCCACAAAGAATCGAGCATCAGAGAAGCTATTCCATCAATTCCAGAAAGCCATCGAAGTTGAAATCGATTTGGGGAAGATTCAGTGAAACCCTAGAAATCGCAGCCGCCATTTTTAATTCTCAAAGACATAGTGATCGGGTCGAAATAAGTGGGCAACCAATTTATGAATGGGCCGGTCAAGTTGAAAGGGTTTTTGAATTGTTTAATTAAAGGGGATGACCCTCTTTTCTTAATTTCCTAGGTTTTTTTTTACTGGTTTTGTACTTTCTATTTTGCTTTGTAAAAACCATCGAACAGTTTCTAGAAGTCTGCAAAATTTTTAGGGTTCCAGTCAGGGTGTTGATTGGCAGTCCACTAGAGTCTGTAAATCTAGGTTACGTGTTACTGGTTTGTAATACGGGAAATCTGATCGAGGGGATATCGATCAATCTAGGGTTTTGAGCGTAGGGTTAGAATAGGAGCGAGAGTCGCAAGTGTACATGGTCTTGTATGCGGGATCTGTTCTATCACCTAGTAGAAACCTTAGAAATGCAGCAGTAGGCAGGGTTTTGCCGAAGCTGGGTATATCTGTGTGTGATTTATTTTCTGCATTTCTTTTTCTGCTATATTCTGTGATCTGTTTATTATTATATATCTCGTTAAATTTTAATTTAGTTAAAAACTGTGATAAACCCTATTCACCCCCCCTCTAGGGTTAATCTAGATCCAACAGGAGGGATCCAACAGGATTCCTCAAAATTATTATTGTTTGTTTTCATATATTGTGATATATGATGGGTTAACAATTATGCAGTAGATTTGGTTGTGTTGATTGCTTGAATAGCACTGGCCCTGAAATGGAAAATGAATTTAGGTTTCTAAAAGGAAAAATCTATTTTTAAAATAGAAATGTAATATCGAATGGGCTAAGAAATAATAACTTGTTTTTAATAATAAAAACAAGTAGTTTAATTTATAAATGACGTTTATAAATAAAATGGAAATTGGGAATTGTTTTAAAGAGGAAACAATGGAATTTGTTTCAATGTTCGAAATGTGAATGGTATTGAATTAAATCCATAAGGAATTATAATTGGTATTCAACTATGTTGAAGTTTATAAAAAATAGTTTATTTTTAGAAATTATATATTATATAATTGGGACCCTAATAAGATAATTAATATTTTGCTTGAAACCGATATCTTATAATCAAATGTTAAATCGATATAGAATTATACACTTACAAAATAGGTTAGAAGTTGATGTGTAAACAAAATTTGATAAATAAAAATGGAATGTGAATAGAAATTATAAATGACCTTGATAATTGGAACTTTAACCTGTGATAGTACATAAAATTGAAATCAAGTTTTGATTTGATAAAACGAGTCCAGTTTTCTATAAAGGAATAATATTCACGTTTTGAAGTGAATAATGATTTTAAAGAAAACTTTTTGCAGATTAAAATGGTTATAAAAGGAAATCGGTAAATGTCTGGAAGTTATAAATTCAAAAGTGAATTTAGGAATTGAATTAACCAGAAATGGTGAATTTATTCTGACGTTCGTAACATCAATCGAATAGAGATTTTTGAAAGAGAATTATATATTGAAATTCAATTATGTCGAATTCAGGAATGTACAATTTACTTTCTTATTTTAATCAATACTTATTATTTATTTATTATTAGCCAATTATTTATTTATTCAAATTAATGGATAAAATCTATATTTTTAAAATTAATATTACAAAAGCGGTGATTATAATGCTATCATTATAGTTAATGATTTCCATTAAAGAAGTAGATACGTAAACCGAATCCGAGAGTTACTTAAGAAACGATTTTATTGATATGAAGTTAAAAACGAGATTAAGGAAATTAGAAACTAACTGGAGATTAGTCAAGTTGAGTGGTTTCCTGAGTATCGATCTGATGTTGGTTCCGGCCTTTGGGGTTGATATTTAGGGACTTGTTCTCTTACTAGTTTATGGTTAGGGACTGATGATTGTGGAAGCATAGTGATGCGTGAATAAGAAATGGAAATGTTTTCAATGTTAATAACGTATATTTTCTAAATATAGGGAATGACGATTTATACATATATGGAAATGTTTTCTAAGAAATCATAAGGGGCCACACTGGTTTGGAAATATCTGGGGAAAATATGGAAAACGGGAAATTGGGAAATGAATAAATTATTGATAAATTAATTTAAAGGGGCTTAGTGTTGGTTGATGGTTGATCGATATAATTTCCATTTGGAAATAAGATCGTTGTTTGTAGGGATGTTTTCCTTTGACAGTTAAATAACCGACTGTCAAAATTTTTGGCCTTTTCTTTGTTAATACGGAGAGGTCTGGATCAGGTTTATTGTCTGAAAACCACTCCATATAGGCATAAGCGTTGCGAATCAAATATGCTGAAGACAAATGAAGATAGAATTTTTGCAAGGGTTGTTCTGGAAATCCCAGGTAGGAACTGCTTAAGATGGATTTATAGAATAATGCCTTCGGTCTGTCCAGTCCCAGGACAACTTGTATGGACGAATGTCTGACAGAGTATATCTAATTTTTCATGTAAGTTGATCTCTTCAAACGTATTCAGGTTTGGTGGCGGAGGAATTCGTTTCTCTTAGCTTTATACCCCTGGTATTTTTTAGGGAAATCAATTTGTGATTTGAAAGGTATGACGAAGTGGCATTCAAAGTAAAGGAAGGTGTGATCTATCAAAATATACGTTATGGCCTTAAGCCTCATCAACCGGGAAATGACAAAAATCGGGCAGGTTGCATGGCTAAGTGGGTCGCTCCCAATTAGGGTATATTGTCACCATCTAGAGAATATTCATTATATTCAATTTTCTTCTTCTTTCGCTTCTGTATCTCCTAGGAATGGTTATGCTGGTATACCAACCGTAAGGTGATAAAATATTCAGAACATTCAAGCGAAATGAATGGTCGGTCATATGTGGCCGAGTTGCAAGATGTTCTTGTTGAACTCCACTGTATTCCCTCTAGTGTTAACTAATCGAAAGGTGGTTCCATACCTTTTCATAGTTGGAAATCCATTCTCCAATAAGAACCCGCAGTTTTTGATTGTATACTATGTATGTAGAGGTGAGATGCAAGCGTTCTGCTAGATTGTTGTTTACTTGATGCAAACACTATTATAATATCAAAAAAGGATTGTTTTTAAAAGAATGTTTTAGGTTATCGTAAGGTAAAAACCATCTGTGTTTACGTGTGGATCGATCTTACGATTATCCTTTCTTTTTAAAGGATTTTTTGAAAGTTAAACCAAGTGGTTGGAATTAACTCACAAAAGTCGTATAACTAACCCAGAGTTCATTCTGTTTTGTTTTACCCTAAACTCGTGGGTGCCCAAATTTATACGGCTGGTCGAGTAGTCGGGATATTGCAGATATATTTGGAAGAGCTTGGAGTAGAAAGATTCAACATTAGTTATATATATATTTTATTTCCGCTGTGATGTTATGTGTTGTACTCTGATAATGGTATGTATATACAGTTAAAGTTTTGTATTTCAAAAGTTGTTATATAATATATTTTGTTCGTCCCACCGTGAGATTCGTGTTTACTCTGATTCTATTATGTTGTCTTCTTCTTTTATTCTAACATTCTTTCTTTCTATTCTCTCACCCTCCAACTTCTTTCTATTAATAATCCGGTATTTTCGATACTTGAATAATTGACATGGTATTTATGTCGATTTTCAGGGTCGTAAATACTGGTTCGTTACAGTGGTATCAAAGCTGAAGGTTAAGTGATTGCCTTGGCTCTGTGGCGTAACTCAATAGGGATAGGGTTAGTAATACCCTAGATTGAGTTTGAGTGTAATTATGCAAGAGGGCATATTTGTAGATTGTATAAAAATGTTTTATATTATAGAGATTTACTGGTTGAGTGACTTATGAATTCTGGTCGACGGTGGAGAACTACAATGTCGATAGGGGTTTCTAAACATTCAAATACGATGAACTAACAAAGTATGCTTTGAAAAGTGGGTAAATGAAATAATTTTACCCAAAATATATTTTGATATAAAAGGATGATTGATATTGCAATTATTATTATAATATTGGATGTGTTGGTTGTTATTATAATCGAATAAGATTATAATTGAGATGGTTATAAATAAACAATCAGAATTCGTATAAGTGTAATATATAAATTAGATGGATTAGTCAAAGTCTAGTGGTCCAGTGGTTTACGAACACCATGAGTTGCTGCATGTAGTTTGCAGTGGCACAGGTTCGATCCCCAGCAGCCACAATACCGAGACATAGTGCACAACCACTATAAAACCGGCTGAACCAAAGGGTATGGTAGACATAGTCTTCGTGTCCCCAAAGTTTAAAAATATTCTATTTCAAAAAAATATTTGAAGTTCATTTATAATAAAATAAAAAATCTCGAAAATGGCAGCTGAGCCGAACATCCCTCCCGCCCAATCCCATCAAACCCATACCTCTTCTCTCTCCTCTGACAAAGCGCTGCCCAACGTCAATCTAACCCAACCCCCTCCTAAACGTCCCCCGGGCCCTGACCCAAACACCCATACAAGCTCCGCTAACCCGCTGCCTCTCCCAATACCGACCAACCATCCCATCCTCCCAAAACCCATAGTTTCTGCTGTTACCACAACAGATACAACCACTGAACAAGCTTGGACTGGCAAACACCTCTTTCAGCACCTACCTCGCAACGCGGGCCAGTACAAGCCTGTTCAGTATGAAATCCAATGCCAAGAAGGAAAGATGGTGCCTTCTTCTGAATTTGTTAAGCGGGAACAGAAGTATGGAAGAATTATGTCATTGGGTTTTTCCTAGATAAACCTTTGTCATATACTTTAGTAATTGAGACGCTGAAATGGAGATGGAATCTGAAGGGAAACTTTAAAGTCAAATCAGATGGGTCAGTTTTTCTATTTGAATTTGATAATGACGATGACAAAGAAAAGGTGATTAGGGGAGATCCGATAATAATGAGAAATAAGATATTCACAACAATGCAATGGAATCCATCGATAAGCAATGTAAGTGGCTCAATAAAAGCAATGCCAGTATGGGTTAAATTTACAAATATCCCAATTTATTTATGGTCACATCTGGGGATCAACTGGATTGCAAATAGAATTGGGAAGCTAATATGTCTTGACAGCGCGACTGAATCACTAGCAAGGATAAATGATGCAAAATGCCTGATTGAAATTACGCCGCAGATTGAATTGGATAGGTCCTTTGAAGTCCTGAACCCGGATGGAACGACGCAGTTAATATATGCTGAGTACTTTTGGCAACCTGACATATGTACGCACTGCAAAGTTTTTGGCCACAAGACAGCAATGTGTAAGAAAGCTAAAGAGGAAGAATTAAAAATCAAAGGAAGTCCAATTGATGAAACAAAAGTAACAAAAGGGAAGGAAGCTGAGGTGGTTGTTCAAAAACAACAGAAGGAATTTCAACAAACAAATGCATGGCAAAGGGTGGAAATAAATAGAAGGAGAGGTAACAACAAACGACAAAGTGAAAGGGAGCAAGTTTATAAAAAGAGATTAGCGCAAGAGGCAGTTAAAACAAATGTAAATGCAGTGAAAAGGATTAATGGGAACACAAGTGAGAGTGTGCAACACAATAGTTTTAATGTATTAAACACTCCGGAAGACCATGACAATGGTGACGACACAAATAATGAACAACGAAGTGGCCAAAGATACAGAGAGGAAGAAATGGAATTTCTTAGTGCAAATGAAGCAGGGGAAGTTGAAGGAAATGAAAAAACAGAGGAAGATGGAAGAATTGAAACTGAAAATAGAGGAGCAAAGAATAGAATATCGGTGACAAGCACAAAAAAAGATGAAGGCAGTACAAATAAACATTTGGAGAAGGGAAGACAACTAGGAAAGCAAGAAAACAAGAAAAAAAAGATAACAAAAGGAAATAAAGAAGGGAATGGGGAAGAAGTTGCATGCAAAACTGTTGATTTGCATGGCAAAATGAAGGCTAATAAATGTAGTGCAACTACTACTGATACCAACCATAACCCAATTCCCGGCATAAACCCCACTGTCCCACTCATCTCCTACCCATCGACAGGCTTACAATCCTCTTCAACCTATCTAACCAATCCCTTAAATACAAACCCATTGGCCTCCTTGATAAGTACCAAGCCAAATTACATTGCAGATGTCCAGCCCAAACCTACTGCCATGTCTGATATTGCCACCTCATCCAAAACCGCTTCCAAACCCTCCAAATCCAGCAATCCCAAGGATAGTGTTCCAACTGCTCTTTCCAGAGAAAAATATTTAAAGTCAAATATAGCGATTGAACCTGGTCTCATGCCAGTTAAAAATAAAAACAAAGGGCAAAAAGAAAAGAAGCAAGTGCATCCCGGAACCTCCTAACTTGTCTCCCCTTGGCTCGGACTGGGAGACGGATGCAACAAACTCAACTATCCCTGGGATATCTCCACCATCTTCTCCAAGAAGAACTAGAAGTTTCTCTAAAATTCCGTTGTTTAACGATGCAGAGTAACATCGCAGCATGGAACATAAGGGGAGCGCACAAACCAATGAAGCAAGACCAAATAAAAAATCTAATTCATGACCATAACCTTTCCCTCTTATCCATTTCTGAAACAAAATTAAACCCCCATCTCTCTTCCAAAGCCTCTTCGTATATTAACCCTTCCTAGTTCTTTGTAACCAACCATGACCCTGCTCCTTACGGTCGTCTGATGGTAATATATGATCCTTCTGTATTTATCCTCACCCCAATAATCATTCACCGCCAATTTATCCATGCTAAAGTTCACATATCCCTTCGAAAATGTCCTTGCACATGACATTTGTTTATGCTAGCAATATATCTAATGAGCGGCAAAGTTTACTAGATTACCTACCTCACTTCAGAAAAAATACCCATCCATGGCTAGTGATTGGAGATTTCAACTGCTGCTACAAGTCTGATCATAAACATGGTGGCATTCCGCTAACAGTAGCTGATTTTTCTCCTCTGCATAATGCCATGCTTAATGCTGAATTGATTGAAGTTCCCTCTATTGGAAGTGAATTCACATGGTCAAACAAAAGCCTTGATGGCCCTAGAACATTAACTAAAATTGACCATGCTTTAATGAACCTTGTTACTCTAAACTTATGGCCAACCATCAAAGTTAACATCACCATGCCCCTCTTATCTGACCATTGCCCCTTGATCCTCTCAGTCGGCTCAGCATCTATTAAAAAATAGGTGAATTTCAAAATTTTTTATGTTTGGACAACAAATTCTACCTTTATGCAGGTTGTTCGGGAAGCATGGTCAATTCATACATATGGAAATCCGATGCTCAACTTGCAAAGGAAACTAAAAAATACAAAAGAAGCGCTTAAAAAGTGGTCTGCAGAGATATACGGAAATGGAAACAAAATCTCGGACTCTATTACAAATGACCTGAAGTTGATACAGATGCGGACTTTACAACCAAACGCTGATCCTGAAGACTATCAGAAGGAGAAAGACAAAATTCAACAACTTGAAGAAGCCCTCAAAGCTGAAGCTTGCATGGCCTCTCAGAAAAACAAACAGAAATGGGCTACTAAGGGAGACAGAAATACAAAGGAATTCCATGCTTCGTTGAAGATAAAGCAAGCAAAAGACTACATCCATCAAGTTAAGGACATAAGTGGCATTACACAAACTGAACCCTCTTCCATTGATAATGCTTTTCTGGAATACTATTCTGAATTACTTGGAAAGGATCCTCCTGATTCAGACACGTCCTTCCTTAAAAATGTTGTATTACCTTCCCTATCGAATGACCAGCAAGATGTAATATTGAGGCTAGTTACTGATGATGACATCAAAGACTCAATATTTACGATGAGAAAGGCTGCTTCGCCAGGTCCGGATGGGTTCACTGTGATGTTTTACATACAATGTTGGCCGATCATCTCTCATATGGTGCTTCGAGCTGTTCATAGTTTTTTCTTGTCTAGCAAAATACTCAGCTCAATAAACTCAACAAACCTGGCCTCAGTTCCTAAAATCAGCAACCCGAAAGAAGTAACTCAATACAGGCCTATAGCATGTTGCAACGTTATATACAAAGCGATCTCTAGAATATTGGCTAGAAGACTAATAGAAGTATTGCCAACAATAATCTCTTCGAACCAGGTGGCTTTCTTACCGAGTAGATGTATTCTTGATAATGTAATGTTAACGCATGAACTATTGAATGGTTACCATACTAAGAACATATCGCCTCGAGCGATGCTTAAAGTGGATATAATGAAAGCTTTCGATTCTGTTAGATGGTCTGCTCTGATAAACGTAATGAAGAAAATGAATTTTCCGGAATTATTTATCAATTGGATCTACTTATGTATATCCACTGTAAGGTACACTCTAGTCTATAATGCTCACTCTGTTGGGTACTTTAAAGGGTGCAATGGGCTACGGCAAGGGGATCCTATCTCCGCCTATTTATTCATCATAGTCATGGAAGCGCTATCTACGGAGCTGACAAGACAAGTCCACCTAAAGAATTATCACCTACACCCGAAATGCAATTCTCCATTGATAACCTCCCTTGCGTTCGCTGATGACCTGCTCATATTCACCAAACCTTCCCACAAATCCTTGCTGACCATAATTTCAACCCTGTCCTCTTTCCATAATTTCTCTGGCCTTAAAATGAACTGCTCCAAATCGAAAATTCTATTGGCAGGTCTTTCTCCTCATCACTCCTCTGTTTGCCTCTCCATAACTGGGTTGTCTTCCATTGATAATGATATGACATACTTAGGAATTCCTTTATCGACAAAAAAGAATTACAAAAGCGCAATGCATGCCTCTCTATGACAAGATAACCTCTGTCTTTGCGCGTTGGGAAAATAGATATCTAACACAGTCAGGAAGGCTAGTGATTCTTAAATCGGTTATATTCTCCATGATGGTATATTGGTCTAGAACACTACTACTGCCGAACAAACTCCTATCAATGATCAAGACAGCGATGAGAAACTTTTTATGGTTTGGTACAGTCCACTCATCAAAGTTTACTCCGATAGCGCACAAAAAACTAGAAAGACCAAAAAAGAAGGGTGGGTTGGGATTAAAAGACATCAAACTATGGAATGTGGCGGCGTTATCAAAGCATTATGATAACCTGGTAACTCAAAAGCAATCAATACGGGTTGAATGGTGTATGACACACAATTTGAAAGATGACAACATCTGGACTGTAAAGCCAAAAGCACATCATAGTTGGGTATGGAAAATGATAATAAAGGTTAGAGAAAAAACAAAGGCTATGTTAAAAATCAATATATCAGAGGGGAGCAATGCAAGCTTTTGGAATAGCCCATGGATAGACAAAGGACTGATACTTTCTGATGTAATTATTTACAATGACAGAATGAGTACTGGAATTCCAATAAATGCGAAGGCAAGGAACTACATCGCAAATGGGAGGATAAGGCTTGAGAGCACGCATAGTTTTCATGTGAATGAGTTATGGGGGAAATACAACAATAAGGAATACAGGTATGTGAATGAAGATGAATACGTGTGGAATGAGAATGAAGGGAAGCATAATATTGCAACTGTGTACTCGGCGCTAATTGAAGAAGAGACGATGAGCAGATGTCCGTGGTATAAAAGGATATGGAATGAGAGAAATACGGAAAAGATGAACTTTCTAATGTGGAAAGTATACTATAACGGCCTAAACACTATGAAAAAACTGAAGCAAAGGGGAATAAATGTCCCTGACAGGTGCATATTGTGTACAATGGGAGAAGAGGAAGGTATTCATCTATATTTTAACTGTCCTTTCTCCAACTATGTTTGGAGGGAAATAAAAAGCAAAGGAGGCTTTGCTGCGCCTATTTTAAGCAGCAAAGAGGAGTGGCATAACATCTATAAAGCAACAAGATGGAAAAATAATACCTCCTATGAGCTGCTAATCATGCTCAAAGTGGTCATAAGTGAAGTGTGGAATGAGAGAAATGCTCGGGTTTTCAACCGAAATAGAAGAAGCAGGATGGAAGTCTATTATGCAGCAATGAGAAGAATTGGCAATGAAATCAACATGTCTTCCTTTGATTTTTATATTTCTATCAAAAACAAGTGGAAATGATCTACCCCTCCTTTTTTTATCCTTATTATTCTAATATTATGTAATGCTTTATGTTGTAAGACCTTCTTATGATATAAATATATGGTAGGGGCCATTAATCCCCGCTGGCTTTGCCAAAAATATAAATTAGATGGATTAAATATGAATTTAAAACATAATTGAGATTAAAACTCATGAAATTTGGAGAAGCTTTATAAATAAATTTTTAATTTAAATATATGGAAATTTTAAGATCCTGGGGAATTCCAAGCACTATAAAGGAAATTTTGAAGTAATTTCAAAATGGAAGTGTTTGAAAATATGTTTTAAAAGTGATATAGTATTGAACTCACTTCAGTCATTGGGAAATAACCCTGATGATGCTTGCCACACTAAGTGATGGAGTACTACCAAAGATTTTGTTTGGAATTGTTTTTAGGAAACAAGTTGTTCAAAAATTCAAATGCTTTGAATTTCGATTATTATGTATAAATATATATAATTTCAAACTAATTTGAAGTAAAAACCTAGGAATTTGAATTTTGAAATTTTAATATAACTTATAAGGTTAAATAAATTAAAATGGTAACGGTGCATAAATAAATTAGAATCTAACTTAAACCAAGTTAAATAAAATTGGATTGGATTAGAGATAATCTGGAATGAAATTGCATTTTTAAGTAAGAACTTGGAATTGAGATTGGAATTAAAGTTTAAAATGGAATTTGGCTTGGGTGTAAGAGAAGTAGTGGTTTGAGGATGAATTGATTGGAGGTTAATTGGGAATGCATGGATATATGCTAAAGTGATAGAAAATGGAAGAGAAAGAGTTGATTGCCCAAAAAAAAGGTACAAGTTTAATTTTTTTTATGAGTACGAGATTTATGAGCCTGTTTGGCAAGCCGCTTGGCAAGCCGCTTAGCTGTTTGATTTTCTTTTAGGTTGAAGAAGGCCTAAAGAGGCGACTTGTACCGAGTAAGCCGTGCAAAGGAGACATTGGTGAAGTTTTTGAAAATTTAAGGTGTTAGAAAAATTTCAAGATTTTTCAAAATTTTCGTTAGTAAAAATGAATTAATATTTTAATTGAAATAAATTGGTTCAGTTGAAACTGAAATTAAGAAGTAAAACAAATGATTTTTTTAATCTAATTAGTAGGATTTGTAACATTTTCCTACCTTAGTAATTTTGGGGACGAAATTCTATTTAGGCAGAAGGAAGGTAGCGTCCCATATTCAGTTGTATAATTAATTTATTTAATTATTTAAATATCGATTTGGCAATATCGATAACATGAGTTAAATAATTTTGATTATTTAATTAATATGAATAGCGAAATAATATATTAATTTCCAAAATAGTCAGTTGATTGTTGGTAATATTGTGTGAATTGGATAACATAAGAGATTTAATTTAGTTTAGAATTAATTTATAATAACGAATTTTACTTATAAAATGATGTTTGAACGTATTATTTATAGTTAAATTATAAAGAGCTCGTAACATCGCGGTAGTTCGTAATATTACATTTTGAACTTTAAATGAATATACAGGATTCGTTACGGATTTCTTTGAAACAAGTAACGTTTGAATCTACTACTCGATATTTTTCCATTGGAAGTGAAAAGCGGGATTTCATCTTGTAGATCGTTAGTTAAGTACAAATCAAAATTTCAGAAAGTCACTATGAAATCGTTTATAAACTATAACGATTTATTATATATATGTTACGGCCCGCCCCGCATCAGCCGACATTTCCAATGAAAGTGCGTTGTGCCGATGCCCACCCAGCACGGGACGGTCGCCAAAGAAAGAAAAAGAAAGGAATTTGAACTAACAAGGAACTTGTAGAATGTATCACAACGCTTGGAATAAAATATAATAATAAAAATAAAACATAATAATAACATACTTTGACATAAACAGGCGAGACTGTGCATAAGCTGAAAACTAAACATCATAGCAGCGGAAAACCAATATACAGCTTACGTTCCACATCATCATTATTACAACTTTTGAAAACTGTCTCTAAAGCAAAGTAAAGGAAAGGTACACTACTAATGCCCAAAGTAGTGACCAGCAGTGACACAGGGAGAATATATGTAGGTAATAATACGTAGGAGCCTCCAGCTCGTCTCCAGATCGGCTACTCGTGCATAACCAGCTAACCTGTCTCTAGTTTGCCCGTTTAAGAGCACCCAGAGTAATAAGAAGAGACATAAAACTATGGGTCAGAAAAAAGTCTGGTATGAGCGATAAGCAGCAAAACAGAACAATAACAAGTATACTAAACCATACTTGAACCTGCACCTGCAACCAAAGAGTTAGCACTACATACTGTACAATACTCTAAGGTGCCACTAACATATGATGTAAAGATGGGGGCTGGGGGTGTGCTTGTCATAGTGATGGCAAACAATCAAGCATAGCAACCATCCTCACATCTCTCACTCAGTGCGTAAAGCATACGATATCTACCACTTTGACCACCCCATGCCTTGTTATGATCACTCTTCCCCATGGAGTCGTAATGACACCATTGCACTGATCCATAGCCACTAATCCTTTGCTATGTCCACTCTGCCCCATGGAGTCATGATAGCTCCACTTCACTGGCTCATAGCCTTGCTACGATCACTCTATCCCCATGAAGTCATGACAACTTCATTGCACCTATCTGTAACCAATATCCGTCTTTCCGTGGTGAGTCAAAGCTATAGACGTCGATAACCCCTTTGCACGCGTCCCGCAGCAAAGCCCAACTCATGAAGTTAACTCGTTGGTTCCCAACTAGATCCTGAGTTCTACTTCCCATTTGGACATCGGTTCGGGTCTCCTCCTCCTATCCGGTTCGGTTCGGGTCTCCTCCTCCTATCCGGTTCGGTTCTGGTCTCCTCCTCCTATCCGGTTCGGTTCGGGTCTTCCTCCTATCTGGTTCGGTTCGGGTCTCTTCCTCTTATCTGGTTCGGTTCGGGTCTCTTCCTCCTATCCGATTCGGTTCGGGTCTCCTCCTCCTATCCGGTTCGGTTTAGGTCTCCTCCTCCTATCCGGTTCGGTTCGGGTGTCATCCTCCTATCCGGATCAGTTCGGGCGTCTTTATCCTATCCGGATCGGTTCGGGTGTCTTTCTCCTATCCGGATCGGTTCGGGTGTCTTTCTCCTATCAGGATTGGTTCAGTTGTCTTTTTCCTATCCAGATCGGATTGGGTGTCTTGCTGCTATCCGGATCGGATCGGGCGTTCCTCCTAATCGGTTCTGAAAATCTGCAACTTATTCCAGCAAGCTATTTTTGCCAAACGACGGCATTTTCAACCATTCTAACCTTTCTATGACATCAGAAAACATTCCAAACAGCGGTAACAACATATAGAATCAATCAAAAACATTAAAACATCATTCACATAAAATATTTTAGATCAAATATACCCAAAAAGCAAGATTTTCCCCTTAATCCCCTTAATCATGCTTAACCATACAATTAGTAAAATATGTCCAAATTAACCCAAATTTTTATCTGAGCCCTGAAATAATATTTAAGAATTTTACAAATTTTTCCAGGTTTTTCTGAGCCATAATTTCGCTAATTATCACTAATCACCTCTAATTAGCCATAATTAGTGAAAAACAATGCAAATCACTCACTTTTGCCACAATTAAAATTTTCAGAACTGAAACTTCGCTGATTTGGGCGAATACTGATTTCTAACAGTGGCTCTAACACTGATTTGGTGAAGATCTTACTTGATTTTGCGTTGCTAAGCTTAATCCTTGATTAGAGAGCGATTTGGGATGAAATTAGAAGGTGGAGGCCATTGTTAGGATTCCTAGGAGGTAAATGGCGGCTAGAAAACTGAAATGGAATGAATAGCTAATTCATTGTAGCCTCCCCATAACCCTAATCCCGAAATGGGTTATGAGCCTATTCACTAATCACTTCATCTGGCCCGGTTCACCTTCTAAACCATATTTCAGCAATATCTCCCAAACGATAAGTCCGTTTTTCACATATGACCACTCTACGGAAAGGTAAACCATCATCCGGGTCTAGTGGAAGTGGTTGCAGGTCAAAAATCCTTTCCAATCAAAAGTTATGGCCGAAACAAGATCAGCTAGGGGCAAAACGGTCATTTAAAAATCGGCAAAAATCATGAACATGGGAACTGACCCCAGTAGTCGTTCCCCAAAAGTACACGATCATACGACTTCGTGTGTGAAAGAAATAAATATTCTACGACTCTTCGATGCATAGAATGCAGGTAGTTACATTCTCCCTCCCCCCCCCTCCCCCAACAAAAGAAAATTTGCCCCGGAAATTCCTTAACTAAGAAACAAACAAAGGATCCCGCATGCCTACCACTCATTAACAAAATAATAAAGCATATAAAGCAACACAACAAGCCTATCCTAACATGCGGTTTACTAACAAGGGTGTACTATACCGATATAAAAACCTTACCAGGCAAAGAGTTCTGGATACTTCCTCCTTATGTTCTCTTCTGTTTCCCAAGTACAGCTTCCTCATCATCACCCCACTGAACTTTGACTAGTCTCACCGCCTTCCTTCGAAGCTACTTCGTATCGTTCCCAACGATACGCATAGGCATGCGGTTCTCAACTGCCTCGGGTTCAACCTCGATATCATCCAACTGATCCGGTGTAATAGTCTTACTAGGGTCGTGCACAAACTTCCTTAACTGGGAAACATGAAATACAATATGAACTCCTGCCATCTTGTCTGTTAATTCAACTTTATACACCAAATTCCCAACTTGCTCGAGAACTGGGAATGGTCCAACAAATCTTGGTGCTAACTTACCTCTCCTGCCAAATCGAATCACGCTCTTTAACGGAGAAATCTTGACAAATACCAAGTTACCAATGGAGAATTTTGAATCTCTCCTCCTCTTATCAGCATAACTCTTCTGCTATCTTGGGCAGCTTTCATTCGCTGTTGAGTAATCTTAATCTTGTCTGAAGTTTCTCTTATCACATTTGGTCCAAGCACAAACTTCTCACCAGTTTCTAACCAACATGATGGTGAGTTACACGGTCTTCCATACCAAGCTTCAAATGGAGCCATACCAATACTGGATTGATAACTGTTATTATAGGAAAACTCTACTATATGTAAATGGTCATCCCATGATCCACCAAAATTCAATACACAAGATCACAAAAGATCTTCTAACACTCGATTCACCCTCATTGTCTGTCCGTCGGTTTGAGGATGATACGCGGTACTGAGATGTAATTCTGATCCTAACTCCTCTTGTAAGCTCTTCCAAAATCCACTAGTGAACAACAGATCTCAGTCACTCACAATGCCTTTGGGTATTCCATGAAATCTCACAACCCACTTCATATATAGTTCTGCTAACTTAGTTGTCGTTCTATTCGACTTGACGGGTATGAACCTTGCACTCTTAGTCAATCGGTTCACAATCACCCAAATGCTATCATGGCCTGATCTGGTCCTTGGTAACCCATCAATGAAATCCATTGAGACTTGTTACCATTTCCACTCTAGAATTTCTAGTGGTTGTAACAAGCCACTAGGCTTCTTTCGCTCAGCTTTAACTAGCTGGCAATTCATGCATTTAGATATAAATTTCCCAACGTCTCTTTTCATCCCTTCCAATTAGTTGGTCTGCTTCATGTCTCGATACATCTTGTTACCACCGGGGTGTATAGTCAGTTTTGAGTGATGACATTCTCTAAGCACTTCATCTCTCAATCCCTTGACATTGGGCACAACTAGTCTTCCATTCTTTCTAAGCCATCCATCTCGATCAAGCCCATACTTGTTCATCCCTTCGTCGATTCCCATCTCTAACTTTGAGATGATTTGCAATAGGTTAGGATCGTCCCTCTGAGTGGAACCAATCCGCTCAATCAAAGTGGGTCCGATCGTCAAACTTGCTAACATTTCTGGATCCAATTCGCACTTTGGTCTGAAATCATACCCAGCGATGTACTCCAGTTGCTTCCATTCTAGAAACATAGCCCCTAAACTGGCATGTCTTCTACTCAATGCATCAGCTACTTCATTGCCCTTTCCTGGTGTATATGCGATATCAAAATCATAGCAAGCCAAGAACTCTAACCATCTTTGCTGTTGGAGATTTAGATCCTTCTGAGAGAAGAGATACTTTAACGATTTAAGACCGGCAAACAGCTTAAATATTTCTCCCAAGAGATAATGTCTCCACATCTTCAGCGCGAACACGATCGCTGCTAATTCCAAATCATGGGTAGGATATCTTTTCTCATGCGGTTTCAGTTGCCGATTTGCATAAGCTACAACCCTACCTCCTTGCATCAATATAGCACCTAGTCCGGTACCACATGCATCTGTGTATACCGTCATCTCTTTATTCCCTTTAGGAATGACTAACACTGGCGCACACGTCAACTTTTCCTTTAGACTCTTGAATGCATTTTCACACCTTTCGTCCCAGACGAAAGCTTGATTCTTCTTGGTCAACTGAGTCAACGGTGCTGCTATCTTGGAGAAGTGTTGGATAAACTTACGATAATACCCAGCTAATCCCAAGAAACTTCTTATGTCCGTTGCATTCTTGGGCGTAGACCAATCTTGTACCATAGCCACCTTCGCAGGGTCTACGGTAATACCATTCTATGAAACAACATGGCCCAAGAATCTCACTTCCCTCCTCCAGAAGTGACACTTAGAAAACTTTGCTTTCAATTGGTGTTTTCTCAACACCTCCATCACTACCCTCAAATGTTCCTTGTGTTCTTCCTCTGTCCTTGAATAAACCAAGATATCATCCACGAACACAAGAACAAACTTATTCAATTGATCCCTGAATACCCTATTCATAAGATCCACAAATTATGCTGATAAATTGGTCAACCTGAATGGCATGACTAACCACTCATAGAATCCAGACGGCGTCCAAAATGCCGTTTTAGATATACTCCCAGCTTCCACCCTAAGCTAATGAAAACCTGTCGTGAGATCCAACTGGGAGAACACTCTCGCACCACTCAACTGATCAAATAAATCATCTATCCGCAGTAGAGGATATTTATTCTTCCTCGCCACCTTATTCGGCTTGCGGTAGTCCACACACAATCGAAGGGAACCATCGGCCTTGGTAGCAAATACAATTGGTGCTCCCCACTCGAAAACACTTCTTCTTATAAATTCCTTCTTCAAAAGATTGCTCACTTGCACCCTGAGCTCTCGTTGCTCCCTTGGTGCCATATGACGAAGTGGCATCACTATAGGTCTGGCATCTTTCACCAAATCAATAGGAACTCAATCTCTCTGTGTGGTGGAAGTCCGGTCACTTCCTCGAAGACGTCCAGATACTAGCCAGCCACGGGCACATCTGAAACTCATCATGCGGGATGTCGAGGGAATTTAGAAAACTAGCCATTACCCCATCACTGGATAGACCACCAAACACTGCCCTCCGCCCATCATCCGCTCTAACTATCACCAAAAAGCCCTCACAGTCTACCACCACCCCATATCTTTGGAGCCAATCGACTCCCAAAATAATGCCAAACCCAATAAAGCCTAAAAAAAAGCAGTCACAAACAAACATACATCCATGACTCGATAAGACCACATTACGGCAAATGATACTAAGGCTAGTCGAACCACCAATCGGGTTCGTTACTGTCAATGGCCTATCGACTATCTCGGGTTCCAATCCCAACCTATCTACCAGGTCACTAGATATGAAGGAACTGGAAGCTCCGGTATCAAACAATACTCTAACTGGAACATCATAAATGGAAAGCATACCTTGGATAACGACATTCTTTCCTTTCTCCGCCGTAGTTGGGGCATTCGACGAAGAAGGAACAACATTGATAGCATATGCTTTCACAGTCTACTTTTCTTTAGGGGGTTGCAGACACTTGTCCTTGTGATGTCCCACTTGGCCGCAGTTAAAGCACTTCCTATCTGCTGGCTTGGCCCAACACTCTTTGGCATAGTGGCCCTTCTTACCACAGCTGAAGCACTCAACATCTTTCTTACTCTTTTTCTGATCATCCTTAGCTTGGCTCTGTTTTCTTTTATTCTGCTAGTTATTCTTGCCTCCACCGCCTACTTGCGGTTTTGGCTCCCCTGCAGGTACAACAGCAACCTCAGTCTTTGGCTTAGGGTAAAGACTCTCCGACCTCAATGCTTTCCCCACAATCGATTCAAACGTCTCATCGATGTGGTTAATAAGCCTTTCCCCCAAGTATCCATCCAAACCAGTTATGAACTTCTCGTTCTTCTTCTCGGCAGTATCAATAAGAGATAGTCCATATTTCGATAAAGTATCGAACTCAGCAATATATTCCGAGACTGCCCTACCATTTTGCTTAAGCTCCAAGAATTTCCTGAACAATTCTGACTTCTGGGGAGCTGGGATAAACTTATCACTGAATCGGGCCTTAAACTTATCCCAAGTAACTTGATCCTCTGGAGTAGCTGCCTTAATAACGTTCCACCAATTCATAACTCGTCCTTGCAGCTGACGGAATGCTAGTCTTCTCTTCATCGCATCCTCGATACCCAAGTCTTCGAAGATACGCTCACAGCTATCCAACCAATCCTGAACATCCGTAGTCGACTCCGTTCCATGGAACGGCTTCCCACCAACGCTTATGTAATCCTTACAGAGCTTGGCGAAATCGGCCCTAGGCACCTGCACCACCACCATTAGCAGCATTGGGAACTGCCCTCTGAACATCCCTAAGCATCTCCCTCATGAAGTCGGCGAACATCGTCCTCATGTCAGCAGCGTTCCCATTATTGGCTCCTCTACTAGTACCCCTCGTATGTTGGCTCATCGTTCAATATCTGTAAGGAGAAAATGATTAACCATCTCTTCAGTGGTTCCAGTGCAGTGCGACTTCATCCTTAGATATACTAATAGTATATATATATATAGCTTTTTGAAAACCAAAATATCACAAATATGCGCTCTCATATACATACTATCTCTCCCTGGTGTCTTTCCCTAGGTTAACTACGCAACCTAGAGCTCTGATACCAAATGTGACGGCCCGGCCCGCACCAGCCGACATGTCCAATGAAAGTGCGCTATGCCGATGCTTGACCAGCACGGGACCATCGCCAAAGAAAGAAAAAGAAAGGAATTTGAACTAACAAGGAACCTGTAGAATGTCTCATAGCGCTTGGAGTAAAATATAATAATAACATACTTTGACATAAACAGGCGAGACAGTGCATAAGCTGAAAACTAAACATCATAGCAGTGGAAAATCCAAATACAGTTTATGTTCCACATCATTATTATTACAACTTTTGAAAACTGTCTCTAAAGCAAAGTAAAGGAAAGGTACACTACTAATGTCCAAAGTAGTGACCAACAGCGACACAGGGAGAATATATGTAGGTAATACATAGGAGCCTCCTACTCGTCCCCGGATCAGCTATTCGTGCATAACCAGCTAACTGTCTCTAGTTTGCCCGTTTAAGAGCACCCAGAGTAATAAGAAGAGACATAAAACTCTGGGTCAGACAAAAGTCTGGTATGATTAATAAGCAGCAAAACAGAACAATAACAGGTATACTAAACCATACCTGAACCTGGACCTGCAACCAAAGAGTTAGCACTACATACTGTTCAATACTCTAAGGTGCCACTAACATATGGTGTAAAGATATGGGGTGGGGGTGTGCATGTCATATTGATGGCAAACAATCAAGCATAGCAACCATCCTCACATCTCTCACTCAGTGCGTCAAGCATACGATATCTACCACTTTGACCGCCCCATGCCTTGCTATGATCACTCTGCCCCATGGAGTCGTAATGACACCACTGCACTGATCCATAGCCACTAATCCTTTGCTATGTCCACTCTGCCCCATGGAGTCATGATGGCTCCACTGCACTGGCTCATAGCGTTGTTACGATCACGCTGCCCCATGAAGTTATGACAACTTCACTGCACTGATCCGTAACCAATATCCGTCTTTCCGTGGTGAGTTAAAGCTATAGACGTCGATAACCCCTTTGCATGCGTCCCACAGCAAAGCCCAACTCATAAAATTAACTCGTTGGTTCCCAACTGGATCCTGAGTTCTACTTCCCATTTGGACTACCTTTGCATCTCGGGTTTTAATCTCCTCCGGATCGCTTCGGGTCTCCTCCTCCTATTTGGTTCGGTTCGGGTCTCCTCCTCCTATCTGGTTCGGGTCTTCCTCCTATCCGGTTCAGTTCGGGTCTCTTCCTCCTATCCGGTTCGGTTTGGGTCTCCTCCTCCTATCCGGTTCGGTTCGGGTTTCCTTCCCCTATCCGGTTCGGTTCGGGTCTCCTCCTCCTATCCGGTTCGGTTCAAGTGTCTTCCTCATATCCGAATTCGTTCGGGTGTCTTTCTCCTATCCGGATCAGTTCGGGTGTCTTTAACCTATCCAGATCGGTTCAGGTGTCTTTTTCCTATCCGGATCGGATCGAGTGTCTTGCTCCTATCCGGATCGGATCGGGTGTTCCTCCTAACCGGTTCTGAAAATCTGCAACTTTTTCCAGCAAGCTATTTTTGCCAAACGACGGCGATTTCAACCATTCTAACCTTTCTATGACATCACAAAATATTCCAAACAGCGGTAACAACATATAGAATCAATCAAAAACATTAAAACATCATTCACATGAAATATTTTAAATCAAATATACCCAAAAAACATGATTTTCCCCTTAATCCCCTTAATCTTGACTTAACCATACAATTAGTAAAACATATCCAAATTAACCAAATTTTTATCAGAGCCCTGAAATAATATTTAAGAATTTTACAAATTTTTCCAGATTTTTTTGAGCCATAATTTCGCTAATTATCACTAATCACCCCTAATTAGCCGTAATTAGTGAAAAACAATGCAAATCACTCACCTTTGCCACAATTAAAATTTTCAGAACTGAAACTTCGCCGATTTAGGCGAATACTGATGTCTAACAGTGGCTCTAACACTGGTTTGGTGAAGATCTTCCTTGATTTGGTGTTGCTAAGCTTAATCCTTGATTAGAGAGCGATTTGGGATGAAATTAGAAGGTGAAGGCCATTGTTAGGGTTCCTAGGAGGTTAATGGCGACTAGAAAACTGAAATGGAATGAATACCGAACTCATTTCAGCCTCCCCATAACCCTAATCCCGAAATGGGTTATAGGCCTATTCACTAATCACTTCATCTGGCCCGGTTAAGCAGCTTTTCGCCTTCTAAACCTTATTTCAGCCATATCTCCCAAACGGTAAGTCCGTTTTTCACATATGACCACTCTACAGAAAGGCAAACCATCATCCGGATCTAATGGAAGTGGTTTCAAGTCAAAACTCCTTTCCAATCAAAAGTTATGGCCCAAACAAGATCAGCTAGGGGCAAAACTGTCATTTAAAAATCGGCAAAAATCATGAACATGGGAAATGACCCCAGTAGTCATTTCCCAAAAGTACACGAACATACGACTTCGTATGTGAGAGAAATAAATATTCTACGATCCTTCGATGCGTAGAATGCTAGTCGTTACAATATATAAATCGATATTAAATACTGCGAACATTGTTTTGACTTGAAAATGGAAATATCAAGTTTAAAATCCGAATTAGATTTTTTTTGAAGCTATAAATATATTCTATTTGAATATACGTAACAATAGTATTTCATTATTAATAAATTTGTTCATTTTTGAATCGATTTATATTATATCGATTCAATTTCCTAATGACCTCAAATTTCAATGGAACTAATTTTTTTAAAATCTAGATAATTATTACGAAATTTTTGAGATGTAGTTCTAATTTAACTTATAGAATTTTACTGTAATTTTTAAATTGGGAAATAAACAATTATTTTGTTTAACGTAATTCACGTCCTATATCAGCAATTTGGGACTTCACAAAATAAGTTAACTAGTCTATTTTGGCACATTGCTTGTCCCAATGGTATTTTTATTTTTATCAATAACAGTTCGTAAATGAATGGAATTCTACGTAATAGGGTACGCAAAAACATTGTAACTCAAAACATGTTAATTGGACAAAACTTCATCTGCAAGCTACTGGATTCCTTCATACTAAAGAAAAACACAAGCCAAACCTATTTCTTCTTCCCTAAGGGTTTGAACCCCATAAATACAGATCAAAGTCTTCACCATTTTCTCAATGCTTTAGAAAATTTTCCTTAGCCAAACTATGATAATATTAATGACAAACAATTCACACCAAGAATCCAAAAAAAACCCAAAACCTATATATTAATGGTGCTCATATACTTGTTCCTCAACGCGGTAGGTGTTGAAAATTAACAATTAACAAGAGAAAGACAAGAAAAAACTATTATTGTTTTTTGTTGAAATTTTCATATATTTTATTAATGCAGAACAAGCTTTTATATGCCAAAATACTGAAATTGGAAATCAGCACATGTTTTTACACTTTCAATGATGCCTAAAAACGTGGCTTAATGAGCTAAACTAATTTGACCACAAATTCAGATAAACGTGCTAACAATCTAAACCAATTTAGCTTCTTAAAACGCAGCTAACAGAAATTGATTAATTTTGACAATAATTCAAAATACATAAAACAAACTGAAATAACTTAAATTCCAACAGCTAGTGCACGCTTGGTCACTTCATTCAACACATCCCCTTGATCCAAGCTTGCATATGCCTATCTTCTCCATGAAGTGTTGATGCTTGACTTGATTCAGAGCTTTGGTAAAGAAGTCGACATTCTAAAAATTAGTTCCACAAAATTGCAAAGCAATCTGCCCCTCTAGTACCAATTTCCTGATGAATTAGTATTACACATCAATGTTCTTAGTTCTAGCATGAAATGCAGGATTCTTTTCCAAGCTATAGTAGACTTGTTATCACACAAGATTTCTAATGCACCCTGTTGCTCACAATATAGATCCTTCAATGGCTTCTTCAACCGCAACAATTGATTAGCTGCAACACCCTTAGCTTTGTACTCAGCTTCTGAAGATGGTAGCGCCACTGTATCTTGCTTCTTTGAGCTCAAAGTAATCGCTCCTGATCCTAAGTCAAACATGAATCCAAATTTACTCTATCCGTCATCAACACAACCAGCCCAATCACTGTAGCCTTTTACCTTGAAGTGTTTTACACTTTCACACCAAATACCATAATCCAGAGATCCTACCAGAAACTTTAGGATCCTTTTGGCTGTTCCAAGATGCTGCTTTTTGGGACAATGCATATATCTCGACACAACTAAAATGACCCGAACCTCCCGGTCGGCCTATACTGAACAAGAAGATGGATTGCTTTGAGAACATGACGCATCAGAACACTGAACAAGAGAACATTTCATTGCTATTACAACAATTTACATCAGAGTGCAAGATATCATAGTAAGAATAAATAATATACAGCGGAAAAATATCAGAGATTAATAAATTACAAAACAACGGAATTTTAAATACACAAATATAATGCACAGCGGAAAACATCAATTAACACAGCTGAAGGAAATACACAGATACGAAGCATTCCATAGTATAGCTCCAGCTGTAATCCAAGATCATGTAAAAAGAAACATCTGCGTAACAAAAACTAGTAGCTTCCCATGTAGAAAATATGGGCATCCAGAGTTTAAGTGGGAAACAATAAACTCCGAGTCAATCATGGGACTGGTGTGAGAACTAAAATACTTATTAAATTTATTTTTAAGTTGGTAAATCATGAGACCGTGCCGCATAACATGGAATGGGTTTACTTCTATGAATACCAGTGCATAAAACAAACAACGCAATGCTAAAAGGAAAAATGAAGCTATTATAAGACTCAGATCCCATCACACAATGCAATGCAAGCCGAAGGATAGAGTTTTACCTTATAATAGCCAAACATGCTTGATACACGAAATTTATCTTTTATCACTATTATAGGTGCATAGTGCAGAAATCAATTTCTAATATAAATGTATCAATCCTAGACAGCATAATACCCCATCCTACTATGCCGCCATAGTATACAACTAAAATCATAAGATTAAGTATTGGAATTTGGATTTCCATCTATGAACCAAGGCAAGGAATCTTTCTTTTCGATTCGAGACACTCTAGCCCATGCCTCAGGGACAGAACGCATTGACCCTTGGAGCTGCTGAGCTAGTCAACCCTCGCTTATTCGGGTTTCTACATAAACAATACGTTCCCTGGTCCCATCGGACATAAAACCTGGTCAGTACGTCGACCTCTTGGTTAGTATGTTGACTATCAAGGGCCTTGTATAGCCAAATTTGAGGTACCTCGCTTTCCATCATCCAATATTCACATAAGTAAAATGTCTAGGCTCCATACCATGACATCACTCGTAGCTAGAAGGCAACATATGCCCATTTCTCTATTGTCATTCATCCCATTTTTTATTCATACCGAGGTGTGAAGCTGGGGAATTAATGCTATACACAAAGCTAGGTTATATTAAAGCCATGATTTGATCATCATCCACAAATTTATACTTTTCAACAAAATCTTTGATCCATGCATCTCAGCATGCCACATTGTTAATTCATACCATACAACAGATTATACCGATATGTAACCTTTGAGATCGTACGTCTCAGAGAAGAATGTTAAACAAAGAGAATAAATTCTCCGCCACCAAACAGATATATATTTAGTAAAGATCAAAATATACAACATAAAATACAATGTTAGGCATACAATCCTTTTGCAAGTCCGTTCTGGGTCTGAACGAAACCGGAGGCACTTTATTCCTCGTCCCATATGTCTAATACAGGACAGAGGCCCTTGCATATCTGGCCAATCTCCAAGTACGTGCGGACAACTACCACTTATAATCTCGTCTTAGGTGTACCCCCAAGCGAGACATCATCAACAATCCAAACGATGTGAAGATCTCTGGTCTTCAACCACCATCTTCAAATACTTGACTTTTAATTGTTGTATCGGTTATTCAGACCATTTCAAACCTGATCTTTCCAAATAACTCACGTATCTTATAATCAAGTGATATAAAAACACATCATATGCCTCATTCCAATCCAGAATATTCTTTTATTCAAATATTATTTATTACTCTAGGAAAGGTTCCCATTAATCTTATAAAAGATTATCTCATTTAAACTTATTGTTTAATCCATTCCTTGGAAATCATCACAAAAGATTTTAAAATATTTTTCGCAACATAAACCAGATTAAGGTTTATAAAACTAGTCGGGATTATCGAGCCTTAGCGAAGTAATAATTCATTTTATTATCCCATTCCCAACTGAATTATCCCATGGCGCAAAACTGGTAGTACTCCATATCTAGTGTTATTTGTAAATTTTGATTACCATTTAACTATCCAAATCAAATTAAAGATTTAACCATTGCATGAGTAAAACTGGTGGTACCCCTTCCCGAACACCTCTCGAATTCGGTAAATTTAATTACCACTTTACATTTCAAATCTAATTAAAGTTTTATTAAAACTCCAAATTAATTTTAGTATCAATTAATTAATGATTATTCAACTTTAGGAAATTAATCTTGTCTTTGACTGGGTTAAAGAGCATATGTCATTTAAAACATCGTTCGCGATAAACCCAAATCAACTTCCATTTCACTAGAATTTTCACGGAAATCATAACAGTATATAATCGATATAAATTTTCGTATCAGACTAATACTATAAGTGGAATAACGACAAAGCCTTTTAAGTTCCTCAAATAATACAGGTCATCCTCCATGGAGGTTCATCTCGATCATCACTAAATTAAATTAAATTCCAATTTAGTTTTAGAAAACTTCACTTTGGAAAAATTCCATTAAATCTTAATTAAAAGATTTATAAATTCCAAATCATAATTTTACCGTTAACTGGGTTTAAGAACTAATGTTGTTTAAAACATCGTTCACAATGAACCCAAAATCAAGTTCCATTTAATTCCAATTATATTTATTAATTGGAAAACATCATTAATCTTAATTAAAAGATTCATTCCTTTCTCAACTGGGTTTAAGAAAAGTGTTATTGAAGGCACCATTCATGAAAAACCCAAAATCCAATTTGATATTATATACAAGGCTCTGAATAGAAATCATATCGACTTATATTCAATATCAAATTCTGAAACCAACAGATATTGTATTGGGAATAACGATATCTATATCTTAAAAATTTCAATGATACCGTATAATCAAAGAATCCAATATCGAAATATTCAAAGATAAATACCATTCAATTTCCATCTAATTTATATATATTGGAAAATTCTAGTTATATTAAAACCATTCATAATCCAATTTGTTAATTTAAAAATTTTCTTTTCTTACATTAGTTGTCAACTAGCCTATTCAGATAAAGATATCATTTATCCTTTCAAAACTGGAATATTTCATCCAAAAATATTTCAAATCATTTACTATGATTTAACAAAATTTTCCCCTATTTTTAGTCATTTAAAAAATAGGCCCTTTCAACTAAATGACATTTCAGGTCATTTAGCTACACTCGCTGTTTTTATTCAAATTTGAATTTTCCAGTTCTCAAAATCTAACTGTTAGATTTTAAATCTCTTATTATCATATGAAATATCTTTTCGATATGAACCCAATAGTTTCGGTTTTCGGGAGAATCCGATAGTGGGATCTCCCTATAAGCCAATTCGAAATTAATGGTCGAAATTCGTGAACGGTCGTTGCGCAACTTGTTCTATTCGAACCATTTAAATATATATAATAAATTTCGCTGATTTCCATTCAAAACATATTTTATAAAATGTTTATAAATTCATTTTAAAATCGATCTCAACTTCCATTTGAATTTTAAATCAAAATTGAAAATTCCGTATTATTATAATATCTGAATAATAATATTCCCAAAATATCCGATTTGAAATCCTACTTTCTCAATATTCATTATAAAATAAATAAGATTTATGGAAAAATCCATTTTAGTTAAAACTTGGCGTTTATTTACTTGACTCGACTTCATATTTCAATATTTTGTGTCCATCCAAAATCAGACATCAAAATCATATTTTGATTCTTCACTGAATATTATATTAAATATTCGTTATTTCCGAATTGGAATGAGACTCAATCAATTACCATATAATTTTAATTATATGGATTTCATGTATTACATATATTTAACAATAGTTATAAACAACTATTAAACATCTAATTCACATCTAGAGTGCATTTACAACTGTATAAGCATTAGATAATTAAATAATGCTTATAAGGTCTGCCAATCAACTGATTGACATACAAACTAAACACAAGGAAGATGTGTGAACTAATTATCATCCCAAGACCCATGTGGGGTTTTCAACCAATAAATAATCAATTAATAAATTATTTATTCATTCCAATCGATATTACTTAAATGGGTGAACGTAAACAAGTTGTTCGATTTGTAAATGGATGTTTAATCCAAAATCAACTATCATACATATTTTAACAATGTTTTTAATGTGTTAATTAACTCCAAATCAGATTCAAACATAACACAAACAATCAACAATTCATCCATCTGGTTTGCAAACAATTTGTGATGTAAGCTACTATATACCGTATAACAATTTGTGATAATTTAACAGATAAAAATCATCATAGGTAATATATATTCAGTTATAAAAATAAAATAATTGTGCAAATTAGTTGAGTGTGAGAGTTCTCACATTGACCAGTTTTGGAATCGTTAAATAACGATTGCTCTTATTAAATTAAACAGTGCGTTTAATTTTATCAAAATCTACAACTAGCTCCATACTTTTCCAAATTGGTTTCATTATGTAGATCTTGAATTTATGGTTCTAACAGATCCGGGTTTGTTAAATTCTAATAACATGTGAGATAAATATGAATTTTTACATATTGAATACGTTTGAAACATTATTAAATTAATAATTAAATTATTATAACCTTAATGATATACTTAATCACGTTTAGGCCATCTGCTTCTTTACGTTTCCGGGTTCCATGATATAAATCGAACCCATCGTCACCCTTTAGGGTCCCAGCGATCCGCCACATAGGATGACCAGACCTCCATCAGCGAGCACCACCCCATAGCCCCCAGCGCTGCTTCCCCACACCTTAAATATCTCGAAACTCGAGTTCCCCTCCAACGCTGAGAACTGCCTCGAATTCGATGCCTTCAGACCCTAATTTCTGGCAATAGGCATTGTAAAAACCCATCTCCACCGTAAAACATGGAGATCTTACCTAGCTCTAAATGTTTTTTTGTTGGAAGTATTCAATTTAGCTGAGTGGATTCAGTGATAAGGAGGGAGAAGTTTCGATGCTTTAAGACTGTATATTTCAATGGAGGCGGCGGCTGAATATGAGCTAAGGTTTTTGAGTAGAAAGATATTAACCAAATACCCCTATTTAGGACACAATTAGATATGTTTCGTAAACTAATTTGACTATTTTGATCATTTTTTATCAAAATTAAAAATATAACGTTAAATATTGAAATTGAACGTACATTTTAATTTACATGATTTCATACTGACTCCAAAAATTATTAAATTTGAAATCCAACTATGTTTTACAAATATGGTTCTAATGAACCTGGTTTTGTCGAATTTGGAGACTGTCTGGAAACTGGTCTTATTTCTAGCTTATTGAATTTACCACTAAAATTGAGCATGCGTTTATTTTTACCACGCTTACATACGAGTTCCAATTGACTTGAGATTTTAAACATGAGAATAATTTGATGTTTTGGATCTAACAAAATTGGTTTTGTTGAGAACGAAGGTCTAAAAAATGGTTATTTTTAAGGGCTTATATAATATTAAAATATTAATAAATTTCATAGTATTTTAAATTTTAGCCTGGACAAAACTTACAATTTGTAATATGAAAACTCAATTTTTCACATTTGTTAGAAACATATTATTAAATAGATCCTTGCGTTTTTGTTTTACTGAAATCCGGTTTATTTTGCATTTTGTACATTCATTTAAAGTTCAAAAACAAATTTTCTAACTACCACGTCGTTACTAGTTCATTTTTATTAAATTTTAAATTCTTACTTTCAAACTCGTTCTATATAAATTTCTAAGTTGTTTATTCTTAAAATAAATCACTTTAAATTTTAAAATCAATTAAAAATAAAATTTAAATTGGTTCCAAAATTCAAGTTGTTACAATCTCCACTACTTAAAACTTTTCGTCCCCGAAAAGGAAGGTGAAATCGAAGGTCGTTTACTTAACCAACTCATCATTCGTTCTGGCTCAAGTTCTCTAACTTCTAAGTTTCTAAGAACTTTCAAATTTCTCAAAATCTGGCTAATGCCTTAAATTTCGCAGTAACATCCTTTGTACAGGTTGATTGGTACAACTACAACTTGCCTCTTTTGGCCTTTATCAATCAAAAAGAAAATCAAAAAGCCAAGAAGCTAGCCAATCGGCTCATAAAATCATCAAACCCAATCAATCTAGTAAATATGTACATTTTTGTCGGGCATGCAATTTTATTCTTTTTCTCGACTTCTAACCAATAACCTGTCTAACAAATATATGTGTATATATATCTAATTCCAAGTAATTTTAAATTCAGTTCTACAATTTATTTGATTTGGCATTATTTACCTTTCATTCTCATATTGGTTTTATTATTCCAATTATTATGTTAGTTAAACTAATTATCAAACGTCACTACCAACAATCAATTAGTTAATTAATTTTCCAAATATATATCTTTTATATAGTAAAAATCATATTTTTAAAGGCAAATCACAAACATTAAACCCTAATTAAGTTCTTGGTAGTCATACAAGTCAATTGGAATCATATAGACATCCCACTTTCGAAACTCAAACATAAACACTGATGATGAAGCCTCATCATCAGAATCATCCCCAGGCGACTAGGGTATGATTCTATATCTACCCAGTATATTCGAGACTTCCTATACTCGATAGTCCAAACTCAAAATCTTCCTATACTCGATAGTCCAAACTCAAAATTAAATAAAATATTTAAATTTTATAATAAGATAAAATTTTCAAAACTAAATTCATTTTTATAAATAACATTCTTCAAACTCATTTTAGGGAATTACTAACCTTATCTCTAACGAGCCATTCTTGTAGGATATTACTTATCCTATCTCTGATGAGTTCTTTCATTCAACTCTAATGTGCCTTGTTCTCGAGCTTTGTAAACCAAAGCTCTGATACTAAATAAAATGACCCTAACTTTCCAGCCGGCCTAAACCGAACAAGAAGACAAAGTGCTTTGAGAACATGATGTCTCAAAACAAAGAGCAAGAGAAAATTTCATTGCTATTACAACAATTTACATCAGAATACAAGATATCAGAGTACGAATACATAAGATACAGTAGAAAGTATCATATATTAATAAGTTACAAAACAACAGAATTTTGAATACCTAAATATAATGTGCAGCGAAAAATATCAACTAGCATAGCTGAAGGAAATACATGTATATAAAGCATTCCATCATATAGCTAAAGCCGTAATCCAGGATCATGTGAAAAGAAAGACCTGCAAAACTAAAACTACTGGCTGCCAGTGTGGAAAAATGGACACCTAGAGTTTAGGTGGGAAAAACAATAAACTCTGAGTCAGTCATGAGACTGGTGTGAGAATAAAAACATTTATTAAATTTATTTTAAAGTTAGATAAATCATGGGACCACGCCGTATAACACAGAACGGGTTTACTTCCATGAATACCGGTGCATAAAACAAACAACACAATGTTAAAAGAAAAAATGAAGCTATTATAAGACTTAAATCCCATCACATAATGCAATGCAAGCCGACGGATAGAGTTTTACCTTATAATAACCAAACATGCTTGATACGCGAAATTTATCTTTTACCATTATCATAGGTGTATAGTGTAGAAATAAATTTCAAATATATATCTATCAATTCTAGACGGCATAGTACCCCATCCTATTATGTTGCCATAGTATACAACTAAAATCATAAGATCATGTATTGGAATTTGGATTTCCATCTATGAATCAAGCTAGGGATCTTCCTTTTCAATTTGAGACACTCTATCGCACACCTCAGGGATAGAACGTGTAACATCCCATAATTTTAACAATACTAAAGAGGGAAAATTAAAGAATAATTGATTTAATACTCAGAATTAAGGGAAACGGACTGCACCATTGCGTTCGTCTCGAAATTCTTGTCAAGATAGACATTTGGTTTGCGTAAAACTGATACCATATGAAGAAGTTATGAGGGTTTGAAGTTTGTATACGCATAGAACAATTATATATATATATAAGATCAAACTTATCTAGAAACAATTCAAAAATCAAAAATTCGGAGAGTGCCAAAATTCCCACTCTAGGGGTCGAACCCTGGGGGTGTCGACACCAGGTTCGACCCCCCTGAAGGGTTGTCGACACCGGGGTTGACCCCCCGAAGGGTAGGTCGACACCCATAAGGCTGAGGTGGCAGTCGGTTTTCTGGGGATGGCAGCCATATATACAGGCTCATTTCTCTATTCTTCACTGGAAATCAATGGAGGCCAAATATTGTCAGTGCCTGGACTAATTCGAAACCTTTTTCTCTTTTGTAATTAGAGATTTGGGATCCAAATGTAGATCTGTTCTTCTTCTATTTTCTAAACCAAACGCTGTGAGTTTCACGTTGCTTTTAGAATTAAATGATTAAAAGTAAAATGATATGACTATAGTTTGGATCTATTTCTGTGACTAAATTATACTAGATCTATTGTAAATTATGAATCTGTGACATTTTGAATTGGTTATGACTTGAATCTCTATCCTTATCATATCGAATCTATTGTAACTTGTGACTATATGACATTTGGACATAACAACTTGTGACTATATGACATTTGGATATAACTATGATGTAGATCTGAAACCTTTATTATGTTAGATCTAATTTTGATTTTTAGATCTAGCTTATTATTTGAATCACCTTGTGCTTATCATATTGGACCTGAACTGTTCGACTTCTAAATTGTTATTTAGATTTTATATAACATCCTTAATATGATAGGACTAGTTTTATTATCACAAGTTCACTAGATATATTCTCATATGTCCACCTTATCACTATGCCAGTTTATGCTTATGCTTGTTATGTTAGAATAATCACTTTTTGTCATCTTCCCGTCACCTTTCCCTTTTATTGTTTATGGCCAGGCTATTTTCTAGCCTAGGCATGCTACAAATTATATGTGAATGCGCTAGTTAAGGAATGGGGAGGGAGAACATTAGAATTGGAATAACTTGAATAATGTTTATATACATAAATGTGGACCTATAATTCATTGTGAACATAATTATAGATAAAGGGGCATGAAACCTATAACTTATAACGACATAGGTGAAAACTGGATAATAATGACATGCCTAGGATCACAGTAATAAGAAACTGTAAATTCACTTATGACACGAGGTTAGATTGCAACTGCGGTGGGAGTCTGCCCGGAACCGACCAGCATATCCAGCGACCATATGTGTTGAATCTAATGTGAAAGTTCTAAGTGCACAAATACGGGATGTGCTAAGACACGAGATTAAGCCCAATTTGTGGAATAAGTCTGCCCGGACCCGCCCGACATGTCCAGCATCCACAAATGGCAGGCTTAATGTCAGAGGTCTAGCATACCTTAACCATAAATGAAAATATGGTCATGAATTGGAATACTTAATCTAGTTGAATCAATAGAGATTGTATGAATATGAACATGAATAGGGGTTAAGTAAACTTATTTGGATCGTAGGCGGGTTAAGTGAACCTAAAGGGGGTGGTAATATGTATATATAGGCCCACAACTTAACCTGAGGGGTTATGTAATTAAAGACACTAATAGGCATACATAACCTGAGGAAATCCTAGTAAGGATACAAGACAAAGGGTAGAGCTTGTATCATTTTGTGTGGGGACCCATTTCAGTCAGTAACCCATATAACGGTATCAAACGAGTAATCAGCCCTAGGTCAGAGTGGGGCACGCTTACTGGGCTGATTGTAAGAGATCCAAATAAAGGGGACCGTGTCATGATGGCGTGTTCCAACGGGGTCTTGTGCATGCATGGATCTGCCTGCCCGGGAAAATAAGATGCTGTGACATTAGTAGATATGGTTGTGCATTCAACACGAAGGGTTGCCACTTTAGGGAAGTGATAACCCCTATTGTGGGGCCGACACAGGGTATCTTCGAAATAGGGGGACGATCGATTAAGGTAGTAGTTAGGGTACATCTAGATTCTGGTAAGTTTAGGAGTCCGTTGTAGGGGAGTCCTGTGGATTGTATACGGTTAAAACCTCTCACCAGAAGTACTCCTAAGTCTACCAATTTTATGCCTGTTAAGGGATCATCCCATATCTGGTTATATTAGTATTAGTGCAGAGTAATCATGGGTGAAGCGTATATACTCTATCCTGTTTACCTCATCATACTTATCCTTTATGATGTTATTTTCCTCATCCACTTTATATGTCTGTCATAATACTTCTATTTATTTACTTGCTAAAAGTAACTGGACTCGCCAGACTTCTTGTCTGACCCTTTGTGTTTCCTCTTCTTTCTTTAGTTTCCCTTCCCCCTGGTTCCCAGGGAGGGAATTCTCACACTTAGCCAGGACTCGGTTATCATCTTGCTTGGAGCAGGTTTTGAAGTATTGCTCAGTTTCTATCTTTGCTACTATGGCTTTATCTCTTTTAGGGAATTATGTTTTTTTATGTATTTTCTGTACTCTGATGGTACAAGGCAAAAATTCTATGTTATTTTAATGGGTTTTATGTAGTTTCAAACTTATGGTATTTTGTACCAAGATGTTATGACTTATGTTTGAAATAAAAATTTAAATTCCGCTGTTGCTTTTATATCTATCTTGTAATATTTTCGTTTCTGTTTATCTATAACGCTTCACGAAACTTAATGCGTTCCCTTAGTGAGTGACATTAACGGATGTGGGGTGTCACACTTGGTTTCAGAGCTGTAGGTTACTAGATTAAATAAAAGTTTTTGAAAATTATTCTCAAAAAGGTTTTGAAAGAAAGTATTTTCAAAAAGAAAAGTCTGTTTTGAAAAACATATTCCCCAAATCCATATGTAATATCCTTCGATCCTTTGTCTAAATCTCTTTCCTCTTCTTTTTCAGCATGTCTGGGGAACCTAATATCCAGAAGGTGTTACAATACCAGGCTAGTTCTGTTGGTATCTAGAGGCTACGACGATTGCCAGTGGTCAAGCTGACATTCCTCCCCTAGCTGCACCCATCGTTCCTCCTCCTCCTTCTCTAAGAGCAGATAATTTCGCCAAGATCTGCAAGGATTTTTGTGCCATGGGAGGGAAGCTATTCCATGGAAACGAAACATTCGTAGAGGCAAGGAATTGGCTCAAGGAGACCGAGGACTTATTTGTAATCTTTGAAGTAGAGGACTAAAGGAAGATTCAGTTAGCTGCTTGGCTACTGAAAGATGAAGCTTCATTCTGGTGGGAAGTTACCTAAGCAGGACATCCGGTGGAGACATGGAATGATTTTAGGATGAGGTTTGAAATGAAATTCCTTTACCAAGTTGAAATAAGCATGCAAATGTAAAAGTTCTGGACACTTAAGCAGGGGAGCATGACAATTAAAGAATATGTTAACAAATTCAACCAACTGGCAAGATTTGGATTAGAGTTGGTAGACACTCCTCATAAGAAAGCATTGCGGTTTGTAAAAGGATTAAATGAACCACTTCATGGGTTGGTTATGTCCCACATTCCCAAGGGAGCTACTTTTGAAAGACTTATCGATATGGCCTTAATGTATGAGGAAGAAAAAGGGGAGAAGAAGGAAGATAAGGCTAAGGGAACAACATAGAATCAGAAGGTATGGCCCAAGAAAGGGCAACAACAGCAACAACAGAAGAAAGGCAGAATGAATGATAAGGCCGACGAAAAGAGGAAATGCCATGCTTGTGGGCGTGAAGGTCATTTGGCTAAGTATTGCATGAAAAAGAAGGGTAGTTACTTCAGATGTGGAGAGCACAAACACTTTTCTAAGGAGTGCCCAAAGAAACAAGGAGCCTCTGGAGGGCTGGTGCATGCTCTTGCAATTTGGTGCTCCAGATTGAGGTAGAAAAGTTTCCGTAGAAGGTTTGATTTCTCTTTCCAGTCACCCTATTAGAACTCTTTTTGACTCTGGCGCTTCACATTCATTTATATCTTGTTCTGTAGTTGAATCTCTGCACTTAAGTACTAATATTTTAGTGGATCCCGTTGTTGTCTCAAACCCATTGGTGGTTCGGCTCATTTATCTCTATTTTTTGAGGTTTGAGGGTATATGTGTTAGGCATCAAATTTGAATGCGACACATATGTTCTTGGGTTTATAGGCTATGGGTTGATTTTAAGAATGGATTGGCTAACCATGTATGGAGCCATTCTAGATTGTGAGAAAATGATCGTTAGTCTTTTAACCTATCAGGGGAGGACCCTCGAGATTTCTTGTGACCCTTAAGGGTCGGTTATGCTAATTTTCCTAGAGTCTCTTGATGCATCTATTGATGATCTACAATCTATTCCAATAGTTCGAGATTATTCGGATGTCTTTGATGAGGTTCGAAGTTTACCCCCAAGGCGCGAGACGACTTCCGCATATATTTGGCGGACAATGCAAAGCGAGTTGCATTGTCCATGCGCCACACGGCTCCAAGAGAAAGGAGGGAGCTTAAAAAACAAATAGGGAAGCTGCTTGAAAAAGGATTTATTAGGCGAAGCATATTTGAAGGGGTTGCTCCAGTAGTGTTCGCAACTAAGGCGAACGGTTCGCTTCGTTTGTGTGTAGACTACAGAGAGTTGAACAAACTCATTAAAAAGAATAGGAACCCACTCCCGAGGATAGACGATTTGTTTGATCAACTGGTTGGCTCGTCAGTATTCTCCCATTTAGACTTGGCCATAGGGTTTCATCAGTTGAGAGTGGCCGAAGACAGTATAGATAAGACTGCCTTTAGGACTCCAGATGGTTTCTTTGAATGACTCATTTTGCCTTTTGGGATGACGAACGCACCCGCCTATTTTGTTGATTTAATGAGTAAGGTGTTTCAGGAGTTCCTAAATAATTTCGTCATGGTCTTTGTTGATGATATATTGATCTTCTCAAAGAGTGATGAAGATCATGACTTGCATATAAGAGAAGTTTTGAAAACTCTGCAAGCACATCATCTGAAGGCGAAATTCTCCAAATGCCGCTTTTGGAGAATAGAGGTGAGATTCTTAAGGCACATGGTTTCTAAGGAAGGGATAGCAGTAGATCTCGCGAAGGTAGTAGCGGTCCAAGACTGGCAGATCCCAAAGAATGCAACGGAGGTGAGAAGCTTTTTGGGTTTGGCAGGCTATTATAGGAGGTTCATTAAGGACTTCGCAAAGTGATTAGCTCCACTCACCAGGCTGATGAAGAAGAATTTGACGTTCACATAGGATATAGATTATGACATTGCGTTCCAACGATTAAAGAGGGATTTGACAATGGCCCCAGTCTTAACCTTCCCTGATGGGAATAAAGTGTTTACAGTTTACACTGATGCATGTAGTACGGGTCTTGGTGCAGTTTTGATGCAAGAGGGAAGGGTAGTATGTTACGGAGGAAAATAATTAAGGGTTCATGAGAAGAATTACCCTACCCATGATCTAGAGCTAGCTGCCATAGTATTTGCGCTTAAGACTTGGCGCCACTATTTGTTTGGAGAAATTTTTTAATTGTACACAGATCATAAATCTGTCAAGTACTTGTTCTCGCAGAAAGATCTTAATTCGAGGCAGCAAAGGTAGACATAATTCTTAATATCTTATGATTTTGAGATTGCTTATACCGCTGGCAAGTGTAATATAGTGGCAAGTGCACTAAGTAGGTAGAGGATGGTCTTAAGTCCTTTGTTTGTGGAAAGTAAGAGCTTGGAGTTTATATCAACCTTTGACTTTAGACCCTGCATCGAACTTTTGCCTGGCTTGTTAACAAAACTGGAGATACAATCTACTCTTATGGACCAGATAGGAGCTTCGCAGCGAGAGGATCCACAAATTTCAGACATCGTGGATAGGCTCATAAAAGGGGAGACTTCTAGTCACATCAATAGATATTCCATTGACAATAAAGGGTGGTTGCGATGAGATGGAAGGCTTTGTTTCCCCCGAGTTGGGAGTTTGTTAAAGAAAGTCCTAAAGGAAGTTCATCGTTCTAAGTTGACTATCCATCCAGGCGGTGATAAAATGTACATGGTTATGAAGAGGGTTTTCTTTTGGGCTGGGATGAAGAAAGATGTGGTGGAGTTTGTTTCTCAGCGTTTGGTTTGCCAGCAAGTCAAAGCTGAGCAAAGAAGCCTGGTGGTTTACTCCATCTTTTGGAGGTTCCACAATGGAAGTGGGAAAACGTCTCCATGGGTTTCATAGATGGCTTGCCTAGATCAAAGAAAGGCAACACCAGTTCTTGGGTAGTAGTGGATAGACTTACTAAAAGCTCCCATTCACTCCCATTAAGAGCAAAAGGACGACAATATGGTTGGCGGCAGTTTATGTTTGTGAGATAGTTCGTCTTCATGCAATACCTTCTAGCAGCATAAGCGATCGAAACCCCACTTTACTAGTAAATTTTGGAGGAGCTTGCAAGAAGAACTAGGTACACAGTTATGTCTAAGCACCGCTTATCATCCTCGGACTGATGGACAGACGGAGAGGGTGAACAGAGTACTAGAGGATCTTTTAAGGTTGTGTATCATTGACTTCGGAGGGACTTGGGAGGAGCATCTTCTTTTAGTAGAATTTTCCTACAACAACAGTTACCAAGCTAGTATTGGCATGACACCCTTCGAAGCATTATACGGACGACCCTGTAGATCACCAACTTGTTGGTGGGACTCTACAGAAAGGCTACTGCTTGGACCAGATATGGTTAGAGAAACGTCCGAGAAGATTGATCTCATTAGGCGGCGAATGAAGACTGCAAAAGATAGGCAAAAGTCCTATGCAGACAAAAGAATGACTGACATTGAGTTTGAAGTAGGGGACATGGTTTTCGTCAAAGTATCTCCTTTAAGGAATGTAGTTTGCTTTGGGTCTATTGGGAAATTGGCACCAAGATTTGTAGGGCCATTTCCCATGACAGAAAGGATGGCCAAATGGCCTATAGAGTAAAGCTACACGAGAGACTATATGGTGTTTATGATGTTTTCCATGTTTCTCATTTGCTGAAGTGCTTACATGATACCGCAGAAGTTGTTGAGCCAAGTGTATTGGAGGAAGTGGAAAGGAAGGCGATGGTTAGACGAGTTCCGACCCGTATTCTTGAATTAGAAATTAAGATGCTATGCAATAAAGAAATCAAGTTGGTAAAGGTTCAGTGGGGAGATAGCCCGGAGGATGCAACTTGGGAGACTGAAGATAGAATTTGTTCTTCGTACCTTTTCTTTTCGAGGGTATGTTCTTAACTTCTTTTCCAAAACTTTTATTTATTCTTGTTCCTATCATTTAAGCATGCCCATCGATCAAATTCTTCGACCTTTAGGTAAGAGTTCCATGATTGTAAACATGTGTTTGAGACATGTTATGTTTGATGGATGCAAGTGTTTACTAGTGGTTTCTCATGGATGCATATACACACACATTAGGCACTAGATCGGCTCAGTTACTTTCATATTACATATGGATGTGTGTGCGTTTTTCTTTCTTTTGTGGATGAAAATGGATATATCATTATATGGGTGTTGCACTTGGATGAACGATTGTGCATGCATATAGAACTTACATGCTAGGATGAGTGCATATGTAACAACCCGGAAAATACGAGCCAATTTAAAAATTTTAAATTGGTCATTTCAAAGGAATTTGAACAATTGAAATAGAATATTTCAATAAAATAGTGAATTAGAAATAGTGAGTCAGTTTGAAAATTTGAATTCAAACTTTGACTGACTGTGCAGGTTGGAAAATATAACGGATTTTAGTGAAACCAAAAATATTTAAATCTGTTTATCAATACCTTTCTAACGAATCTGAAAAATCGAAGTTTCATAACGGGAATCAAAAGTTATGGCCGAATGAATTTTCAGAAAGGTCGTTATATATAATATATAGCCCTGGAAAAATTGATATTTTGCAAACGACCTCGGAATTCGACGAAACCACTTTTCTTGGGTCCGGGATGTCATACTATTGCTAGGTTTCAAATTTCATAATTTTTGAAGCTAGTATGTGAGCGCGGCAAAAGAAAATGTGTTTGGTCAATTTCTGTTAAATTGGATCGACCAGAAAATGGCCATTTTTCAAACGATCTCAGAATTCGACGAAACTAGTTTTGTTGGGACCGTAGCGTCAAAACATAGCTAGATTTATTTTTCTGGAATTTTTCGAATCAGTTTGTGGCCCTGGCAAATTGAAATGTACGTTCAAAGTTAAAATTAAATGTTTTATACTTTAATTTGAAAAATAACTGACTGTAACAGTCGAATTGGCCAATGAATCATATCCCATTATGTCCGGGATGGGGGTAATTAGCTAGGGACGACAGTGTTGGATTTGGTTTGGTGTCCGTGTGGAGAAACACTATTTAAAAATTTATTAAAACCATGGGCCAATCAGAATTTTCCATTCATTATTTTAAAAATAAAAAAAATGCGAAAACCCTTTTTTTTCTCTCTCGACCTGTGGCGGAAATCGTTCGCCACTTCCCCTCTAAATCGCCGCCGCCAGCCCCCTGCCGACGCCGCCACCACCTGCAATCGACGCCGCCGCCTCCCCTCTTCAAATCCGACCCACCCTCGTCACCTCCCTCCTCCCCATCGATGAGAACGAGGCCCAGGAAGTTCCGACCTTCCCAGCGCCGCCTCCGCCGCTACAAGCGTTCGCTCCGGCCAAGACCACCACCGACCGACTCCCCTCTCTTCCCTCTTCCACGCTGTACCCTCTGATCATCCCATCGTGCCTCGGTTTTCGCGAAAACTGCAACCCTAGTTTTGAACCATCGATAAAGGTGAGTTCTTTTTTTTGATGTTTGCACTTTGAAAAATCATATCTTTATGGTGTGTTGACGAAATTCGATGAAACAGGAAACATCGGGACCGCAAGGAAGCTCTCTACCACATAGAAGAGACCGCGGATTTTTTTGAGTCATCTACGATTTTTAGCACTCCGAAAACCAATGTGAGAAATCTAAATTAAATGAATTTGAATGGAAAATGTCGTGTATAAATTATATAAGCGAAATATAAATTACATACGTGTTGTATACCTCATGTACATGCGTGGTGTAAGCTATATAAGCGAAGTATGCATTATACATGCATAGAATAATTGATATATGTGTTGAAATGCAAGTGAAATATAGCAATTATATATATATACTCCCCTCGTCCACAAACCATGGACGATATTTATTGTTGTGTATTGGTGTGAAATATTGGATGAAAAATACGAATGGTTGAATAATTGTTTGTGGTTGATATTGATTGGTTGTGGTTGAAAAATACCCATTGGTGATTGAAATGAATTTGCAATAATTGTGGAAATAAAAATAAAACATGCCGCCTGCGTGCGAATTAGATGCATGAATCCCCATTGTCAAAAACCGCGAGGTTTTAAGGTAGAGCGAGGAGCCGTACTAGGGACGGTGCCGGTTTTAACTACCCTGCGTTATGCTGCCAAAATTTTGAATAATATTCATATGTTAGAATTATTTTCATATGTTGAAATTATCTTTATGCGTTGAAATTAAAGTCATGTGTTGAAACTATATCCACGTGTGGAAATGCTCATGTGATGAGAAGTGATGTGTGAAAATTAAATTCATGTGCGAATGAATGAAGTGTTTAAACAATAAAAATCACATTTTTATAATATATATGAAGTATGTAAAATATTCGCCTTATATATAAATAGTTTCAACAATAAAAATTTCATCTTTCTTATATGAACAACATATATAAAATATCCATGTGTGGAGGTGCTCATGTGTTGAGAAGTGTGTGTATTGGAAAAGTGCATGTGTTGAATAAAAAGATCGAACACTAAAAATTACACTTTTATTGAAACTATGAAGTGTTAAAAACATTCATGTGTTGAATAAATATTTTAAATGATAAAAATATCATTTTTATCATATGTGTGATATGCTAAAGATATGCGAGCGTTGAAATAAATATTTGTGAAAGGAATATTATTTTTAACATGCATAGGAACTAAATAAAATAGTCATGTGTTGAAATATATTTTAGTTCACCGAAACTATCATCTTTGAAATGTGGAGTGTTAAAAATAGCCACTTGTTCAAATACATATGCATGAGTTGAAATATTCATTAATTAGCTAATGATATGATTTTTGCCTATGTATGCAACATTAGAATGAATGGTGTTTTTAAACCGAAGTGAATCAAATATGAAATTGAATGGAAAATGATAAGTGATAAGAATTGTATATATATATGTACATGCATATATATTGAACAGGTCATAGCAAAGAGGCTAGAGAAGAGGAATAAAATTTTGTGCTCGACAAATAGGTACATTTTACTGTTTTGTTTGGGTGATGATTTTATGAGCTTGTTGGCTAGCCGCTTGACTTTTTCTTTTTCTTTTTGACATGAGACGCCCGTGTGGCTATTTGGGAATTTCCCAGCTCCTCCCATACAAAGGAGGTTATGGCGAAATTTTCCAAAATATAAAGGCGTTAGTGAAATATTTGAAGTAAAAACGATATAGGAATTTTAGAATGAACTATATTTATATAAATATATAAATATAAATAAAATTAAAACGAAACGTGGCCGTGCAGTTCGTGTTTTGAAACCGTGATTTCAAACGACTAGTGCGGGAAATCCGACCATTGGATTTTCCCGAAACCGCAACCATTGGGTTCGCCTTGGAAATATTTTTCCAACGGCACAAACTTTGTAAAGATCCGACGGTTGGATTGTCTGGAATGTTTAACTCAAATCTGAAGAAAAACAGCTCCAGAAACGATTATATATATATATATATATAAATATAATTAAACTAAATCGAATAACGACGCTGCAGTTCGTAATTTGAAATTGCAACTTCAAACGACGAGTGTGGAAGATCCGACCGTCGGATTTTCCCAAAACTGAAACCGTTGGATTCGTTTTGAAACGATCTTTCTAATGATATAAAATTTGTGAAGATCCAACGGTCAGATTTTCAGATATATGTAAAACAAATTTAGTGAAAAACAGCGCCAGTGCATCGGCACGACCTGAAACGTCGTTTAATTAAATATGGCCGTTTTAAATAAATAAAAATGGCGATATATCGTTATAAAACACTATAGATGATATAGAGTGGAAATAAACCAATTTTGTTGTGTTTTCTTGATATGTGATGGTTGAATGTATTTAACATGAAAATTATAACTAAGGAACTGAAATGTGAATGTTGAATAGTCTAACCATGTGTTAAATTGATTTTAAAATCTAAATATACGTAGGTTATTTGAAAAGGCCGAGTTCATCTCATTTCAAATAATCGATCGACGTTGAGAAGTCGAAGAGTCGGAGACGGTTGAAGACCGACGATCTTCACATTGGATGGATGTGCGCTACTGATGCTCGTGATTGGAGTAGCTACCTTGAAGGAGTTGAGGTAGTAGCCGTCCAGACATACTGTTGATTGTACGGATGTGCGAGGATTTGGTGCCTCCGGTTTCGTTCAAACCTAGAACGAACTTGTAAATGGACTGTGTGTCTGACATTGGATTTTGTTCTGTGCTGATTGATCTCTGTTAAATATATATCTGTTTGGCGGCGGAGAATTTATTCTCTTGCTTAACTCCCTTCTCTGAGACGTACGAGCTCAGAGGTTATGTATTGATAGAAATCAGTCGCATGGAGTGGATTGCCTGTGTGGCACGCCTAAGTGGCATATGATCAAGGATTCTGTTGCGAAGCAAAGTCTTGTGGTTGATGATCAAAGCATGGTCTGTGTGACGTAGCTTTGTGTATAACGTGAACTCGCGAGCCTCACACCCTGGTATGAGTCAAAAACGGGAGAAGGACCCAAGGAGTGCACGACGTTTCTTTCTAGCTATGGTGGTGTCAGTGACCTCCCAGCCCTGACATTTATATCTACTTTTCACCTGTGTGGTTGTTGGAATACGAGGCACCTCGATATAGGTCTGTAAGGACCGGGAAACGTGTGTTCAGGAATAACTAATCCTCAAAAGTAAGAGAGGACCGGCCTTTTAGAATCCAGGGATTGCTGTGTGCGGTGCCGAGGCATTTTCTAGAGTGTCTCAAATCGGAGAGGAGCTTCCCCCTTGCCTCGACTCATGAAGGAATCCAATTTCCAATACGAAATAGGCGAATGTGATTGTATTACTAGTATGGCGACATGATATATGGTACCCATGCCGTCTAGGATTGATATTTATGATTGAATTTGCTTTTGAAAAATATATGCCAGCTTGCGTTGCATTGTGTGATGGGACCTGAGTCTTATAATGGTTTCATTTTATAAAAAGCATTGCGATGATTTAATCATTTACTTTATTTCATGCACTAGCACTCATTGGAGTAAACCCGTTCCGCGAAAGTGGCGTGGTCCTTTGATTTGCCTTATTATTGTTGTTACTAAGTTGAGTAGATTTCTCATACCAGTCCCATGACTGACTCGTAGTTTGTTTCACCTTGCAAACTCGGGTGCCCTCATTTTCACATGGGCAGCCTAGTTACAGGTATCTGATGCACTTTTGGCTCATGGCGAGGCTTGACTACACTGTGCTAACTTTGACTCTTTCCGCCATTATAGTATATGTATTATGATTCCGCCATTGGCAATGTAGACTGATATTTATTTTGTGTACTCTTTATGTATGATTCCGCCTATGGCGATGGTGACTGATTATGTATTATTATGCACTAAGTTGTATCCTGCACTGTGCTCTCTGATGTGGTGATATCTATATGATTCCGCTGTCATATGTGTGTAAATTATTCTATTTTATGTTTATGCTATTATCTGTGATCTGCTAATGATGATTAATGTGTTATATTCCAATGATTATCCTTAACACCATGTCACGGGGTTTTGGGATCGTCACAGCATACATGTTGGACTCATGGCACAAACATATATTGCATTAAGGAGATCAACTGAATCAGTTGATCGCCTGATTTTCACATTAGTATTAGGACATATACACACACCTTTGCATATGTTCATATAAGCATTAGAAATCCTCTAAGGACAATGGATGCCTTTGATTGGTGGATGAGTATATGGATGTGGATAGTAGGACACAATCTTCCTAACTTGGAGATTTCGGGGACGAAATCCTTTGAGTAGGGGAGAATGTAACACCCCATAATTTTAACAATACTAAAGAGGGTAAATTAAAGAATAATTGATTTAACACTTGGAATTAAGGGAAACGGACCGTACCATTGCATTTGTCTCAAAATTCTAGTCGAGATAGACATTTGGTTTGCGTAAAACGGACACCGTATGAAGAAATTATAAGGGTTTGAAGTTTGTATGCGCACAGAAAAATTATATATACATACATATACATATATACATATATACATACATATACATATATATATACACACACACACACACATATATATATATATATATATATATAAGACCAAACTTATCCAGAAACAGTTCAAAAATCAAAAATTCGGAGAGCGCCGAAATTATGCTCTAGGGGATCGACCCCCTAGCGGGGGTGTCGACACCAGGGTCGACCCCCCAGAAGGGCTGTCGACACCGGGGTTGACCCCCCAAGGGGTAGGTTGACCCCCTAGGGCTGAGGTGGCAATCAGTTTTCTGGGACTGGTAGCTATATATACATGCTCATTTCTCTTGTTTTCTTCACTGGAAATCAATGGAGGCCAAATGTTGTCAGTGCCTGGACTAATTCGAACCCTTTTCTTCTTCTGCAATTAGAGATTTGAGATTCAAGTGTAGATCTGTTCTTCTTCTATTTTCTAATCCAAACGCTGTGACTTTCATGTTGCTTTTAGAATTAAATGATTAAAAGTAAAATGATATGACTATAGTTTGGATCCATTTCTAAGACTAAATTATGCCAGATCTGTTGTAAATTAGGAAACTCTGACATTCTGAATTAGTTATGACTTGAATCTCAATCCTTATCATATTGAATCTATTATAACTTGTGACTATATGACATTTGGACATAACAACTTGTGACTATATGAAATTTGGATATAACAATGATGTAGATTTGAAACATTTATTATGTTAAATCTAATTTTGATTTTTAGATCTAGCTTATTATTTGAATCACCTCGTGCTTATCATAATGGACCTGAACTGTTGGACATTTAAATTGTTATTTACATTTTATATGACATTTTAATTATCATAAATTCACTAGATCTATTCTCATATGTCCACCTTATCACTATGCTAGTTTATGCTTATGCCTGTTATGTTAGAATAATAACTTTTTTTCATCTTCCCATCACCTTTCCCTTTATTGTTTTTGGCTCGGCTATTTTCTAGCCTAGGCATGCTACTAGTTATATGTGAATGCGCTAGTTAAGGAACGGGGAGGGAGGGAGAACATTAGAATTGGCATAACTTGAATAATGTTTATATACATAAATTTGGACCTATAATTCATTGTGGACATAACTGGGAAAAAAAGGCATGAAACCTATATCTTATAACGACATAGGTGAAAATTGGATAATAATGACATGCCTGGGATCACAGTAATAAGAAACTGTAAATGCACTTATGACATGAGGTTATATTGCACTTGCGGTGGAAGTCTGCCCGGAATCGACCGGCATATCAAGCGACCGCAAGTGTTAAATCTAATGTGAGAGGTCTAATTGCACAATTGCGAGACGTGCTAAGACACGTTGTCAAGCCCAATTTGTGGAATAAGTCTGCCCGGACCCGCCCGGTATATCCAGCATCCACAAATGGCAGCCTTAATGTGAGAGATCTAACACACCTTAACCATAAATGAAAATATGGTCATGAATTGGAATACTTAATCTAGTTGAATCCATTTGCAAGTTCGTTCTGGGTCTGCACGAAACCAGAGGCACCTTATTCCTCATCTCATATGTCCAAAACAAAAGTGAGGGCCTCGCATATCCAGCCGATCTCCAAGCACGTCTGGATGACCACCAATTATAACCCCGTCTTAGGTGTACCTCCCAAGCAAGACATCAACAATAATCCAAAAGATGTGAAGATCTCTGGTCGTCAACCATCATCTTCAAATCCTTGACTTTTAATCGTCGAGTTATTCAGGATGGGTCAAACCCGGTCTTTTCGAATAACTCGTGTATCTTATAATCAAGTGATATAAAAACACATCATATACCTCATTGCAATCCAGAATTTTCTATCATTCAAATGTTCTTTATTACTCTGGGAAATGTTCCCTTTAATCTTATCAAAGATGATCTCATTTAAACTTATTGTTTAATCCATTCTTTAGAAATCATTACAAAAGATTTTATAATATCTTTCGCAATATAAACCAGATTAAGGTTTATAAAACTAGTCGAGATTATCGAGCCTTACCGAAGTAATCATTCATTTTATTATCCTAATCCCAACCTATTTATCCCATGAAGCAAAACTGGTAGTACTCCATATCTAACACCCGTTGTGTTATCGGTAAATTTAATTACCGTTTAATGGTCCAAATCTAATTAAATATTTAACTATTGCATGAGTAAAACTGGTGGTACCCCATTCTCGAACACCTCACGAATTTAGTAAATTTAATTACCACTTTACATTTCATATCTAATTAAAGATTTATTAAAACACCAACTTAGTTTTAGTATTAAAATCATTATTTAATGATCATTCAACTTTAGGAAATTAATCTTGTCTTTACTTGGGTTTAAAGAACAGATATCATTTAAAACATCATTCGTGATAAACCCAAAATCAACTTCCATTTAACTAGAATCTTCACAGAAATCATAACAATATATAATCGATATAAATTTTTGTATTAGACTAATACTATAAGTGGAATAATGACAAAGCCTTTTAAATTCCTCAGATAGTACAGGTCATCCTCCATGGAGTTTCATCTCGGTTATCACTAAATCGAATTCAATTCAATTCCAATTTTATTTATCAAATTGGAAAACTTCACTTTGGAAAAATTTCATTAAATTTTAATTAAAAGATTTACAAATTCCAAATCATAATTTTACTGTTAAATGGGTTTAAGAACTAATGTTATTTAAAACGTTGTTCACAATGAACCCAAAATCAACTTCCTTTTAATTCCAATTATATTTATTAATTGGAAAACTTCATTAATCTTAATTAAAAGATTCATTACTTTGTCAGCTGGTTTTAAGAAAAGTGTTATTGAATGCACCATTCATGACAAACCCAAAATCCAATTTGATATTAAATACAAGGCTATGAATAGAAATCATATCGACTTATATTCAATATCAAATTCTTAAACCAACAAATATCATATTTGAAAAAATGATATCTATATCTTTCAAATTCCTCAACGATATCCGTATAATCATGGAATCCAATATCGAAATATCCAAAGATAATTTTCATTAAATTTCCATCTAATTTATATATAATGGAAAATTCCGGTTATATTAAAACCATTCGCAATCCAATTTGTTAATTTAAAAACATTGGATTCTTACACTAGTTATCAACTACCCTATTTAGACAAAAATATCATTATCCTTTCAAAACTGGAATATTTCATCCAAAAAACTTTTAAATATTTATTATGATTTAACATAATTTTTCCCTATTTTTTATCATTTAAAAAATAGGCCCTTTCAATTAAATGACGTTTCAGGTCATTTAACTACACTAGCACTGTTTTTATTCAAATTTGAATTTTCCATTTCTCAAAACCTAACAGTTAGATTTAAAATCTCTTATTATCATTTGAAAGATCTTTTTGATATGAACCCAAAGGTTCAGATTTCATTATAATCTGACAGTCGGATCTCCCGGTACGCCAATTCGAAGTTAATGGTTGAAATTCACGAACGGTCATTGCACGACTCGTTCTATTCGAACCATTTAAATATATATAATTCACCGATTTCCACTCAAAACGTATTTTATAAAACATTTATAATTAGTTTTAAAAACAATTTCAACTTCCATTTCAATTTTAAATCAAAATTGAAAATTCCATATTATTATAATAATAGAAAAATAATATTCCCAAAATATCAGATTTTGAAATCCTACTTTCTCAATATTCATTATAAATAAATAAGACCGATGGAAAAATATGTTCGAGTTAAAACATGGCATTTATTTACTTAACTCGTCTTCATGTTTCAATATTTTCGTGTCCATTCAAGAGCAAACATCAAAAGCATATTTTGATTCTTCACTGAATATTATATAAAATATTCATTATTTCTGAATTTGAATGAGACTCAGTCAATTACAATATAATTTTAATTATATGGATTTCATATATTACATGTAATTAACAATAGTTATTAACAACTATTAAACATCCAATTCACATCCAGAGTGCATTTACAACTATGTAAGCATTAAATAATTAAATAACGCTTATAACGGTCTGCCAATCAATTGATTGACATACAAACTAAACACAAGGGAGATGTGTGAAATAATTATCTTGCCAAGACCTATGTGGGGTTTTCAAACAGTAAATAATCAATTAATAAATTATTTATACATTCCAATCGATATTACTTAAATAGGTGAACATAAACAAGTCGTTCGACTTGTAATTTCATGTTTAATCCAAAATCAACTATCACTAATATTTTAACAATGATTTTAACGTGTTAATTAACTCTAAATCACATTCAAAACATAACACAAACAATCAACAGTTCATCCATCTGGTTTGCAAAATAATTGTGATGTAAGCTACCATATACCATATAACAATTTGTGATAATTTAGCAAATAAAATTCAGCATAGGCAATCAATATATATTCACTTATAAAATAAAATAACCGTACAAATTAGTTGAGTAAGAGAATTCTCACGTTGACTGTTTTTGAAATCGTTAAATAACGATTGCTCTAATTAAATTAAACCGTGCGTTTAATTTTATCAAAATCTGCAGCTAGCTCCATACTTCTCCAAATTGGTTTCATTGCGTAGATCTTGAATTTACGGTTCTAAGGGATCCAGGTTTGTTAAATTCTGACAACGTATGAGATAAATATGAATTTTTACATGTTGAATACATTTAAAACATTATTAACTTAATAATTAAATTATTATAACCTTAATGATGTACTTAATCATGTTTCGGCCATATATTTCTTCACGTTTCCAGGTTTCACAATATAAACCAAACCCATCGTCACTGTTTAGGGTTCCACCGCGCCGCCACATCGAATGACCGGACCTCCATCAGCGAGCACCACCCCGTAGCCCCCAGCATCGCCTCCCCATGCCATAAATATCTCGAAACTCGAGCTCCCCTCCAATGCTGAAAACGACCTCGAACTCGACGCCTTCAGGCCCTAATTTCTGGCGATAGGTGTCGTAAAAACCCATATCTACCGTACAACATGGAGATCTTACCTAACTCTAAATGTTTTTGTTGGAAATATTCGATTTAGTTTAGTGGATTCGGTGATAAGGAGGGATAAGTTTTGATGCTTTCTGGCCATATATTTCAATGGAGGCGGCGGCTGAATATGAGCTAGGGTTTTGGAAAAGAAGGATATATATATATATACACATTATAAAATATTAATATTTAATTCTATAATGACTTAGCTTTAATGTTTTCATGTCCGAACTCCAAACGAGACCCAACGACTTTCGCCCCTAACCAAATACCCCCGTTCCGGACACAATGAGATATGTTTCGTAAGCTAATTTGACTATTTCGATCAGTTTTTTTTATCAAAATTTAAATATAATGTTAAATATTGAATTTGAACATACGTTTTAATTTACCACGATTACATACTGACTCCAAAAATTAACTAATTTGAAATCTAGCTATATTTTAAAAATACGGGTCTAATGAACTTGTTTAGTCGAATTTGGAGACCGTTTGAAAAATGCCTTATTACTAGTTAATGAATTTACAACTAAAATTGAACACTCGTTTATATTTACCACGCTTATATACGAATTCCAATTGACTTGAAATTTTAAACTTGTCAATAATTTGACGTTCCAGATCCAAAAAATTGGTTTCGTCGAAAACAAAGGTCATTTGCAAAATGGTTATTTTTAAGGGCTTATATAATAATAAAATATTACTAAATTTCATAGCGACCATTTAAAATTTTTAATCTTGACATAACTTACAATTTATAATATAAAAACTCAAATTTTCACATTCGTTAGAAAGATATTATTAAATAAATCCTATCATTTATTGTTTTACTAAAATCCGACTTATTTAGCAATCTATACAATCATTTAAATTTCAAAACTAAATTTTCAAACCATGCATTGTTACTAGCTCGTTTTAAATTTAATTTTAAATTCTAACGTTCAAACTTTTTTTAATAAATTATAAGTCATTTATTCTTAAAATAAATCATTTCTTAAAAATCATTAAAAATAAATTTTAAATTGGTTCCAAAATTCAGGGTTGTTACAACAACACTGATTGAATAGGCAATGTCACGTCTGGTGTGTGTGTATGAGATAATTTACACCTCCCACCATGCTTCTAAAAATTCTCTCATCTGCCCTCTCTGTGCCATCAACTTTTTGTAGTTTCTCATTAGCATTCATAGGCCTTTTTGCTTTCTCACAGTTCTCCATGTGAAATCTCTTAAGCAGATCATTTGCATACTTTCTCTGGCATAAGAAAATTTCATTCTTTTCTTGCTTTGCTTCCAAACCAAGAAAGCATTGCAAGACTCTCAAATCAGACATTTCAAACTCATTCATCATTAAGTCTTTAAATTCTTATAACATGCTATGTAAAGAGCTAACATATATGATATCATCAACATAAAGGCAAACAATAATGAAATCATTCATACCACTTTCTTTACATACAATGTAGGCCCATTTTCACTTATGCTAAAGTCTGTTTTGATGACGAAATCATCAATTATGTTGTACCATGCCCTTGGAGCCTATTTCACATACACACAACCTTCACAAATGTCAAGATCACAAATTCTAGGCAATCCATTCACAAACACTTTAGTACTCAAGAGCTTTAAACCATAGACATTTACATGCCCATACCTAAGGTGCCATAGCTTGGCACTATCATCACCTTTCACTACAAGTGCTTGGCCTGCACTTCTTGTCAGACCTAATGGAAAGACTTTATTATTTCCCATTGCACTTTTCATCAATGCCTCATTGCTTTGGTTTTCCTTGATCACACACATGTCATCTTCAAATACAACTCTGTAGCTACCACAAACTAGTTGCCCAACACTCAAATGATTGTGTGCCATTCTTGGCACATACTGAACATTATGCAGGAGCTTTGATTTGCCTTGCTCAATTGAAAAAACAATTATGCCAATCCCTTCAACTGTCAATTCTTTTCCTCTCCAAGCCTGACAACACTTTTCCTGTTGTTATCAATATTTTGAGACATACCTCTTAAACTGCTCATGTGGTTAGAACACCCATTGTCCACATACCAGACAAAATTTCCTGCAATATCACAATTTTGTTGAGCCAAGAACAAATTCTCTTGCTCAGTATAATTTGACTTTTGCTCCTGCTTTCCTTTCTCCTCGTCTTCATTTTTCTTCCAATAAGAGGCCTCCTTATGCCCTAGTTTCTTGCAGTAGTAGCATTTTATAGGCCCCTTGTAATTACTTTTGGAAGACTCCTCTCTTCCAAATTGGATTGGCCACTTCGTCGGCATTTCCCCTGTAGCCTTCTCTTCCTCTTCTTGAGTGTGATATGATTTCTCCTTGATAAAAGACTCTTCTTTGACATGGAAGGCTTTCTCCTCTTTTTATCATCACCTTTGGAATGTCTCTCTTCATGAGCTTGAAGAGACCCCATCAATTCATTAAAGGTATAAGTTTCCATGTCTTTGGATTCTTCAATTGCTATCATCACATGATTAAACTTGTTTGTGAGGCTTCTCAGCACCTAGCTCATAACTTGTTGAGATTTAATCTCTTCTCCATATGACCTTATTTGTTGGACAGTGCTTGACACACATGAGAAATACTCCTGGACGATCTCCTTTTCTTTCACCTGAGATGTCTCAAACTCTCTTCTAAGAGACCTCAATCACCTTCTTGTTTCCCAAGTATTCTTGCTTGAGAGTGCTCCAAGCTTCATTTGCTGTAGAAGCTGTTATAATTCTTGGGAACACTTCATCATCTAGAGATTGCTGAATGATGTAAAGTGCCTTTGCATCCATCTTTCTCTTGTCCCATAATGCTTGATCTGGCTCTATTGGCGCATTATCAGTAAATCCTATGCTCCATAATTCCTGCGATCTAAAGAGAGTTTTCATCTTTAGACTCCAAAAATGGTAGTTCACCCTTTGAACTTAGGAAACTGGGTAATCATGTTCCCATTGCCACCAACATCATTGTTGTTGTTTTGCATTGTTTCTCTCTGTGTTTTCCTTGTGTTTAATCCTCACACGAAACACTCAATCAAGCCCCTAGATTACCCTCTAGATCTAATACCAAATGTTGACAATTAACAATTAACAAGAGAAAGACAAGGAAAAAAATATTACTATTATTATTTTTAATGAAATTTTTATCTACTTTATTAATGCAGAACAAGGCTATTATATGCTAAAATACTAAAACTGGAAATCAATATACGTTTTTATACTTTCAATAATGCTTAAAAATGTGGCTTAGTGAGCTAAACTTGTTTGACCACAAATTTAGATAAACATGCTAACAATCTAGAACAATTCAGCTTCCTAAAATGCAGCTAACCAAAATTGATTTATTCTGACAATAATTCAAAAAACATAAAACAAACTAAAATAACTTTCTGATTTTAGTCAAAACCTATTATTTATTTATTTATTATTAATCATTTATTTATTTATTCAAATTAATGGATAAAAGTTATATATTTGAAATTGATATTATGGAAGTGGTGATTAAAACGCTATCGTTATAATTAATGACTACCATTAAAGATGTAGATACGTAAACTGAATCTGAGAGTTGCTTAAGAAATGATTTTAATGATAAGAATTTAAGAAATGGGATTAAGAAAATTGGAAACTAACTGGAGATTAGTCAAGTTGAATGGTTTCCTGAGTATCGATCTGATGTTGGTTCCGACCTTCGGGATTTATACTTAAAAAGTTGTTCTCTTACTTGTTTACGGTTAGGGACCGATGATTGTTGAAGGATAGTGATGCGTAAATAAGAAATGGAAATGTTTTTCAATTATAATAACGTATATTTTCTAAATATAAGGAATGAGGATTTATACATATATGGAAATGTTTTCTAAGAAACTATGAGAGGCCAAACGGGTTGAAAATATATGAGAAAAATTTGGAAAACGGAAAATTAGGAAATGAATAAATTATTGATAAATTAATTTAAAAGGGCTCAGTGTTGATTGATGGTTGATCAATACAATTTCCATTTGGAAATAAGATTGTTGTTTGTATGGATGTTTTCCTTTGATAGTTAAATAACCGATTATCAAAGTTTTTAGCCATTTTGTTGTCAATTCGAAGAGACCGAGATCATGTTTATTATCTAAAAACCACTCCGTATGGGCATAAGCGTTGCGAATCAAGCATGCTGAAGACAATTGAAGACTGAGTTTTGCAAGGGCTACTCGGGAAATCGTAGGTAGGACTTGCCTGAGACAGATTTATAGAATAGTGCCTTCGGTTTATCCAGTCCTAGCAAAACTTGTATGGACAAATGTTTGACAAAGTATATCTAATAGATCGCGTAAGTTGATCTCTTCAAACGTATTCACGTTTGGTAGCGGAGCAATTTCTTTCACTTAGCTTTATACCCGTGGTATTTTTGGGGAAATCAAATTTTGATTTGGAAGGTATAACGATGTGGCATTCAAAGTAAAGGAAGGATGATCTATCAAAAGATACGTTATAACCTCAAGCCTCATCAATCGGGAAATGGAAAAAATCGGGTAGGAAGCATGGCTAAGTTGGTCGCTCCTAATTAGGGTATATTGTCACCATCTAGGGAATATTCATTTTTGTTCTTCTTTCGCTTCTGTATCTTCCAGGAACGGTTATGTTGGTATGCCAACCGTAAGGTAGCAATATATTCGGAACATTCAAGAGAAATGAATGGCAAGTCATGTGTGGCCGAGTTGCAAGATATTCTTGTTGAATTCCATTTTATCGCCTGTAGAGTACACTGATCAGAAGGTGGTTCTATACCTTGTTATAGCTGGAAATCCATTCTCCAATAGGAGCCTGTGGCTTTTGATTGTATATTATGTATGTAGAGCGTGAGATGCAAGTGTTCTGCTAGATTGCTATTTAATTGATGTAGACAATATTATAATATCAGGAAAGGATTGATTTTAAAAGAATGCTTTGGATTATCATAAGTAAAAAACCATCCGGTTTTTATGTATGGATCGGTCTTAAGATTATCCTTTTTATAAAAAAAATAAAAGTTGAACCAAGTGGTTGGAGTTTACTCACACCAGTCTCAGGACTAACCCAGAGTTCATTTTGTTTTGTTTTACCCTAAACTCTTGGGTGCCCAAACTTGTACGGGCAGTCAGGATTTTATAGATATACTTGGAAGAGCTTGGACCAGGAGGCTTCAACATTAGTTATATATAGAGTTTATTTTTGTTGTGATGTTATGTGTTGTACTCTGATGATTTTATGTATATACAATTACATTTTTGTATTTCAAAAGTTGTTATATAATATATTTTGTTTGTCCCGCTGTGAGATTCACGTTTACTCTAATTCTATTTTGTTATGTTCTTCTTCTTTTTCTTCTTCTTCTTCTATTCTAACCATCTTTCTTTATATTCTCTCACCCACTAACTTCTTTCTATTAATGGTCTGGTATTTTAGATACTTGAATAATTGACATGGTATGTATATTGATTTTCAGGGTCGATAATCCTGGTTCATTATAGTGGTTCTTGGATGACGAATATTATAAGAGATGTTGAAGGTAGATGAGGAAGCTTTGGCAATCGAACACTTGAAAGGAGACGAAATGTTGATTTTGAAATAAGGATGGAGCCAGTTGAGAGAAGTAGTAAAAAAAAAGAGGAAGCAACTATATGGGCTCTAAGAAAAGGGAAAACAATAATGATTGAGGCCTCATACGGCTGGCTTAGCTGGCCAGTCTTCAATTTGGATGTGTACTTCCTAGCCTTTAGTCATCCCGCCTATTTCTATAAGTGGCTCTTCTCAATAGGTTGTCACCAACCTAAGGTAATGCCTTGAGAATCCCGGCCTATGCCCAGAACTTTGTTATCGCCGATCCTAAAGGATCAACTCGTGTAGATAACACTAAACACTATGCGAAAGGTATGTCCAGTGTTTATCTGGATTTCGATAAGATGATAAAGACTTGCGAAGAAGCCATTTGGCTTCCTGCTAACTCATAGAAGAATAAAAGAATAATAACTCTATTTTGTCTTTATACTAAAGATACACAAGGAATGCAGACTCCCACTATTATTCCCGTAATCCTAACCTTTAGACTCTATGTTCCCCCTGTTGAACCCTTAATGAAAAATATCGCTTGTAGTGTAGCTATTTACACCAAATTAATAAATATAGAGTTTGGGGACATAGGGTCACTAAAGGAGTTAGGATAAACTTTGGAGCATTGGGAGATTGATTCCAGTGAAGATGGCAGGTTCAAATGGATGCTTAAGAAAATGGATGAGTTGGAAGTTTCTTAGGGAATAGAAAAGGGATGAGGAGAAGATAAAAGCCAAAGATAAGGTAGAGAAGGTTACTTCCGATTATGCCCGTCAAACTTAACCCTAACCCATCTACCCGACCCAATAAACCTAACACTAAAAGGGTTGGGTCTGACCCATTTAAAATTTTAATTTTTTTAACCTAACCCATTCAAGCACTCAAATAAATGGTTCAAGATGGATCCACCCGCGTAACCCATTCTACCCTACATGTAACTCTATTTTCAATTCCTCCCCAAATCATGATAATCAAAAAGCGGCGTTTCATCAAATCTTCAACAAAGAGAGAAGACAAAAAAAAAACCAAATATCAAATATCAGTTCCAAATCAATTCAAAGTCATTTTAATATGGCGATCTGGACCAAAATCAATATCGGCTGCATTTATTATTATTATTACTACTACTACTACTCATCCTCAAAGAAATAGACCGATTTTAAGTCAGGATCAATCTTTGGGTATTTACTTATAATGGCATTTGTTTCAGAGTGCTTATAGTTTGGGTTTGAGATGTTTCAGGTTCATGAATTATTTTATTAAGCTGTAGGGGTTAGTAACAATCTTGAGGGTGGGGTTCAGGTTACTACCGAGTCTGGTCGATGATGTTGATGAATGTGGAATATGCAGTTCGAAGGCAGGTGTTTTGAGTGATGAGTGATTTGCAATGGAGGTGGTTTTTTGGTTGTACATGGTAGTGCATTCAGTAGCAGTTTTGATTATGGTCTTGAGTTGATTGGTAGAGGTGGAGTAGGTAGTTGAGGTGAAGTTAAGGATGAACTCGGGTCATTGAGGTTAGGGGAGATGGCTGTGAAGGACAGATTTATGAATGAGGGAAGAAATAACAATTAGGGCAGAGGGTAGTTGTGAAAACTCGTAACTTCCCCGTAAAGGAAAGCGTCGGATAGTTCGAGAACAAGCCACAACAGAACACATATAAAAGAACATTTCATTGTATATTACAACAATGCATCAGATTACAAGAATATACAGAGTATAAATGAATAAATATTACACAGAAATATCAGAGATTTAAATTACATATTAATACATAGCAGCGGAAAATAATACAATACACAACTAGAAGAGATATACGGATACAAAGCTTTCCGGATATCATTCCAGCTGTAAACCAGGATCCTGTGAATATAAATCTGCAAAACCAAAACTACTAGCTGCCCGTGTCGAAAATAGGGGCACCCAGAGTTTAGGTTAAAACAATAAACTCCAGGTCAGTCATGTGACTGGTGTGAGAACTAAAACAGTTATTAATCTTTATTTTAAATCATTAGGTAAATCAAGGGACCACGCCGTATAACACGGAACGGGTTTCCTCCCAAGAATACCAGTGCATAAAACAAACAGCGCAATGCTAAATAAAGAAAAATGAAGCTGTTATAAGACCCAGGTCCCATCACACAATGCAACGCAGCCGAGGATAGGGTTTTCCCTTATAACAGCCAAAGAATGCTTGATACGGTTAAAACAAATCGTTTGATACTATTATAAGTGCATAGTGTATAAAAACAACTTCTAATCATAAGTATCAATCATAGGCGGCATGAATGCCCCATACCACTATGTCGCCATATATAGGTTATACAATCAAAATCGCAAAGTCACGTATTTGGAAATTGGGTTTCCATCTATGAACCGAGGAAAAAGATAGTCCTCAACCGATTCGAGACGCTCTAGCCCGTGTCTCAGGCAAGCGCGCAGGCAAGCCTTGGATCGTCAGGGCCGGTCCACCGATGTGGATTATTATGCCTGAACAATACGTCTCCCCGCCCTTTGGGGCGTCAATGAGCCAAAAAATGACTCCATCGGACCCGGATCGTCCGATCAAACCGAGGCGCCTCGCAACAGCAACAACCACATAAGTCAAACTCGTCAGGGCGTGTAAAACCACTGACGCCACTTCTAGCTAGAAAGAAACGCATGCCCTCCCTGACGTCCTCTCCCGTTTTTGGTTCATACCGGGTGTGAAACACGCGAAGTAATGTTACACAAAGCTACGCCACAAAGGCCTTGCTTTGATCATCACCACAAGACTTTGCTTTTCAACAGAAGCCTCGATCAATTGCCACTTAGGCATGCCACACAGGCAATTCACTCCATGCGTTTGATATCCATCAATATATAACCCCTGAGCTCGTACGTCTCAGAGAAGGGCGTTAAGCAAGAGAATAAATTCTCCGCCGCCAAACAGATATATATTTAATAGAGATCAATCACACGGACTAAAATCCAATGTCAGACACACAGTCCATTTACAAGTCCGTTCTGGGTCTGAACGAAACCGGAGGCACCTAGTACCCCGCATATCCATCGATCTCCAAGTACGTCTGGACGATCACTAACTGTTTCCATCTTCTTGGGTGTACAGCCCAATCAAGATCATCAGTAATCACCCAAACGACGTGAAAACCTCCGGTCTTCGACCATCGTCTTCATCTTCGACTTATCGTCGTATCAGTTATTCAGAATGGGATAAACCCGGTCTTTCCGAATAACTCGCGTATATTTTACATAAGTGTTACACAAACACAACATACGCCTCATTCCAATTCATTAGTCACTAACCGTAAATTAATCAAGAGAATAATTCCCCAAATATTAACCCCGAAGGCCGAAACCAACATCAGATCAATATCCAAAAAACCATTCTGCTTGGCTAACCGACAGTTAGTTTCTGAATTTCACATTCATAGGGAAAGGTTCCTATTAATTTTATCCAAGATAAATCATTAAAATTTATTCTCAAATCTTCTTTTGAATTTCGATTCAACTAGTCGGGATTAACGAAACTTACCGAAGTAATCATTTGTTTTAATTTCCCAATCCCAACCTATTAATCCCATGAAGTAAAACTGGTAATACTTCATATCTAACACCACGGTGTTATCGGTAAATTCAATTACCATTTCACGTTCAAATCTAATTAAAGATTTAACTATCGCCTGGAGCAAAACTGGTGGTACTCCATTTTCGATCTTTTCAATCTAATTAAAGATTCATTAAAACTCCACTTAGTTTTAATCTTTAACTGGGTTAAAGAATCAGTGTCATTTAAAAACACAGTTCACGATAAACCCAAAATCACATTCATTAATTATCGGGTTAAAGAACGAGTGTTGTTTAAAACACTGTTCACGATAAACCCAAAAATCAATATCAATTCAATTCCAATTAAATATTATTTAATTGGTACACTTCATTAAATCTAAATAAAAAGATTTAATGTTTTCTCAACTGGGTTCAAGAACGGTGTTAATGAAGACACCATTCACGACAAACCCAAATCATATTTGATATTCAATACAAGGCCCTGAATAGAAAATAGATCGGCTTATATTCAATATCAAATTCTACGATTAACAAATGTCGTATTGGAAATAACGATATAAATATATATCTTTCAAATTTCCATAACAACATCCGTATAATCACGAATTCCAACATCGAAATATTCCGAAGACAATTTCGATTCAATTCCACTCCAATGCAATCATTGGAAATTCTGGTTATTTTTAAAACCCTTTTCAAATTTAATTTATTTATTTAAAAATAAATAGAATTATAATTCTAGTTCAAAACTAGTTTACTTTGATAAAAATCTATTTTTATCTTTTCAAATATGGAGTTTTTCACCCCAATTCTTTCCCAAAATCATTTCTTGTGATTTTACACAAATTATTACTATTTTTAATAATTTTATCAAGGCCCGTACAGTCGATTTCCATCAATGGCCATCGAACTGCACGTATAGCGACCTTTTTCAAATTTGATTTGGACATAATTCCAAATCCAACCGTTAGATTTCTAATTTCTAATATTCGTTAGAAAGCTCTTTTCGATACGAACCCAACGGTTCCGGTTTTAGAGAATCCGACGGTCGGATCTCCCGTAATGTCCGTTTGAAATAAATGGTCGAAATTCGCGAACTGCCGCGGCGCGGCGCGTTCTATTCAGGCCATTATATTATTTATATAATATATATAATATATATTTCGTCGATTTCTATTTAAAACGAATTATATGAATAGTTTTAAATTCGTTTCAAAAGCAATTTCAACTTCCCTTTTCAATTCAAATCAAAATTGAATCCTTCTTTATAAATTCGTTTTAAAATTCATTTCTATTCAATTCAAATTTCAATTCAATTTGAATTCATTTCAATTTGCTTTCAATTCAATTTGAATTCGTTTTCAATTCATTTCGAAATCGTTTTCAATTCAATTCATTTCGAAATCGTTTTCAATTCAATTCAATTCATTTCGAAATCGTTTTCAATTCAATTCATTTCGAAATCGTTTTCAATTCAATTCATTTCGAAATCGTTTTCAATTCATTTCATTTCGAAATCGTTTTCAATTCATTTCATTTCGAAATCGTTTTCAATTGATATAAATATCGATCATGTCAAAATGGCGTCAATCTAATCAACACGGCTTCATAAATTTCTATTTTCAAATATTCTATTTCAAATATTTCTTTTTCGAAATAGTTGTTATTATCAAAATATTTCGTTCAACACATGACCAATCTCAATGGATGAGTACTGTCAACACATGAACCTTTATTTTATATTGATAAAGATGTAAATTTTATTTCTAAAATATTTCGTTCAACACATGACCAATCTCAATGGATGAGTACTGTCAACACATGAACCTTTATTTTATATCGATAAAGATGTAAATTTTATTACTAAAATATTTCGTTCAATACATGACCAATCTCAATGGATGAGTACTGTCAACACATGAACTTTTATTTTATATTGATAAAGATGTAAATTTTATTTCTAAAATATTTCGTTCAACACATGACCAATCTCAATGGATGAGTACTGTCAACACATGAACTTTTATTTTATATCGATAAAGATGTAAATTTTATTACTAAAATATTTCGTTCAACACATGACCAATCTCAATGGATGAGTACTGTCAACACATGAACTTTTATTTTATATCGATAAAGATGTAAATTTTATTACTAAAATATTTCGTTCAACACATGACCAATCTCAATGGATGAGTACTGTCAACACATGAACTTTTATTTTATATCGATAAAGATGTAAATTTTATTACTAAAATATTTCGTTCAACACATGACCAATCTCAATGGAAGAGTACTGTCAACACATGAACTTTTATTTTATATTATTCTTTATTTTCTAAATTGGAATGAGGCCCAATCAATCACCATATAATGTTAATTATATGGATTTTCATACATTACACACATATAATAGCTTTGAAAAATAATCAACCATCAACCAAAGTGCACTACACTGTATAAGCATCAAATATAGATATCTAACGCTTATAACAGCCTGTCAATCAATCGATCGACATATTTAATCAATCAGGATGAGTGAACTTCAAATTTCATCCTAACACCCGTGTGGGGTTTCAAACAATCAAACACATATTTTATTTGTGCCGTTGGGCGATGTGTAAAATTTATCGTCCCAATCAATGTCCTTCAAATAGATGTACATAAACAAACCGTCTGGTTTGTAAATGAATATTTATTTATTCACATTCGCGTTAAAAATTATATTTTTAACGACAAAACATTTTATTCTAACATATGAATTTCTATTCAGTTCATTCTTTAAATAAAATGATATTTTTATTTTTCTAACTTATTTTAGAAAATTTCGGCGGCATAACGGCACGATACTAGAAATGGGACAAGGCCTAGCCTTATCCCCGGTCTAGCGAAGGCCCACGCCATTCACACATCAATCAAATTCACCAAACAACCAAATTCAAATCAAATATCCAACTAATCTATGCAACCAAACAAACAAGTCCATGGTCTGTGGACGATTGTGTCGGGTGCTACTAAGCACCGTCTGCATCCTAGTATATATATAACTAGAAAAAGAAATTGAAAGGTGAGAAATTCTCACAGATAGCAATCCAAACATCTTTACTCTTCTTTGATATAAATCTTCTTCATTCTCGCCTTTTTGTTACCTTCGTTGCCCGCCTTCACTACCTATGTAAAAATCGAATTTTTACTTCGCTATTCAATATATAAAAATCATATTTTTACTTCGAAGTTCAATATATAAAAATCATATGTTTACTTCGAAGTTCAATATATAAAAATCATATTTTTATTTCGAAGTTCAATATATAAAAATCATATTTTTATTTCGAAGTTCAATATATAAAAATCATATTTTTATTTCGAAGTTCAATATATAAAAATCATATTTTTATTTCGAAGTTCAATATATAAAAATCATATTTTTATTTCGAAGTTCAATATATAAAAATCATATTTTTATTTCGAAGTTCAATATATAAAAATCCCTTTTCAAAAATATAGATTTCGCCTTTTCAAATACGAAGTTTTCGCCTTTATAAAAATAAAGTTTTCGCCTTTATAAAAATAAAGTTTTCACCTTTATAAAAATAAAGTTTTCGCCTTTATAAAAATAAAGTTTTTATTTTTCATATAAAAATCTAATTTTTAACCAATTTAAAAATCTAAACTTCGACTAATTAAAATTCTCAGTTTTTAAAATCATTATAAAAATTCAGTTAAATGAAAATAAATAATAAAAAAATAATAAAAAAAAAACAGAACTTACAGTGAACGGAGGGGGGGGGGGGTTCTTCGTCGGAGGGGTGCTCTGGGCTTCCAGCGGTGGCGGTCTACGGTGGTCCAGGGCGGGGTGGTTGCGTTGGAGCTGGCGGCACTAGGGTTTGCTCAGGTTCGGGTTTTGAGGTCTGTCGATCTTCAGACGGGGAGGGAAACGAGGGTCGAGAATGCTGAGGGGAGGGGGGGTTTGCCAATGCTCGCCGGAGATGGGGGAAAGTTCGTCGGAGGAGGCGCGACGACTGGTTAGGGGGGGGGGACGACGGGCGATTTAGGGCTTTTTTTTTTCTTGTCTTCTGCTAATCGGGGGCCAAAGGTTATAGGGAGGAGAGGGTTATATTTTATTATTATTATTATTATATTATTATTTATCATTAAAAAGCAACTTTTATTTTCGACCTCTAAACGAGGCCCACCGCCTGTCGCCCATAGCGTTTTACCCCCATTCCGAACACAATGGGATATGTATCGTAGGTTGATTCGATAGTTGCAATCAGTTTCCGTTGAATTTACATTTAAATCATTATATTGAATTTTAAACGTACCTTTCAAATTACCGGGGTCACATACTAACTAGAAAAATTCCCGAAAAATATTTTCTAGCTTCGTATTGACGATACGGTCCTAACAAAATTAGTTTCGCCGAATTCTGAGACCGTTTGAAAAATGGCCAATTTCCAGTCGATTAAAATCAACTGAAACTGGTCAAACACGTTTTCTTTTGCCACGATCACATATTGATTCGAAAAATTGTGAAATTTGGAATCTAGTAATAACTTGACACTGCGGATCCAACAAAACTGGTTTCGTCGAAATCTGAGGTCATTTGCAAAATTCCCATTTTTAAGGGCCTGAATTCTATAGCGACTATTCAGAATTTTCAACTGGACATATCTTTTGATTCCCGCTATGAAATTTTGATTGGTCGGATTCGTTGGAAAGATATTATCAATTAGATCCTAATGTTTTCGGTTTCACTAAAATCCGGATTGTTTTGCACCCGGTACATTCAATTGAAGTTTGAAATCGAATTATCGAACTACCGCGCCATTTTCAATTCTATTTATAATTATATATAAATATTTATATTCTAACGACGGCGTATATAATATATACGATTGAATTTTGTTCAAAAGAAATTTTCTCGTCAACATTATTTAAAATAATTCATTTTAAATAATCAAAATTCGCTAAAATTGCCAATTTAAAAATTTTAAACTGGCCCAGATTTTCGGGTTGTTACAGTAGTGATGACATGTATTGTTGTTATTATGAGATGAAGGAAGTAGTGGGTTTATGATGGTAGTTTGATATATCCTACTAATGGTTAGATTGCAGGAAGAAATAGGTTGGATAAGTAGTTGGTTTGCAGTTTGATGATGTGCACATGGATTTAGTTTTCAAATAGGCTATCAATACGCTGGTTGCATGGAGTTGTAGTATTTGTGGAAGTTTGTTGTGTGAATGAGGTGATTGTAGTTTTGTTTGATATGGGAGGAGTGTTTGGTGGTGGCAGTGTGGATGTTGAAGATGATGAAGTGGTTCAAGTTTGTTTGTTGATGACAGTTTGATGTGATGATGAAAGTTGAAAACTCAAATGTAGTGAGTTGATGACGTTGAAGGTGGCTGTAGTTGGTGATGCATTAGTATTTAATGGTATATCACCCGTTGCATCTTTTTGGCTCAAATCGCCACATCAGGTCAATGCTACATTTTCTTATATATGTCGTTATTACTGCGTTTTTATCTTCTTTGCATATGTTTTTGTTCATGTTGCATTTTATGCATATCCAATTGGTGTTGTTTCTTGTTTAAAATAGTTTTTTATTAATGTTTTTAGCGCAAATTTAACTAATTGGGTTTAATGGGTCGGGCCAGGTTGACACTTTAACTAATTGGGTTGGGTCAGGTCAACCCGTTTATTAAATGGATTAAATGAGTTAATTTTTTTAATGCTTTGATTGAGTCAGGTCAAACTCTCCTAACCCATTTATTACCCAAACCGACCCATTTGACGGGTCTACTTCCGATCCTATGCCTTTAAATGCGATACTTCCTTGGGTGCTAGATATGGAATTTCGAAAATCAGAAATGTCGTTGAAGTGTCATTGGATCCGGATTCTCGTAAGATATTTGAAACAAAGCTTTGTCCCAGGCCGACTCCAACTAAGGAAAAGAAAAGCACAAGTTATAGTGACAGAAGTAATAGGAGTAAGAGGAAGAGTAGCAAAAAATAAAGTTACCACCATTGAAGGATAATCCTGAAGAAGAGAAGTAAGGTGACTACTTATGATGGATTTTGGAGATGTGAATATGTTTTCTCACATTTTTTAACTGGATGTTGTGCGAGTACGGTCCTTGCTTTTGGATATATGTCAACACTTGTATGCCTATCTTTGTTTGTAAATAAAAGTTTCATTTCCTTTTATTTTCTACGTGAATTTTGTGTAAGTGTTCGATTAATTTGTGTACTTTCCCTTAATTTTGCTCGTACGTTGTCACTCATCATTACTCCTACATTTGAGTTAATCATTTAAAACTTTATTTTGGAGATCTCCTTTCGCTCATGAACTCGAGCCGTGCGAAGCTTGATGTTATACATCCTATTCTCGAGATCTTCTTTCAGTCATTGATCTCAAATCTTATGGAATACAAAGTTAGGGACTAAACCTGGGGACGTTCTTTCGGTCGTTGGTCCCAAGTCGCGGGATCTTGGGGTTAGGCTTTATTATCAGCCCTTTGCACTTACTCATTGTGCCATTCACCTTTAAGGGGAAGATGTTGTGGTTCGTCCTTTATACTCTCCCATCATTTCGTTTGGGATAAAGTCGTGGGCATCATTCATTCGTCAGTTTACACCCAAGATCTAAGGATTTAAGTTGGCTAAGTGAATGGTAGGTATCACGTTCAATCAGGTTGGGGTAGTTTCCCCTATGTCTGGAAACAAAGGGTTGGTGGTCAAGTCATGAGCGCTGTGGCTTGTTTATACTCATCCTTGGGATTGGCTAGAGTTAGTTTATGGGTGATAGGAATATACCCATGTTGTTGAAGTCCAACGATGGACTTAGAATGATGAATTGTTGCCAAACTCTAAGGCACTGTATTTGTTGTACTACACTTGTGTACACAATTCAGTCTTATCACAATTGACATACTATACGTAACAGAGGAACGCCAAGGACATAAGGTAACAACAACCTTTATTAAAAAGCTAATAAAATGAAGGCAACATCCACCTTCTTACATAACTTGAAAACAAATTACTAACTAAAAATGGAAATATAAATGCATTAAATAAAGGATAAGAAATGCGGTACATGCTCATTATTCCATGCTGTAACACTCTACACTTTTCCGACCCTGAATTCCGGCAAAAATTGAAACCCAAACCCATCCAATCATGGAGAGTTAAATCTGGTACTTGCAATTAATGATCATGAGCATAATCGGAGTAAAATAAGCTAACTTACAGTGGAAACGAAATAATATAATAAATACTGATTATAGCAACTAGCTTAAGGAATATCGCCGTCGGATATTTATTCTAATATCTGGAACATGGAATATTATAGAAAAAGTTTTAAAAAATATTCTAACTATGATTCATACCTATTATATAGACCTCGCAAATAGACTAAAAGAAAATTCAGACGGGTATCTCCTAAATTAAATAATTTTTCTTTCGTTATACTTACGAAATTAATTTTATCACATCGAGATTGAGCATGAGAGAACAAGAACCGAAACCAAACTTGAACACTTGCTAAGACCTGACATCCCTGAGATAAACCTGAGAGTTTTTATGAGGAGGGGGTTAGAACAACAAGTCCTAGCGAATAGAAAATGCATAACACTGTCAACAATACATAAATATACTCCAATTGGTCATAACCAAAACGTATGTCTAAAAGGGGCTAGTAATTCTACACAACCCATTTAGAACTTACGCATGAAGACTAACCAAAAAAACCGAGGCAATATTCTAAACCTAGCAATATCACAATACTGAGATAGAATGTTTACGCTTAAGTATGAAGCCTTATAACCACTGTAACAACCCTGATTTTCGGGATTACCTGTTGAATTAATTAAAATAATTATCATATTTGAATTGGGGACGAATGACGACTTAAAAATATAAATAAGCCTAAACTAGTTAATCCTTGGTGATTAAATAGAAAAGTTTGGTTATATGGTATGTCATGACCATTTATATAATAATGTTTGAACGACATAAAATATGAAATTCCTTGGTTTGTAATTAACGAAATGAAATAGTTGATACTAAAATTAATGTTTAAAACTTAATAAAGTATGTTAAAATTATTTTTGTAAACTTGTATAAGCTTAAGCATGTTAGGAAAAAATTTGGGGGTGAAAACATGATTTTATATGTTAAATATAAGTTAATATATGTAAATAGTGTTAAAAACTAGTAATTAAGAGCTTATTTGGTATGAAATAAAAACACGGAGGGCTTAATGATAGTTTTCTAGGAAATATCTGGAAACTAAAAAAAAAAAGAATTATACAACGTTCTCATTTCTTTTTCCTAGTGGCTTTCTTCTGAGAACGGAGAAAACATTGGAAAAAAAAATGTTAATCCCCTCTTCAAATCAAATAATAATCTGAAAATTCATCGCAAATTAAAGGGTTGGACTTTAATTCAACTTCTCCTACAGGTAATCTCGGAGAATCATGAGAATTTCATCAGATTTTGTGGATTTTGTTTACTATAATGTTTATCTTTGCTTCCATGTCTCCTTTCTTGTTATAGCGCGTTCTTGAAGGCAAATTCTACAACAAAAGCTCTCAAATTTCTTTCGATACAAGCCCAATTGTTGCTAAAATCAAAGGTGAATTATATTTACAAAACTCATTCTTCTAGACTAAGATTATTTTTTGTGAATAATGCTGAAATTTTTTGCTGTAAACAAAATTTGTTAAATTTTTGTTTGCGGTAAAATTTCAGCTGAAATACTCATTGTTTGTTACCGTATTATGATCCTAATTCTTGATCGTTTCAGCTGATTCATGTTTTGGTGTGTTGCCATGACAAAGTAAATTTTTTCAGCTTTGGATTTTGAGTGGTTTCAGCTTATTCTACTATTGGTATTCACCTCGAGATATTCATTCTCGCTTTAGATTTTTAACGGTTTACACTAGAAAATGTGATGAGTAAGCTTTAGGATAATTTATCAATTTGGCCATGCACGAGAAACAAGGCAATTTTCCTGCGCTGCAGGTTTCATGCGTACCAAGGATATGGTCCTTTTTTTTTCTCCTTTTTGATATTTCTCTCCATATTTGCTTCAGTAAGAGTCCTCTTTTTTCTTCTTTGCAACCATATTTCTTTTTGCTTCTATTTTCACTGTGCCTGGCATCAGAAATACGTTGGTTTTGTAAATATATATTGCTTTGTGTCTTTTTGGTCCATAATGCATGACACTTAATTAATTATGTAATTATGTGTTATCATGCATTTGCACTTGCCTGGTACAGTGGCATTTTTCACCAAATTGTTCTACACGCTGCTACTGAAATACATTTCCTATCTTATGCATGATACCCAATAGAAGAAAAAATGAAATGAATGATGCGTAGGATGAATGAGGACATAATGTCCTATTTGTGGACTTGGCGCATCCCGGTTGCCATGCTATGTGGCATACCGTTTCTTTTATTATTATTATCGTTATTGCTGTTAATTTTGGATAGCGCTATTTAGTGCGTTGCATATCATATGGTGCATGTTCGATATGCGCATATAATTTGTTGTTGTCCTATGTTATTTCACAAGTGATTTTATATTATTCTGATGAGTTTTACACACAACACACGGATTTTTTTGTAAGTTTTATTTTAAAGAATTTTATATATAAGAGCTTGAGACAAAATATTTTTTACGTATATTTCAGGTTTTCAAAGAAACCGTCTCAAGGCCGATTATATATTAATATTTCACAATTATATCTAGTTTTTAAAATAACTACTCATCGATTTCAAAACTATTTTTCTAACCGGTTTTCAAATTAATTATTTTCCATAGGTAAAAATAACACATTTTGCACCTTCGAGATATATCGGTTTATTCCAGACTTATATATCGAAGTTACTTCTTTTTATTTATTTATGCGCAGTTGGCTAACTTGTAGTGAACCGATGTGTGAGAACATGTGGTATGGGACGCATTGTTACCATTGTTCGGGTTACTACTTGTGAGTTGACAGCGTATGTGTAACCATTTTTTTCATACTGAGAAATCCTGAGCGGCTATTTTCTTATAAGTGCTAGATAGTCCTGAGCGGCTATTTTCTTACCAGTACTAGATAGTCCTGAGCGGCAATTTTCTTGCTAGTACTAGATAGTCCTGAGCGGCTATCGAGGCAGTCCTGAGCGGCTATCATATTAGACCCGAGAGTCTAGCTTATGGAGATCTGAGTATCTTCCATTATAGGCGTTAAAATTGTTTTCAACTGCTATATGATATTCCCATTGCACGTGCGGCATTGCTGACTCTCGCCAATGTTGATATGGATCCATATGATTTTTTATGTTTTTTCTTATATTTTGATATGATTTACATATATGATTCTTGTTTATGATTTCATCATGTCATTTTATTTCGATGGCCTGTGAGCTATCATGTAGTTATGATATTTTGGTGATTTCATAATGCGTTATAACGCTTGAATGGGATTCGTCGAATAAGTTTGTGTTGTCATTTGCATATATTCATAAATGGTAATGTTTCATAAAAATTTAGCCGTGAGGCATGAGTCCTCAATGTTGATATTTGAATAAACCTAATGATTAGGTTTATGCTTTGGATGATCTTTGAGTCACCTATAACCTATATCTATAAGCTTCAGTCGCATTCTTATCTTTGCTCCATTGAGTAAAGAAATTTATTGCATTGTAAATATTTTCTATCATATTCTAACTTTCCGCTATAGTCTAGACTGACCCGTGTTATGTAATATACTCGGGTCAGATCGAGTTGCAGGTTAGGCTAATCTCTTTTCTGGATGGATCCTTTTGGATTATCATCTTACTTTTGGCTGGATGTTGCATACTTTTTGGTTTTGCTCCGGTTAGACACAGACTCTGATATTTCTATGCATATTTTGGAAGATGATGTTATATATATATATTGTAGTACATTTGACTACATGTATATTCTACTATGTATGCACTCTAATTGTACTTGTATCGTGATATGCGTGTAGTTCTATGATATGTGATGATGTTAGTTGTTATGATATGTTCTGAATACAATCCAGAGCTATTGTAATTTTGTTTTAATCTTGCATTGAATATGTCAAACGAGTTTTAAAAAAAATTGGCGTGTTTAATACTCGATTAAGACAAAATTACGAATGGTCGCACCTAACAAGTCATATTCTCCGTTCTATTAGACAATATTCCTCGTGAATATTCTTTAATAGCAGGGGTATAGCGGTGGGGACGTTACATTATGGTATCTATCATATTTGAATTAGGAATAAATGACGACTTAAAAATATAAATAAGCCTAAACTAGTTAATCCTTAGTGATTAAATAGAAAAGTTTGGTTATATGGTATGTCATGACTTTGACGACCGCCCATAACCCTTGCACTATACAAAAGAAATAATGCGCTGAAAGGTGTGCAAGGCAGTCATGGACGATCATCAGAGTAGGTAAACACAGGCGGAACCTGTCGTAAACTCACAGCGCAAGGATAAAATATAATAGAACGTATACAACAGGTAGTAATAGTGAAGCAGGAACACAAGACTTTCATACAACCAGAAAGTAATGTCCACAAACTTGGAAATAGTGTTCATACAAAGTTGCCTCACTACAGTATTCAGAAAAGCAAACAGCGGAAACCCAATTATTAGATAGTAGTAAAACTGGTACGTGAGCCGCCTGCTTTCCACCGATCAACACCATTGTCCTCACTAAAGCATCACCTGTCACCTGCTACTTAGTCTGACTATCCACAACCGGATGAACAGCACAAGGTAATAAGAAGAAACATAAAACCTTGAGTCAGACAACCGTCTTAGTGAGCAATAAAACAGCAAATAAACTTCAACAATAAAGTGTATGAGAAAGAATAGATGAACATACTAATCTACCCATGATACTAGAGAAGAACTCAACCTTATATTCCCCACATTGGACAGTGACAGCCATTACAATAACAATTCAACCATTCATCCATAGAAACCAGAACACCCGTTCAATCATGGAAAACACACATAACATCCAGATTATATATGTCTCACACAGACAACCCTAATCGAGTTTAACATCCCCCAAATGCACTCCCCAGAGGCCTAGACCAATATCAGTTAAGCACTCAAAGAACATCTCCCTCGACTTTGGATAGTCTATGTGAGATAGTACAAACAGAACAACCAATCATCCATGACAGACTCCGGCTATCACCGCCAATCCTGCTTTGAAACCATCGTTAATTGTATGACGACCAACCTTGCCAAATGTCAAGGGCTAATGGTAACCCCATTTCTAGCATAAACTCCATATGTTCAACCTTGACAATGTCCAACCTTGACAACTATGCCTTTCGACAACACCTAAGGTACTCGACTAGCAACCTTCCGGTCTATTGGGTGCCCCTATTGTATCCCTGCTTTGAGCCTACTAGAACTTACGACAATGATGACTTCTCGGCCTTTGCATCTCTAGTCATCCAACCTTGACGACGTTTCATAGCTCAAGCAACCTTCTCGAGCAACCATTATCCACCAACTCACAACCTTTTAGTTGCCACCTCATTTGTTGTTCCACCTTGATCAACGAACACATTCTACACTTCGAACCTTCTTACTTGAATTTACTTCGAAGTCACACCATCATCGAGCTAATTGCATCACTGCGTTGCGGCTAGGGTTCAGGGGTTGCCCCTAAAAATATTGTTTTCAGACCTTTTCTCCAAATCTGAGTCGTACCCGAAAAACATACTTTTTCATAAAATGACCCTGTTGGAAACAAACCATATCATCATCACTATCAACCACAGCGTTTAAAAACGCTATTAAAAACATGACCGATCCGCCCTCTTCAGAACGACCCGATCCAAACTAGGCCGATCCGAACCAAGATGACCGATCCAATCCCCTGAATGACCGATCCGAACCAAGATGACTGATCCAATCCCGTAAATGACCGATCTGAACCAAGATAACCGATCCGAACCAAGATGACTGATCCAACTCCATTTTGGTCCAATTTCTAGCCGATTCAACCTATGGCCGAGCCAACTCCTGGACGATTCAGCCTATGGCTGAGCCAACTCCTGATCGAGCCAATTTCTGGTCGATTCAATTATGGCCGAGCCAATTCCTGCATATTGTAACTCAACTCCGATTTCAACCAAATCTTCGCCAAACGATGAATCCGACGAAACCAACTCAACCAAAATCATCAAACACAATCATAAACATATCATAACATTACTAACCACATGAATATGACGATTACCACAAAAATGATGTAAATCTCACCCAAAAACCATTAAAATGAACATATGATCAAAATGATAGATCTAACTAACATAAACATGTAAAATGACATGAAATTAACGAGTAAAACTTCTTAGATTAGATCATTGGGTGATGCATATGAAAATGAACTTGTAATGACGTAAATTTATGGTAAAACATCCCAATTTGACGAGAAACATGGACAAAACCTCATATACATCATTGCATTCATGTGATAGATGTAAATCACCGACCGATTTGCCGAAACAATCTAAAACAATAGAAATAAGAATCCGGACAGCGAGCACTTCGAATCAAGCCCCTCGATCCGATGAATTTGCCTTGAAATGATGTAGATCTGGATACATCTTCGATTGCCTCCCTTAGATTTGGATTTTTAATGGTGGAAAGGTGTAGGAGGAAGAAGGAGATCAAATGCCTTCAAATGAGAGAATGGGAAAAAGTATACCTTTTCCCTCCACTCTCACCCCCTATTTATAGGGTTCCACTAAGGCTCCAAAACCTGAATAGCCAACTAAAAAACCTTGAAACAACGATTTCTCCCAAACTGCTGAGCCAAATCCTTAATGTAACCACTCTATGGAAAGGCAATCATCAATTCCTTTCCAACGGCACAAGTCTTACCCTCTGATTCGACCTGAGTCAAAAGTTATGCCATGTACAAGGATGACAGGGGCAAAATGGTCAAATATAAAATCGGTTAAAATTATGGACATGTCTCACATCCCCATAAACCACATATTAAAGGATGAGAATGATCCAACCCTCAGAGAATGAAACAAATATATTTTACGATCTTCCGATACGTAAAATGCGGGTTGTTACATTCTCCCCCCTTAAGAATTTCGCCCCCGAAATTCCAAGCAAACCGAAGTAATCACAACGATTCCGCATGCCTATCATGCATGAAAAGCCAATTCTATCATCCAAACTAGCATCCATCAAGCCATGCATCCATCAAGCCATGCATCCATAGCCTTATCCTAGCACGCAGAATTCTAACAATCAACAACAAGATACAATGATATAACGAAGATACGAAATCAAAGGGTCCTACCGATGAAGAGTTCTGAATGAGTTGCTCTCATGATCTCTTCCGTCTCCGATGTACAATCGTCCCCGTCCTCACTCCATTGCACCTTGGCTAGCTTAACCGTCTTCCTCCTAAGCTGTTTCGTGTCATTCCCCACAACACGAAGTGGCTTACGAGGTCTCGAAACTACGGTCTCTAAGTTTTCGTACTGCTCTGGAGATACCACTATATTCGAGTCATGCATGAATTTCCGTAGAATAGACACATGGAACACATTATGCACACTCGACATCTTCTCGGGTAACTCCAATCTATATGCGAGCTTTCCAATTCGCTCGACTATCGGAAATGGTCCAACAAACCTTGGAGCTAACTTTCCTTTCTTACCAAATCTAACCATGTGCTTCAACGACGAAGCTTTCACGAAAACCATATCGCCCACGTCGAATTCCAAGTCCTTACGATACTTGTCGGTGTAACTCTTTTGACGGTCCTGGGCTGCCTTCATTCATTGCCGAACTATCTCGATACAATCTGATGTTTCTCTAATCATCTCAGGCCCAAGTACCAACTTATCTGCAGTTTCTAGCCAACATGCTAGAGAATTGCACGACCTTCCATACAATGCTTCGTATGGTGCCATCCCAATGCTAGATTGGTAGCTATTATTATACACAAACTCAACTAGATGTAGACGGTCTTCCCAAGATCCACCGAAGTCTAACACACAAGCCCTTAGGAGATCTTCCAAAACTCGATTGACTCTCTCGGTCTGACCATCAGTTTGGGGATGATATGTCGTACTTAAGTGCAACTCGGTTCCCAAAGCTTCTTGCAAACTTTTCCAAAATCCACTCGTGAATAATGGATCTCGGTCACTCACTATAATCTTTGGGACACCATGGAATCGAACTATCCATTTCACATAAAGTTCTGCCAATTTCGATGCCGTCCTAGTCGACTTGAAAGGAATGAATCTCGCACTTTTGGTCAAACGATCCACAACGACCCAAATCCCTTCGTTTCCTGCCTTTGTTCTAGGTAGTCCATCGATAAAATCCATCGATACTTGCTCCCACTTGCACGTAGGAACCTCCAATGGCTGAAGTAAACCGCTCGGCTTCTTCTGTTCAGCTTTCACCAACTGACAGTTCATACACTTGGAAATGAACTTTCTAACATCTCGCTTCATCCCTTCCCAATATTAAACTCAGCTCATGTCCTAATCCATCTTGTTTCCACCAGGATGAATCGTCAGCTTTGAGTGATGACATTCTCTCAGAACCTCATCCCTCAATCCGTCAATATCCGGAACAACTAATCGCCCTTGCTTTCGAAGCCAACCCTCTCGATCGACCTCAAACTCTTTATCTTCTAGTTCTAGTTTCCTAATGAATTTAACAAGCTTCACATCCTTCTTTTTTCTCTCTCTAATCCTTTCGATAGGAGTAGGTCTTATCGACAGGCTCGCCAACATTTCAGGTTCCAACTCACACCTTGGCCTGAAATCGAACCTTGCCAAGTACTCGAGGCTCTTCCATTCTGAAAACATCGCTCCCAAACTTACGTGTCTTCAACTTAATGCATCTGCAACTGCGTTACCCTTGCCCGGAGTATAGGCTATGCAAAAATCATATGATGCCAGAAACTCTAACCATCTTTGCTGCCGAAGATTCAAATCCTTTTGGGAGAAAAGATACTTCAACGACTTGTGATCCGTAAACAACTCGAATCGAACTCCCAATAGGTAATGTCTCTACATCTTCAGAGCAAACACAATCACCGCCAACTCCAAATCATGAGTTGGGTAATTCTTCTCATGCGGCTTTAGCTGTCGACTCGCATAGGCCACAACCTTATCCTTCTGCATTAGCACTGCTCCAAGTCCAGTACCACATGCATCGATATATACCACCATCTCTTCATTCCCACTTGGAATGGTCAACACAGGTGCACTCGTTAATCTCTCCTTCAGGATTCCGAACGCTTGTTCACACTTTGCATCCCATGTGAATACTTGGTTCTTCTTCGTCAATCCTATCAACGGTGCAGCTACCTTGGAGAAATCCTTGGTAAACCGATGGTAATATCCTGCCAACCCAAGGAAACACTGAATATCCATCGCATTCTTAGGTCGATCCCAGTCCTGGATTGCTGCAACTTTAGTGGGGTCAAATGCTATCTCTTTTCCAGAAACTACATGACCTAAGAACCTCACTTCATCCTTCTAGAAGTGACACTTTGAGAACTAAGCCTTAAGATGATGCTTCCGCAAGATCTCTAACACAACTCTCAAGTGCGTCTTATGCTATTCCTCATTTCTAGAGTAAACCAGAATATCATCCACGAACACAAGCGCAAACTTGTTCAACTGATCACTTAACACTCTATTCATAAGATCCACTAAATACGCTAGCGCATTAGTCAACCCGAATGGCATCACCAACCATTCGATGAAACCGGATAGTGTCCAAAAAGCAGTCTTTGGCACACTATCCTTGGCCACCCTCAACTGGTGAAATCCCGTCGCCAAATCCACCTGACAAAACACTTTGGCTTCATGAAGCCGATCGAACAAGTCATCTATCCTTGGCAACATATACTTGTTTTTCTTTGTCACCTTGTTCAACTCACGACAGTTTACACATAGTCTTATCGAGCCATCCGCCTTGGTTGCAAATACGACCGGTGAACCCCATTCGGATACACTCCTCCGAATGAATCCTTTTCCCAAAAGGTCTTTAACTTGCACCTCTAACTCTTGTTGTTCCTTAGGCGCCCTCCGCCTAAGTGCAATAACGATTAGTCTAGCACCCTCGACCAAATCGATCCTAAACTCGATCTCACGATGCGGCGGCAACCCTTTGACCTCGTCAAAGACATCTACATACTCATTAGCGATCAGCAATGATGACAGGTCTTCTTGTGGAATCCCAAGCGAATATAGATAACTCACGAAGACCCCGTCTTTGCACTTACATCTAATCAACACCTTTCGCCCTTCCACATCCCCGACCCTCACCTCTAGCTTCTCGCAATTCACCCTTGCCGCATACCTCTTAAGCCAATCCATGCCCAAGATGATCCCAAACCCAACGAAGTTAAGAACAAAGCAATCATACACAAAAGAGCAACCATGACTCGACAACACTAGACCACGACATATCATGCAAAGATTTGACAAACCCCCAAATTGGATTAGTCATTATGAAGTGTCTATCACAAATCTCAGGTTCCAAACCCAAGAGACACACCAGCTCATTGCAAATGAAGGAATGTGATGCTCCAGTATTGAAAAGCACACGAAACGAAACACCATTAACTGAAAGAGTACCTTGCACCACGACACCCTTTCCCTTCTCCTATGCAGTAGGAGCTCTCGAAGAAGATGGCATGGCTTCCAAAGCATATGCCTTCACAATCTGCTTGCCCTTAGCTGATTCTGGACAATCCTTCTTCTCATGCCCAGGCTTTCCACATTTGAAGCGCTTCTTCTCAGCTTTGGGATTCTTGCACTCGTTAGCAAAATAACCTTTCTGCTGGCAGTTAAAACAAACCACCTCACTCTTGGGTTTCTTTTGGCCATCTTTTCCCTTTTGCTATTGTTGCTTCCTCTTCTTATTATTACCACCCTGCTGTGGTTCTGATCCTCTTTGGTCGCAACGTCAACATTTGCTTCCATAGGAAACAAGCTCTCATGACGAATAGCTTTTTCCACGATCTTCTCAAATGAATCATCAAGATGGTCCACTAACGGTTTTCCAATATGAGCCACCAAACCCAAGACAAACTTCTCGTTCTTCTGATATGGTGTATTAATGTATGAACAAGCATATCTAGATAAGGCTTCGAAATCAGAAATATAGTCAAGCACAGAACGACCATTCTGTTTCAACTCTACGAACTTCTTAAATAGAGCAAATTCTTGAGCTATGGAGACAAAATTTGCTTCAAACTTAGCTTGGAATAGATCCCATGAAATTTCTTCCTCTGGAATCTCGAGTGTAACAGAATTCCATCATTCCATGGCCCTATTCTGTAGTTGCCTTGATGCAAGTTTTCTCTTTATTGCATCCTCGATACCCAAGTCTCCAAAGATTCGAACACATGAATCTATCCACCTCTGAACCTCTTCAGTTGGTTCAGTTCCCTTGAATGGTTTCCCCTAGAGATGTAAAGTCCTTACACAGCTTTGTAAAATCTACTACTCTAGGAACTCGCACACCAACATCTACCGTTGCTGCCACTGGAGCGGGTACCCTTCGCATAGTTGCTTCTGCCATGGCTTCAAACATGGTCGGGTAATCAGGTTCACTACCATTTCCCCCTCCAATATTGGCTCCCCTTGCAGCATGTCTTGTTTCTCATCTACTCATTCTAAATCTGCAATTTAGAATAATTAGTCACTTCATGAAAAACTGCTAAAGGAAAACAACCGTTACTACCATATATGCTAATACATATAGTAAGCATCCAATTGAAATCTACAAGTATGTCTCTCATATGTGATTACGTCCTTGAACTTTAGCCAAAAAGCGTTGATCAGAGCTTTGATACCAAATGTGACGACCGCCCATAACTCCCGCACTATACAAAAGAAATAATGCGCTGAAAGGTGTGCAAGGCAGTCATGGACGATCATCAGAGTGGGTAAACACAAGCGGAACCTGTCGTAAACTCACAGTGCAAGGATAAAATATAATAGAACATATACAACAAGTAGTAATAGTGAAGCAGGAACACAAGACTTTCATACAACCAGAAAGTAATATCCACAAACTTGGAAATAGTGTTTATACAAAGTTGCCTCACTACGCTATTCAGAAAAGCAAACAGCAGAAACCTCATTATTAGATAGTAGTAAAACTGGTATGTGAGCCACCTGCTCGCCACCGATCAGCACCACCGTCCTCACTAAAGCATCACCTATCACCTGCTACTTAGTCTGCCCATCCATAACCGGATGAACAGCCCAAGGTGATAAGAGGAAACATAAAACCTTGAGTCAGACAACAGTCTTAGTGAGCGATAAAACAACTAACAAACTTCAATAATAAAGTGTATGAGAAAGGATAGATAAACATATTAATCTACCCACGACACCAGAGAAGAACTCAACCTTATCTTCCCCACATCGGACAGTGATAGTCTTTATAATAACAATTCAACCAGTCATCCATGGAAACCAAAACACGCATTTAATCATGGAAAACACACATGACATCCAGATTATATAAGTCTCACACAGACAACCCTAATCGTGTTTAACATCCCCCAAGTGCTCTCCCCAGAGGCCTAGACCAATATCAGTTAAGCACTCAAAGAACATCACCCTCGACTTCGGATAGTCTATGTGAGATAGAGAACAACCAATCATCCATCACTGACTCTGGCTATCACCGCCAATCCTGCTTTGAAACCATCGTTAATCGTATGATGGCCAACCTTGCCATATGTCAAGGGCTAATGGTAACCCCAGTTACAGCATAAACTCCATATGTCCAACCTTGACAATGTCCAACCTTGACAACTAGGCCTTTCAACGATACCCAAGGTACTCGACTAGCAACCTTCCGGTCTATTGGGTGTCCCCATTGTACCCCTGCTTTGAGCCAGCTAGAACTTATGACAACTATGACTTCTCGGCCTTCGCATCTCTAGTCATCCAACCTTGACGATGTTTCATAGCTCAAGCAACCTTCTCAAGCAACGTACCCGAAAAATGTACTTTTTCAGAAAATGACCCTGTTGGAAACAAACCATAGCATCATCACTATCAACCACGGCATTTAAAAACACTGTTAAAAACATGACCGATCCGCCCTCTTCAGACCGACCCTATCCAAACTAGGCCGATCCGAACCAAGATGACCGATCTGAACCAAGATGACTGATCCAATCCCCTGAATGATCGATCCGAACCAAGATGACCGATCCAATCCCCTAAATACCGATCTGAACCAAGATAACTGATCCGAACCAAGATGACCGATCCAACTCCATTTTGGTCCAACTTCTGGACGATTCAACCTATGGCCAAGCCACCTCCTGGACGATTTAACCTATGGCCGAGCTAACTCCTGATCAAGCCAATTTCTGGCCGATTCAATCTATGGCCGAGCCAATTCCTGCATATTGCAACTCAACTCCGATTTCGACCAAAACTTCGTCAAATGGCGAATCCGACGAAACCAACTCAACCAAAATCATCAAACACAATCATAAACATATCATAACATTACTAACCACATGAATATGACGATTACCACAAAAATGATGTAAATCTCACCCAAAAACCATTAGAATGAACATATGATTAAAAAGAGAGATATAACCAACGTAAACATGTAAAATGACATGAAATTAACAAGTAAAACTTTTTAGATTAGGTCATAGGGTGATGCATACGAAAATGAACTTGTAATGATGTAAATTTATGGTAAAGCATCCCAATTTGATGGGGAACATGCACAAACACTCATATACTTCAGTGCATTCATGTAAGAGATGTAAATCACTCACCGATTTGCCGAAACAATCTAAAACAATAGAAATAAGAATCCGGACAGTAAGCACTTCGAATCAAACCCCTCGATCCGATGAATTTGCCTTTGAAATGATGTAGATCTTGCCTTGGATGGCATAGGTCTTCAATTTCCTCCCTTAGATTTGGATTTTTAATGGTGGAAAGGTATAAGAGGAAGAAGGAGATCAAATGCCTTTAAATGAGAGAATGGGAAAAAGTAAACCTTTTCCCTCCACTCTCACTCCCGATTTATAGGATTCCACTAAGGCTCCAAAACCTGAATAACCAACTGAAAAACCTTAAAACAACGATTTCTCCCAAACTGCTGAGCCAAATCCTTAATGTAACCATTCTATGGAAAGGTAATCATCAATTCCTTTCCAACGGCACAGGTCTCACCCTCTGATTCGACCTGAGTCAAAAATTATGCCCTGTACAAGGCTGACAGGGGCAAAATGATCACAAACAAAATCAGTAAAAATTATGGACATGTCTCACATCCCCATAAACCACATATTAAAAGATAAGAATGATCCAACCCTCGGAGGATGAAACAAATATATTTTACGATCTTCCGATATGTAGAATGCGGGCTGTTACAATGGCCATTTATATAATAATGTTTGAACGACATAAAATATGGAATTCCTTGGTTTGTAATTAACGGAATGAAATAGTTGATACTAAAATTAATGTTTAAAACTTAATAAAGTATGTTAAAATTATTTTAATTAATTCAACAGGTAATCCCAAAAATCAGGGTTGTTACAACCACCACTAACTAATTAAGGGCGGTGGGTGCAACTAACTTCTAACTATCACACAAGGAGGGTACTTATTTTATATATAACCACTTATGCTCTTGCTACCTATGAAAGGTAAAGGCGAGTACTTACAATCACTTAATACCTAAGGCAGACCTTTTGGTCTCTTAATACATTATATAGTGGTTTACTCTACCATAATATAAATTAAAGGACATTAGATACTAAGTCCTACTAATCAAAGACTTCCGTTATTCATGCATATAATCATGCCCTGCATAAGACGAGAGATAATAAGTGGTTGTAATGTCCCGGGTTTTTCTCTGATTTTGTTAAACTATAAATTTAGATGTAATTTAAGTTGATTAAATAATATTGTATTCGAATATTGTAGAAAATTTAGATAATCGTGGTTTTAGAATCATATGTATATATATATATATATGTATATATATATATATTCATTTAGCTTGCTGTTTATATATTAACAAGTGAATGATGTTTAAACATCTTTGTTTATCTTGAATGCTTCTTTTAAATTTCTTTATATGTATATAGAAGTGAATAAGCATCGTTGTCACTTTGTTTATTTTTGTACTAAACTTGTTTTTAATTCATGTGAAAATAGAATTTACTTAAGTAAAATTAAGATTTAGAATATTTGTGAGAATTTAAAATAATCTTTTTATAAAGTCATAAGTAAGTGTATATTTTTAAATATTCTTTAGCTTAAGAATATATATTGTTGCGCTCCATTACAAATGTATATACATATGTATGTAAAACCTTTTATGCAATGATTTGTATTGGTTTTGTATCTTGTTTCAAAATTTGTTTCTAACTTATGAAAGAAAATAAATGACATTTTGATAAGATTTAACCTACATGTCCTAAGAAATCAAACCATTAATGAGAAATATATGGCATTTATAAAAAGATATGCCATTTAAATCATAGGCATATAGGCTGCCTCAAGCTATAAACAACTTGAATTTACTTAAAGACAAAGTATGGTTTTATAATTGAATATGCACATGGCTGATACCATTTTTAACTTCATTTCATTCTAGACTATGTGTACTCAAGAAAGGAAAACTAAAATATCTAATGCATAACTATACTCATTAGAAAACATAAGCTTTCATCCACTAACAACAGTCAACATCCCATCACCTATGTTATTCCATCTCTGCATTGAAAACAACTTTAAACCAGATGATTCTGTACTTTAAGTTTTGGCCGTAGCTTCTCTTTTAGGAATGGGTTCAGCTAAGAGGCATGTAGACCAATTTCTCTTCAATCAAACTCATACACGGATATATATGTTATTTTAAAATAGGATTACTTTGAACAATGATATATATACGGCCGTAGTTTTGGCCGTAGCTTCTCTTTTAGGAATAGTTAAGGATCTGATGTTAACATAAGAATTGATCAAAAATTAATATATATTATTTTAAAATAGGATTACTTTGAACAATGATATATATACACGGATATATAGATTATATAGAAAAGAGAGTTTAAAACTCAAAAAATGTTTATCGTAGAATTTAAATCCAGGAGCATGGTTGGATTGGAAATACAAAAGTATGATTTTTAAAACACAAATCAGAATTTTTAATAACTCATATCACGAGAAAATATTAAGAGTTGGTTTAGCCTCTAAAAATTCAATTCATGTAAATTTGTTAATGAAATATTAAACTACTTTTGTGGGAGGACCAGGGGGTTAGATGATGACATGGATGGACTTTGGCGAATTTCGGTGGAAGGAGGTGATGGGACGAAGTGGCTTTTGGGGTTTGGTTCAGTATTTGATTACAGGAGTTTTAGGGATGTCGTGTGTGCTTTGGAGTGGATCGAGCTCCACGTGGGTTGGCGTAAGGTGCTCATAGGGTCGGAGATTCGATCGGACGTAGTTATAGGTGGTCCCATTGTCGGAGTTGATCAGGCGAGCTTGGTTTTTGGGATGACCTAGAATGATGGTGATGTTCGCAAAATTTACAGGCAAGGTGGGTTTTTGAGTGCGAGGATATTTGAAGACTTGGTGATGGGTCCGTATCGATCTAAGGTAGCAGGATGACGTGTGAAGGTGGTGCAATGGCTCACCATTGACAAGAGCATTGGGGGATATGCATAGGGAGATGTGCACAAGAGGTGTTTTAAACAAATGGAAAAAAGATGGGAAGAAGAAGAAAATGGCCAAACGTTTACATGAGATTAACTGATGGTCTGGACATAGGGTCGAGTAAGTAATTATGTAAACATATATTTAAAAGAGTTTAAGAAGGAAAAGAAAAACAACAAAAGAGTACGGAGCGAATAAAACAGGAGAAGAAGAAGGGCAGATTAGAAAGAAAGGGGAAGAATGGACAAAAGAATATCATGTGCCGACTGTTTTGCGTGAGCTTGGGTTTGTGGACCTGGCTTCAGCCCAGTTTAAAAGAAGGAAAATATAAATAAGTGATAAGGAAAAATTCAATTTTTAATCAAGGTTAGACAATATATATATGTATATATGTATATATGTAAAAGGGTTGTTCTAAATTTGGGCTTGGCACATTTAAATTAGAAAGAAAATAAAAAATGTTTTTAAACAAAACTCTAATGTAAATAGAATATGACTATATACTCAAATACATATATAGTTATTGATAAGTTCAAGAATACATGATCAAATAGTTGGTTTGGTTTGTGTTTGGATAGTTGAATCAAGCAATGATGTATAACTCGACGTAGTACCGAGTTAAAACCATTCAATCTAAAATAAATTGATTTATCAAAAATTGGTTTTTAAATGTAATAACCCGGAAATCTGGGCCAATTTAAAAATTTTATTTTGGCAATTTTAATAAATTTTGAATATTTAAAATAAATATTTTAAATAAAAACAACGAGAAATTTATTTTTTATAGAATTAAAAGTATATATTTATATAGCTCGATGTTGGAATATAAATAATTATTTATAATTATAAAAGGAATTGAAAATGGCGCGGTAGTTCGATAATTCGATTTCAAATTTCAATTGAATGTACCGGGTGCAAAAAAAAACCGGATTTTAGTGAAACCTAAAATATTAGAATCTATTTGTGAATATCTTTCCAACGAATCCGAAAGATTGGAATTTCATAGCGGGAGTAAAAAGTTATGCCCAGTTGAAATTTTAGAATAGTCGCTATCGAATTTCGGCCCTTAAAAATGGAAATTTTGCAAACAACCTCGGATTTCAACGAAACCACTTTTGTTGGATGCGAGATGTCAAATTATTGCTAGATTCCAATTTTCATAATTTTTCGATTCAATATGTGAGCGTGGCAAAGGAAAACGCGTTTGACCAGTTTCAGTTGATTTTAATCGACTGGAAAATGGCCATTTTTCAAACGGTCTCAGAATTTGACGAAATTTGTTTTGTTAGGACCGTATCGTCAATACGAAGCAAGAAAATATTTTTTGGGAATTTTTCTTGTTAGTATGTGGCCCTGGTAAATTGAAATGCGCGTTCAAATTCAATATATAGAGTTATATTTTGATTTTGACGAAAACTGATCGAAACGATCAAATTAGTCTACGATACATATCCCATTGTGTACGGAATGAGGGTAATTAGCTACGGACGACAGGCGGTGGGTCTTGTTTCAAGGTTAAATAAAAAGTCAACTTTTTGAAATAAAAATAATATAAAATATAATATAAAATCCTTTAACTCTCTCCTCCTTTTCATTTCAGAACCGATTAGGAAAAATAAAAAAAGAGGGGATCTCGTCGATCGCGCTCCAGACCATCGCCAGGCCGTCGGAGGCGCCGCCCAACCCTGTCGCCCCACCGCTCCCCTTCCTCCACCTCTCAACCTCCCCGCGAGCCCCTTCTCTCTTCCAAATCGAAATCCGTACCTCCGTTCCCTCCATCTCGAGGCCGTCACCAACCTCGCGAGCCACCCACGAAGCCCCCGCTCTCCCTCCGACCTCCGGTGCGCCGCCAGGGACCACTACGACCGACGCCATACCCCGACCCACCTCTTTACCCCCTGCGCTACCGTAAACCCCCCTTTCCTCGGCAAAGGTGCGTTTTTCTTTATTTAATTCATTTAGTTTTTATACTTAGTTAAATTAGTTTAGTTATTAAATAAAAACCAGATTTTTATGATTAAGAAAAATCAGATTGGCACGTTAAGAATGATATGATTTTATATAGGAAAGATCAAATTTTTATAGAGCAAAAAGATCAAATTTTTATTCAAAGAAAGTTGAAAATTTTGATGTAGGAAAAATTAGATTTTTAAAGGAGGAAAAATTAGATTTTTAAAGAAGTATAAAAATATAATCTTTTATATTATAGAAGTATAAAAATATAATCTTTTATATTGAAGAAGTATAAAAATATAATCTTTTATATTGTAGAAGTATAAAAAAATATTATCTTTTATATTGTAGAAGTATAAAAATATAATCTTTTATATTGTAGAAGTATAAAAATATAATCTTTTATATTGTAGAAATATAAAAATATAATTTTCATATAAAATGAAGCATTGTAAAAATATATGAAATAAAAATATGATTTTTATTTATCGAATGAAGCAATAAAAATATAATTTTTATATGAACAGCGTGAAAAGGACTGCATTGGAATTTCAAGTAGATCCAAACGGTTCAGCAATTCAAAAGCAAAGCACGGCGGAGTGGAACCCTCTGTGAGAACTTCTCACCTTTAATTTATTTTTCTAGTTGAAATATATACTAGGATGCAAACGGTGTTTAGTAGCACCCGACACCCATCGTCCACAGACCATGGATGGCTTGTATGCTTGTTTGTTTGATTTTGATGTGTAGTTGATTGTGTGATGTGATGTGAAATGAAATAAAATATTTATATAGTCAATAATATTTTATAGTTGAAAATAGAATTTTTACGTGTATATGAAATGAAATAAAAATAAACAAATTGGACGATTTGTTTATATACACACATTTGATTGATATTGATTGGGACGATAAATTTTACACATCGCCCAACCGCACAAATAAAATCTGTGTTTGATTGATTGAAACCCCACACGGGTATTAGGATGATATATGACATACACTAATCCCAATAATTAGTTGTATGTCGATCGATTGATTGACAGACTGTTATAAGCGTTGAATATTTATATTTGATGCTTATACAGTGTAGAATGCACTTTGGATGATGGTTGATTATTTGTCATTGTTGATATATACATGCGTTGTATGGAAATCCATAGAAATAAAATCTGTGGAAATTGATTGGGCCTCATTCCAGTTTTGAATAGAAATATTTGAATAGAAATATTTGAATAGAAATATTTGAAAAAGAAATATTTGAATAGAAATATTTGAAATAGAAATCTTTTAAAATAGAAATATTTGGAAATAGAATATATGAAGCCGTGTTAATTAGATTGACGCCATTTTGACGTGAACGATATTTATATCGATTATATTCGTTTTTATAATGAATATTGAAAAGTGATTTCAAAATCGAATATTTTGAAATGAAATTCGAATTATATTGGAATGAATCGAAATTCGAATTAAATTGAAATTCGAATTAAATTGAAATGATTTGAAATTCGAATTAAATTGAAATGAATTGAAATTCGAATTAGATCGAATTGAATTGAATATAAAATGAATTCGAATTGAATTAAATATAAAACGAATTCGAATGGAATCGAATATAAAACGAATTCGAATTGAATTGAATTGAAAAGAAAATGAATTCAAATTGAATTAAAATCGATTTGAATTGAAATCAATTTGAAATGAATTTAAAACGAATTTATATTGGAAAATTCAATTTTTATTAGAATTTGAGATGGAAGTTGAAATCGTTTTGAAAACGAATTTAAAACGGTTTTTAAAATACGTTTTAAAAGGAAATCGACGAAGTATATATTATGTATATTATATATATAATATAATGGCCTAAATGGAACGCGCCACGCTGCGGTAGTTCATGAATTTCGACCACTGACTTCAAATGGATATTGCGGGAGATCCGACCGTCGGATTCTCCTAAAACCGGAACCGTTGGGTTCGTATCGAAAAGAGCTTTCTAACGAATATTACAAATTAGAAATCTAACGGTTGGATTTGGAATTATGTCCAAATCAAATTTGGAAAAGGTCGCTATAAGTGCAGTTCGATGGCCGTTGATGGAAATCGACTGCACGAGCCTTGATAAAATTATTAAAAATAGTTATAATTTGTGTAAAATCATAAGAAATGATTTGGGAAGAATTGTGAAAAACTCCATATTTGAAAAGATAAAAATAGATTTTTATCGAAATGAACTAGTTTTGAACTAGAATTAAAATTCTATTTATTTTTAAATAAATAAATTGGATTTGAATAGGGTTTTAAAAGTAACCAGAATTTCCAATAATTGAATTGGAATGGATTTGAATCGAAATTGTCTTTGGATTATTTCGATATTGGATTTCGTGATTATACAGATATTGTTATGGGAATTTGAAAGATATATTTATATCGTTATTTCCAATACGATATTTGTTGGTCGTAGAATTTGTTATTGAATATAAGCCGATATATTTTCTATTCAGAGCCTTGTATTTAATATCAAATGTGATTTGGGTTTGTCGTGAATGGTGTCTTCAATAACACTGTTCTTGAACCCAGTTGAGAAAAAGATTAAGTCTCTTTATTTTTAGATTTAATGAAGTGTACCAATTAAATGATATTTAATTGGAATTGAATAATGAATTGATTTTTGGGTTTATCGTGAACAGTGTTTTAAATGACACTTGTTCTTTAACCCGATAATTAATCGAATGTGATTTTGGGTTGTCGTGAATGGTATCTTCAATAATACTGTCCTTAGACCCAAAGGAGTTAAGAAAATCAGAAACTAAATGGAGATTAGTTAAGTTGAATGGTTTCTGAAGTATTGATCTGATGTTGGTTTCGGCCTTCGGGGTTAATACTTAGGGAATTGCTCACTTGCTAATTTATGGTTAGGGTCTGATTGAAATGGAATGTGATTTTGGGTTTATCGTGAACCGTGTTTTAAATGACACTAATTCTTTAACCCAGTCAAAGATTAAAACTAAGTGGAGTTTTAATGAATCTTTAATTAGATTGAAAAGATCGAGAATGGAGTATCACCAGTTTTGCTCCAGGCGATAGTTAAATCTTTAGTTAGATTTGAACGTGAAATGGTAATTGAATTTACCGATAACACCATGGTGTTAGATATGAAGTATGACCAGTTTTACTTCATGGGATGAATAGGTTGGGATTGGGAAATTAAAACAAATGATTACTTCGGTAAGGTTCGTTAATCCCGACTAGTTAAATCGAAATTCAAAAGAAGATTAAAGAATAAATTCAAGGAATTTATCTTTGATAAAATTAATGGGAACCTTTCCCTATGAATGTGAAATTTAGAAACTAACCGTCGATTAGCTAAGCAGAATGGTTTTCTGGATATTGATCTGATGTTGGTTTCAGCCTTCGGGGTTAATATTTGGGGATTTATTCTCTTGTTAATTTACAGTTAGTGACTGATGAAATGAGGCGTATGTTGCGTTTGTGTAACACTTGTTTATAATATACGCGAGTTATTCGAAAAGACCGGGTTTATCCCATTCTGAATAACTGATACGACGATAAGTCGAAGATGAAGACGGTGGTCGAAGACCGGAGGTCTTCACGTCGTTTGGGTGATTACTGATGATCTTGATTGGAATGTACACCCAAGAAGATGGAAACAGTCGGTGATCGTCCAGACGTACTTGGAGATCGATGGATATGCGGGGTACTAGGTGCCTCCGGTTTCGTTCAGACCCAGAACAGACTTGTAAATGGACTGTGTGTCTGACATTGGATTTCATTCTATGTGATTGATATCGGTTGCATGGAGTGGTTTTCCTGTGTGGCATGCTAAGATGCAAATGAGCAAGGCTTCTATTGAAAAGCAAAGTCTTATGGTTGATGATCAAAGCACGGCCTGTGTGGCGTAGCTTTGTGTAACGTTGATTCGCGAGCCTCATACCCCAGTGTGAACGAAAACGGGAGAGGACATCAAGGAGGGCATGCGTTTCCTTCTAGCTAAAAGTGGCATTAGTGATTTTACACGCCCTGACGAGTTTGACTCATGTGGTTGTTGCTGCTGCGAGGCGCCTCGGTTTGATCGGACGATCCGAGTCTGATAGAGTCATTTGTTGGCTCACTGACACCCCAAAGGGTGGGGAAACGTAGTGTTTAGGCATAATAATCCACATCGGTGGACCGGCCCTGACGATCCAAAGGGTAGATGCGTTCTGATCCTAAGGCACGAGCTAGAGCGTCTCGATTCGGTTGAGGACTATCTTTTGCCTCGGTTCACAGATGGAAATCCAACTTCAAATACGTGACATTTGCGGTTTTGATTGTAGAGCCTAGTATGATGACATGATATATGGTACCCATGCCTTCTATGATTGATATTTATGATTTGATGTTGTTTTATACACTATACACTTATAGTAATAAGCAATGATTTGTTTAAAACGTACTAAGCATGTTTGGCTATTATAAGGGAAAACCCTATCCCTGGCTTGCGTTGCATTGTGTGATAGGACCTGGGTCTTATAATAGCTTCATTTTTCCAAAAAGCATTGCGCTGTTTTGTTATATGCACTGGTATTCTTGGGAGGAAACCCGTTCCGTGTTATACGGCGTGGTCCCTTGATATATCTGATTTAAAGTAAAGTTTTAAATAACTGTTTTAGTTCTCACACCAGTCCCATGACTGACCTGGGGTTTATTGTTTTTACCTAAACTCTAGGTGCCTTTATTTTCGACACGGGCAGCTAGTAGTTTTAGTTTTCAGATTTATATTCACAGAATCCTGGTTTACAGCTGGAATGATATCCGGAAAGCTTTGTATCCGTATATCTCCTTCAGTTGTGTATTGTATTATTTTCCGCTGCTTTGTAATTTAAATCTCTGATATTTCTATGTAATATTTATTCATTTATACTCTGTATATTCATGTATCTGATGGAATTGTTGTAATTAACAATGAAATGTTCTTCCGTCTGCGTTCTATTTTGTCGTGTTCTCAAAACAATCAGGTGTTTCGAACGGTCTAGATCGGTTTAGCGACTGATTCGGATCGAGCGAAATCCCTTGTTGTCACATTTGGTATTAGAGCTTTGGTTTACAAAGCTCAGAGAACAAGACACATTAGAACCAAATGAAAGGATTCATCAGAAATTGGATTAGTAATATCCAATGGGAATCACTCGTTAGAGATGGGATCAGTAGTATCCTAGAACGAGTGTGAAGAGTATATTTTTAAAATGAAAACAATTTTGTTTTGAAAATTTAAATCAATTATTCGTATTTGATTATTTATTTTATATTGAATTTGGACAATCCAATATATAAAGATTTTGCATATACTTCTTGCAAACGTGTATTTGAAGTTTTAATGTACTGGATAGTTATAGGATCACACTCTAGTGCCCGGGGATAATTCTGGTGATGGGGCACCATCGCCAGTATTTATTTTCGAGTTTCGAAAGTGAGATTTCTATATATTTCCAATTGACTGGTGAGAGAACCGAAACTAAATAGGGCTTATTATTATGATTTGGCATCAAAAATCTGATTTTTTGACTATATATCAAAGTTATGAATTTGAAAAGCTAATCAACTAATTGATTGATGGTTGTGTTGTTTGATTAATTATAATTTGAACCATTTGACCAAATTGTACCAAATAGTGAATTGTATGGGAAATTTATCGCATTTGCTTGCATATACATGTACTTACATTGAACAGGTCATAGCAAAGAGGCTAGAGCAGAAGAATAAAATTGTTTGCCCGACAAATAGGTACATGTTTACCATAATTTACTGTTTTGTTTGGGTGATGATGATTTTATGAGCCGATTGGCTAGCCGCTTGGCTTTTTCTTTTTCTTTTTGAGATCAGATGGCCTGTATGGCAATTTCGGGATTTTCCCGGTGCTCCTGGTGCAGGGGAGGTTATGGCGAATTTTTTTGAAAATTTAGGGTGTTAGCCAAATTTTTGAAAAATTTGAAAAGTTTTTAGAAACTGAAAAGTTGAAGAACTTAAGCCGTAATGAAAATATGGAAAGTTGAGTTGATTAGTTAAACAACTTTCGGCTTCGTTCCTTTACGGGGATGAAAAGTTTTAAGTGGGGGAGATTGTAATAACCCGGAAATCTGGGCCAATTTAAAATTTTTATTTTGGCAATTTTAATGAATTTTGAATATTTAAAATAAATATTTTAAATAAAAACGACGATAAATTTATTTTTAATAGAATTAGAAGTATATGTTTATATAGCTCGACGTTGGAATATAAATAATTATTTATAATTATAAAAGGAATTGAAAATGGCGCGGTAGTTCGATAATTCGATTTCAAATTTCAATTGAATGTACCGGGTGCAAAAAAAATCGGATTTTAGTGAAACCTAAAATATTAGAATCTATTTGTGAATATCTTTCCAACGAATCCGAAAGATTGGAATTTCATAGCGGGTGTAAAAAGTTATGCCCAGTTGAAATTTTAGAATAGTCGCTATGGAATTTCGGCCCTTAAAAATGAAAATTTTGCAAACGACCTCGGATTTCGACGAAACCACTTTTGTTGGATCTACGATGTCAAATTATTGCTAGATTTCAATTTTCATAATTTTCCGATTCAATATGTGAGCGTGGCAAAGGAAAACGCGTTTGACCAGTTTCAGTTGATTTTAATCGACTGGAAAAAGGCCATTTATCAAACGGTCTCAGAATTTGACGAAATTAGTTTTTTTAGGACCGTATCATCAATACGAAGCTAGAAAATATTTTTCGGGAATTTTTCTAGTTAGTATGTGGACCTGGTAAATTGAAATGCGCGTTCAAATTCAATATATAGAGTTATATTTTGATTTTGACGAAAACTGATCGAAACGATCAAATCAGCCTACGATACATATCCCATTGTGTACGGAATGGGGGTAATTAGCTATGGACGACAGGTGGTGGGTCTCGTTTCAAGGTTAAATAAAAAGTCAACTTTTTGAAATAAAAATAATATAAAATATAATATAAAATCCTTTAACTCTCTCCTCCTTTTCATTTCAGAACCGATTAAGGAAAAATAAAAAAAGGGGGGATCTCGTCGATCGCGCTCCAGACCATCGCCAGGCCGTCGGAGGCGCCGCCCAACCCTGTCGCCCCACCGCTCCCCTTCCTCCACCTCTCAACCTCCTCGCGAACCCCTCCTCCCTTCCAAATCGAAATCCGTACCTCCGTTCCCTCCATCTCGAGGCCGTCACCAACCTCGCGAGCCACCCACGAAGCCCCCGCTCTCCCTCCGACCTCCGATGCGCCGCCAGGGACCACTACGACCGACGCCATACCCCGACCCACCTCTTTACCACTTGCGCTACCATAAACCCCCCTTTCCTCGGCAAAGGTGCATTTTTCTTTATTTAATTCATTTAGTTTTTATACTTAGTTAAATTAGTTTAGTTATTAAATAAAAACCAGATTTTTATGATTAAGAAAAATCAGATTGGCATGTTAAGAATGATATGATTTTATATAGGAAAGATTAAATTTTTATAGAGCAAAAAGATCAAATTTTTATTCAAAGAAAGTTGAAATTTTTGATGTAGGAAAAATTAGATTTTTAAAGGAGGAAAAATTAGATTTTTAAAGAAGTTTAAAAATATAATCTTTTATATTGTAGAAGTATAAAAATATAATCTTTTATATTGAAGAAGTATAAAAATATAATCTTTTATATTGTAGAAGTATAAAAATATAATCTTTTATATTGTATAAATATAAAAATATAATTTTCATATAAAATGAAGCGTTGTAAAAATATATGAAATAAAAATATGATTTTTATTTATCGAATGAAGCAATAAAAATATAATTTTTATATGAACAGCGTGAAAAAGACTGCATTGGAATTTCAAGCAGATCCAGACGGTTCAGCAATTCAAAAGCAAAGCACGGCGGAGTGGAACCCTCTGTGAGAACTTCTCACCTTTAATTTATTTTTCTAGTTGAAATATATACTAGGATACAAACGGTGTTTAGTAGCACCCGACACCCGTCGTCCATGGACCATGGACGGCTTGTATGCTTGTTTGTTTGATTTTGATGTGTAGTTGATTGTGTGATGTGATGTGAAATGAAATAAAATATTTATATAGTCAATAATATTTTATAGTTGAAAATAGAATTTTAACGTGTATATGAAATGAAATAAAAATAAACAAATCGGACGATTTGTTTATATACACACATTTGACTGATATTGATTGGGACGATAAATTTTACACATCGCCCAACCGCACAAATAAAATCTGTGTTTGATTGATTGAAACCCCACACGGGTATTGGGATGATATATGACATACACTAATCCCAATAATTAGTTGTATGTCGATCGATTGATTGACAAACTGTTATAAGCGTTGAATATTTATATTTGATGCTTATACAGTGTAGAATGCACTTTGGATGATGGTTGATTATTTGTCATTGTTGATATATACATGCGTTGTATGGAAATCCATAGAAATAAAATCTATGGAAATTGATTGGGCCTCATTCCAGTTTTGAATAGAAATATTTGAATAGAAATATTTCAATAGAAATATTTGAAAAAGAAATATTTGAATAGAAATATTTGAAATAGAAATATTTGAAAATAGAAATATTTGGAAATAGAATATATGAAGCCGTGTTGATTAGATTGACGCCATTTTGACGTGAACGATATTTATATCGATTATATTCGTTTTTATAATGAATATTGAAAAATGATTTCAAAATCGAATATTTTGAAATGAAATTCAAATTATATTGGAATGAACCAAAATTCGAATTAAATTGAAATAAATTGAAATTCGAATTAAATTGAAATGATTTGAAATTCGAATTAAATTGAAATGAATTAAAATTTGAATTAGATCGAATTGAATTGAATATAAAACGAATTCAAATTTAATTAAATATAAAACGAATTCGAATGGAATCGAATATAAAACGAATTCGAATTGAATTGAATTGAAAAGAAAATGAATTCAAATCAAATTAAAATCGATTTGAATTGAAATCAATTTGAAATGAATTTAAAACGAATTTATATTGGAAAATTCAATTTTTATTAGAATTTGAGATGGAAGTTGAAATTATTTTGAAAACGAATTTAAAACGGTCGTTTTAAAAGGAAATCGACGAAGGTTTTATTGTATATATTATATATATAATATAATGGCCTGAATGGAACGCGCCGCGCTGCGGTAGTTCGTGAATTTCGACCATTGACTTCAAATGGATATTGAGGGAAATCCGACCGTCGGGTTCTCCTAAAACCGGAACCGTTGGGTTCGTATCGAAAAGAGCTTTCTAATGAATATTAGAAATTAGAAATCTAACGGTTGGATTTGGAATTATGTCCAAATCAAATTTGGAAAAGGTCGCTATAAGTGCAGTTCGATGGCCGTTGATGGAAATCGACTGTACGGGCCTTGATAAAATTATTAAAAATATTTATAATTTGTGTAAAATTAGAAGAAATGATTTGGGAAGAATTTGGATGAAAAACTCCATATTTGAAAAGATAAAAATAGATTTTTTATCGAAATGAACTAGTTTTGAACTAGAATTAAAATTCTATTTATTTTAAAATAAATAAATTGGATTTGAATAGGGTTTTAAAAGTAACCAGAATTTCCAATAATTGAATTGGAATGGATTTGAGTCGAAATTGTCTTTGGATTATTTCGATGTTGGATTTCGTGATTATACAGATATTGTTATGTGAATTTGAAACATATATTTATATCGTTATTTCCAATACAAGATTTGTTGGTTGTAGAATTTGATATCGAATATAAGCCGATATATTTTCTATTCAGAGCCTTGTATTTAATATCAAATGTGATTTGGGTTTGTCGTGAATGGTGTCTTCATTAACACTGTTCTTGAACCCAGTTGAGAAAAAGATTAAATCTCTTTATTTTTAGATTTAATGAAGTGTACCAATTAAATGATATTTAATTGGAATTGAATAATGAATTGATTTTTGGGTTTATCGTGAACAGTGTTTTAAATGACACTTGTTCTTTAACCCGATAATTAATGGAATGTGATTTTGGGTTGTCGTGAATGGTATCTTCAATAATACTGTTCTTAGACCCAAAGGAGTTAAGAAAATTAGAAACTAACTGGAGATTAGTTAAGTTGAATGGTTTCTGAAGTATTGATTTGATGTTGGTTTCGGCCTTCGGGGTTAATACTTAGGGAATTGCTCACTTGCTAATTTATGGTTAGGGTCTGATTGAAATGGAATGTGATTTTGGGTTTATCGTGAACCGTGTTTTAAATGACACTGATTCTTTAACCCAGTCAAAGATTAAAACTAAGTGGAGTTTTAATGAATCTTTAATTAGATTGAAAAGATCAAGAATGGAGTATCACTAGTTTTGCTCTAGGCGATAGTTAAATCTTTAATTAGATTTGAACGTGATATGGTAATTGAATTTACCGATAACACCGTGGTGTTAGATATGAAGTATGACCAGTTTTACTTCATGGGATGAATAGGTTGGGATTGGGAAATTAAAACAAATGATTACTTCGGTAAGGTTCGTTAATCCCGACTAGTTAAATCGAAATTCAAAAGAAGATTAAAGAATAAATTCAAGGAATTTATCTTTGATAAAATTAATGGGAACCTTTCCCTATGAATGTGAAATTTAGAAACTAACTGTCGGTTAGCTAAGCAGAATGGTTTTCTGGATATTGATCTGATGTTGGTTTCAGCCTTCGGGGTTAATATTTGGGGAATTATTCTCTTGTTAATTTACGGTTAGTGACCGATGAAATGAAATGAGGCATATGTTGTGTTTGTGTAACACTTGTTTATAATATACGCGAGTTATTCGGAAAGACCGGGTTTATCCCATTTTGAATAACTGATACGACGATAAGTCGAAGATGAAGATGGTGGTCGAAGACCGGAGGTCTTTACGTCGTTTGGGTGATTACTGATGATCTTGATTGGGATGTACACCCAAGAAGATGGAAACAGTCGGTGATCGTCCAGACGTACTTGGAGATCGATGGATATGCGGGGTACTAGGTGCCTCCGGTTTCGTTCAGACCCAGAACGGACTTGTAAATGGACTGTGTGTCTAACATTGGATTTCATTCTATGTGATTGATATCGGTTGCATGGAGTGGTTTGCCTTTGTGGCATGCTAAGATGCAAATGAGCAAGGCTTCTGTTGAAAAGCAAAGTCTTGTGGTTGATGATCAAAGCATGACCTGTGTGGCGTAGCTTTGTGTAACGTTTATTCGCGAGCCTCTCACCCCGGTGTGAACCAAAACGGGAGAGGACATCAGGGAGAGCATGCGTTTCCTTCTAGCTAAAAGTGGCGTCAATGGTTTTACATGCCCTGACGAGTTTGACTCATGTGGTTGTTGCTGTTGCGAGGCGCCTCGGTTTGATCGGACAATCCGGGTCCGATAGAGTCATTTGTTGGCTCACTGACACCCCAAAGGGTGGGGAAACGTAGTGTTCAGGCATAATAATCCACATCGGTGGACCGGCCCTGACGATCCAAAGGGTTGATGCGTTCTGATCCTGAGATACGGGCTAGAGCGTCTCAAATCGGTTGAGGACTATCTTTTGCCTCGGTTCACAGATGGAAATCCAACTTCCAAATACGTGACATTTGCGGTTTTGATTGTAGAGCCTAGTATGGCGACATGATATATGGTACCCATGCTGTCTATGATTGATATTTATGATTTGATGTTGTTTTATACACTATACACTTATAGTAATAAGCAATGATTTGTTTAAAACGTACTAAGCATGTTTGGCTATTATACGGGAAAACCCTATCCCCCGGCTTGCGTTGCATTGTGTGATAGGACCTGGGTCTTATAATAGCTTCATTTTTCCAAAAAGCATTGCGCTGTTTTGTTATATGCACTGGTATTCTTGGGAGGAAACCCGTTCCGTGTTATACGGCGTGGTCCCTTGATATATCTGATTTAAAGTAAAGTTTTAAATAACTGTTTTAGTTCTCACACCAGTCCCATGACTGACCTGGAGTTTATTGTTTTAACCTAAACTCTGGGTGCCCTTATTTTCGACACGGGCAGCTAGTAGTTTTGGTTTTGCAGATTTATATTCACAGGATCCTGGTTTACAGCTGGAATGATATCCGAAAAGCTTTGTATCCGTATATCTCCTTCAGTTGTGTATTGTATTATTTTCCGCTGTTTTGTAATTTAAATCTCTGATATTTCTGTGTAATATTTATTCATTTATACTCTGTAAATTCTTGTATCTGATGGAATTGTTGTAATTAACAATGAAATGTTCTTCCGTCTGCGTTCTATTTTGTCGTGTTCTCAAAACAATCAGGCGTTTCGAACGGTCTAGATCGGTTTAGCGACTGATTCGGATCGAGCGAAATCCCTTGTTGTCACATTAAATGAGTTGAGTCGTGAACTAAATGACGCATAAACTATTACGAATAGACCAGTACTGGTCTATAAATACTAAATTGATTGTTCAACTAATTGATTAATTAATTAAGTTGTTATAATTTCATTAATCGAAATTCTTTATTTCATTGACATCTGTTAGTGGAAAATACCATTCCACTACATATTTGATTGATTGAATTGTTTAAATACCCTGTTAGCAAAAATAGACACTGTTCTGCTATTTTATCACTCTAACATATTTCATCAGTTATTATATGTTTTTGATATATTATCAGTTGATATTATGGAATTGTATATATATGTTGGTTTGTGCAAATTGGGTTAACAACTTGAATGTCGTTGGTTATAAGAACTGTTATATACCGTTGGGACTGCTAAGTGATAATTTCTGTATAGTAATTCAGAAGTAAACTTATGTTTTGATAATTAGAAATAATTTTTTTTCAGAAACAATTAAATGGATTTATTTAAATTATATTATTTATTAATTTAAAAAGGAAGGATTTATGGTAATCATTTTAGCTATTGCTTTCCTTAAATGGATGGTGAGGAGTCAACCAGTTTTTAAATTAACCGATTCTGGTAAGATAATGGTGTAAGTAAATAGCAGTTGAAATTTGCGTAAATTATCTCTAAAGTTTGTTTTAAACTTAATTAACCTTTTAATTAGGTAAGTAAAGAAGATAATTTAGTTATAAAAGGAAAGAAAATCTAGTTGGACATTTGGAATAAATTCCCGGATTCTATATTTAAGTTCGGTTAACTTAATAAATATTTTCAAAACAACAACGCTATTTAAAAAGGGTTTAAGTTTTGGAAATCAATTGGATTCACAAATGCTAGTTCATCGAATAATTTGGATATTAACTTCTACAAATCTTGACGATAAGAAATGATTTCGATTCAAGGTCTGAGAGGTAATTAAAATACCCCAACTTTATCGAATTCACTATTATCCGATAGATCATATTAGTTTGCGTTCAAAATGAGAGTTAGAGTTAAATATCATTTCAGTAATGAAAGGGATGTTCGAAAGTGAGAATATCACATAGGATTAAAAATAAGGGTTTTGTTATTAATTATGTTTTCAAATAAATATACATATAAAGTTAATATTTGTATTTAAATAATCAAAGTTTTATTTAAATTAAGCTTAGTAGATCCAATGGAGTTAAATCTGTTTATTTTATTTTATATTTGATAGTTCAATCACCAACTGTCAAAATCTGGAACTTTTCGTTATCGTTTTCGAAGAGACCGGAATCTAACTTGATTCGATATACGTTACGAGTCATAGATTTTATTGAAGACCACTGAAGACGGAGTATTGCAAGGGTTGTTCTATCAATCCTAGGAAGAAATTGCCTAAGATGGATTTATAGGATAGTGCCTTCAATTTGTCCAATCCTAGGGCAACTTGTATGGACAAATATCTGACAGAGTATGCCTAACCGATCACGTATGTCGATCTCTTCAAACGTATTTATGTTGGTGGCATAGGAATTCATTTCTCTTGCTTTATACCCGTAATATATTTTTCGGAAAGTCAATTAATGGTTGGCGGTATTGACGATGTGGCATTCAAAGAAATGATTTGTCAAAGGTAAGTTCAGCCTCAAACCTCATAACCGGGAAATGACAAAAATCGGGCATGCAGCATGGCTATGTGAGTCGCTTAGGATGTATTGTCACCATCTAGAGAATATTCATTTTGTTACTTCTTTCTGTTCTATATCTCCTAGGAACAGTTATGTTGCTAGCAATCGTAAGGTGACAATATATTCGATACACTCAAGAGAAATGAGTGGTCAGTCATGTGTGGCCGGGTTACAAGTTATTCTTGTTGAACCTAATGTATCCCTCTCTAGAGATACACTATCGAAAGGTGGTTCCATACTTTGACATATTTGGAAATCCATTATCCAATAAGCGCTCACGGCTTTGATTTGTATACTATATATGTAGAGCGTGAGATGCAAGCGTTCTGCCAGATTGATATTTATTTATATTTAAACATTATTATAATATCAAAAGAGTATTGATTTCAAAGTTGTTTTGGGTTATAGTAAGGTAAAAACCATCCATGTTTACGTGTGGATCGGTCTTACATTTATATTTTCTTTCAAAACGTTTTCGGAAGTTAAACAAGTGTTTTGGATTCTCATAAGGGAAAAACCCCTTCCGTTCTTATGGCGTTGTCTTATGAGATATCCTTTATCAGAATCAGTTGTTTCAAAATCGTTTACTCATACCAGTCCCACGACTGACCCAAAGTTTATTTTTCTATGTTTTCCCTAAATTCTTGGGTGTCCAAATTTGTATGGGCAGTCAATAGTTCAGGATTTTACAGATTTATTTGGAGGAGCTTGGAGCAGGAGGCTTCAAGTTAGATATTTGGAGTTTATTCCCGCTGTGTTGTACATATGATATACTCCGTTGATGTATGTAAGTTCAAATCCAATTTGCATTTTCAAAAGTGATTATAAATATTATATATTATTCAACTACGATTTTGAGATTATGTGGTATTATTCAGTTCAATCTTATATCTATTTTCTTCTATTCTAATTTTCTTTCTTTCTATTTCTTATCCTCTAACTTCTTCTATTAATGATTCGTATTTTCGTGCAATTTGGGTTGGACGTGAATTGTATTCAGTCAATTCAAATAATATGGATTTGCGGGTCGTTACAGCGGTCACTTATTACCTACAGGATTGGTAGACAACATCTCGTCATTTATGACCTTCCCCCGGCAGACCCCCTTGTTACAATCTAGCTTGCCTTATTGGACAATTCCCTTAGTAGCTTATCCTGCAAAATAGGCATACCTTTGGTACCTCTGGAGCGGTCATTTAATACCTATTCCCTAGGTGGACCCTCAACCTAATCAGTTACTACCTAGAGGAAGCTGATTAGCGTAGGAATTACCAAGTTCGTACCGAATAGTCATTAAATGGGGAGGCGAGCTACACGATCACTTCCCTTTAAAGGGTGGATCTAACCACTTTAAGACCTTTACCATGAAACAGTCTACGCTACGAAGTACTTCCTTTCCAAGGTTTTTCCGTTTGGGATAGGAGGCAGGAACCTCATTCTTGAGATAAATCTTGTTTTGGGAAATAATCCTCGTTACATAGTCAACTATCATTATGCAATTAACTATCTTTATGAGTTTCTATGGTTAATGATACCTTATATCAGTTGAACATATATTCGACTGTTGGAAAGTGGAGACTTCTGTCAAATTGGGAAACTGACATCGCATCATTAACCTACTAAGCCCAATTCCTATTTCAAATTATGATAATTCTAGATTTAATAGGAATTTATAACTTCCTGTCTTAGGGTATTTATCTATAGGTTTACTTATTGGACTTAACATTTACTACGTTAATCAATCCCCAATCAATTCCTTTTATTATTATTGATTGGTTATCAGACACTAATGACCCTAATAGTCACATTTCCTAAGACATTAATTAACTTATTAAATGTCATTTATGACTCTAACGGTCATATTTTCTTAAGCCATTGATTTTCTTATTTATATCAGTCTCATTTAGTTCTATTCTTTATATTGTAACTCCATTTATTACTACATTTTCAATTCCCTTTATTTATTGTTTATGTTTTCATACAGACATGCATATATGTATATATATATTATTTATTAGATCCCTAATCAGAGTTATAATTTCTAACACAATTCAGATTGTAACCTTTTAGCATGTTTAATTCATTTCCCCTATCAAAGATGGTTACAACATTCCTTATTTTATTTATGAACTTATTTATAGAAAGTTAAATTCATTTATTGCTATAATGGTCATAGCACATATTCCCATTTATTATGGATTATATTTTCATATACGTTTCCACCGAAATGGGAACTATTCAATCATACAATAATAACAAACATTTATTATAATAGTATATTTGTGTTATTTACGTAGATTCAGACGGATATGTGTGTGTGTGTATATATATATATTTAAGCGCATTTAACATAGTTACTACGTTTTATTTTATTATTGTTAACCATTTATGTTTTGGTCCAAAATAACGATCAAAACAAACCTTTTTATGTATAATATTGTTTAAAATTCAAAATCTTATAAAACAGATCAATAACTGTCGTTATTGTAAAATTACCCCAAAATAATTAAAAAGAGAATATGGACATATTTCAAATCATAAGAAATAAGAAATATATGTTTTTGGAATGGTTGTTGTAAACTACGTACAAATATACGTAAATTTACACATCCTTTCCTAATTGTTTTGTGCATATTTCTTGCTGATTTGAAACAATGTCCTTTATATTAAAAATAAAAAGGTCATTTCTACATTAACCAAGTAAAATCCCAACAACAGCAAACATAAGTAGCATAGTCTTTTAATCTAAATTTACACGAACCTCAAATTAACACCAAATCTAAGAATCTAGAACGAAACAATAAATTTTACGATGGTTTCAGGACTAATTTTAAGATCTATGGTGTATATGTTAACCACAAACAATTTTATAAACAATTAAAGGCAATATATAGGTCTACAAGCTCATTATTCAAACCACAACCTATTATATCAGATTTGACAAAAATAGTAAACAAATCTGATAAACTTTAGGTATACATCTCAAATCTATTACAAATGAACTAAAAAATAATAATTTATTATAAATGATGTATATAATTTTCCCACTTACCTGAAGTTATCCAAATTTGAATGTAAATAAACCTTTAGGCCTACAATTCCCATATACTTACAGATCTAAAGTTATTCTAAAAAGGGGTTTCTTTCAGATTTGTAGATCTGTAAGAAAATAGAAAGAGGGAAGAAATCTGAATGGAATAAAGCCTAACTGTAACAAGATTTCTTTTGGATTTGTAGATTTGTAAGAAAATAGGAAAAAGGGAATAAATCTAAATGGAAGAATGCCTAATTGCAGCATCATCTGCTGTTCACATAAATCTGATTTTAACTCTTCTCCAATCTATATTTATTTTTGTTAATGATATTTTTCGTCAACACCGGAGATAGGTCTATGGAAGTGAACCTAAGAGAAATAAGTCGTTTAGCCTTTGAAAGTTTGAGTTAGTTCACCGTTTCCTAGGTGTCATGGTCTAGAATCTGAAAAATTGTTACTCTTCCCTCGATGGGGCGAGTATCACGCTTAAGCAATTCAAGAACCAACAGTTATCCCAGGAGGATGAATTTCTAAACATAACCCTTAATAAAGACTTAACAGATGGTAGGAAGGGGTTCCGCGCGAAGCTTGTTGAAGGTTCTATGCTTGCAGCAATGGTTTAAGCTTATGGGAAGGGGTGTTTCACTTGACCTGCGGAAAGGCTTGGTTGAAGGTTTATGTATATGTATGGTACAAATAGTATGTTGCGGCAACAATAACTAGGAAATATCATATCAAACCCATAAAGAAATATCATAAGTATCGATTCACTCTTTATTGATCTTTGATTTAGAATACAAGAATAGAATAAGAGAAATCCCCAAATCGATTTAACAATTAGGGTTTACTCTAGAGAAAAAGAATGTAAACATTAAAATGAGAAAAATCCTCCCCAAAATGTGATCCCTGGGATCTTATTTATAGAGAATTCAGGACCCCTTCTGCTGTTGGGCTGTTAGGCCTGTAGGAGCCTCTCCCGGCCTCTTTTCTATTTGGTCGCGGATGTTTTAGCTTCTGACCGCTTTATGGTGGTGATTATAGCTTTCGTAGTGAAGGTTCTAGTCAATTGGGGTTTCTTTGAGATTGATATGAGCTCTCGGTTATAAGCTTCCGGATGTAGGCTTTCGGTTTTCTTATGAATACTTAAAGGAGCTTGCTCTCATGATGTATGTAGATAGCTGCCGGTTCGGAACAACTGCCAGTATATGTACTAAGCCGATTAGTACGGATAGCCTGTATCCCTGCTAGGATTTCAATTGGCCTTTCGGTGGAGTCTTCGAGTATAGCCTAATCTTCCGGAAGATTGCTCCGGGTGGTTTGCTTATTGTTTATCAATGTGACCTTTCAGTATTTATGCAGTAGATGTTTTGTAAGTTGATTCCAGATAATATTTATGTACTTCTGGTTTGATACTCTTGACGTCTTCGCCTCCTGATGTATCAGTATTGAACAGGTTAATACCGATAGCCCTTCCGTCCTTCCAGGTTTCAATTTGTAGAGCCCTTGCCTCCCTCTTTCTTAGCTTCCGACTTAGATGACCTTTCGCTATAAGATCTCCCTGTCGGATCGACCTTGCCAGATGGACCTTGCTAGATAGACCTTATCGGGTAGGCACTGACGGATAGATTCTATTGGTATTCTGTAGTCTTTTGAGTTCCTTTCTCCCAAGAAGGTGCTGGTTTATGCAGATTTCGGATCATTCCTTCCTACTCTTGGTTCTTTCTAGTGCTTGACTCTTGTTTTTGGAGAATTCCTATGTGCTTGTGGTCATCTGATACTGTAACACCCCGTATTTCAGTTAATGCTAAAATTCACTAATTGCAGAATAAATAATCTCAAATGTGAGAATTGGGGGAAACGGGCTACGTCATTGCGTTCGTCTCGGAAAAATACGCAGAATAGAGTCCGAAATTTTGTAAATCGGAGTCCGTATGGCCCAGTTATGGCCTAATGAAGTTGGCAGAAAAATCAAGTTAAAAACAGATTTAGAAATGAAAAATCAGATTTCGAAATTGGAGCCAGCAGGGGGCCAGGCGGGAAACTTCCCGCCCTACCCATGTCGACAGGGCTGTCGACAGGCCTGTCGACTGGGGAGTCGACTTGCCTGTCGACCTGGGCGCGGCGTCCAGAGAACCTGGGTGCACCAGGTTGGGTTTTAGGCTGGCTTGGAGGGCTGGGTTCTAGAGATTTCCTAAATCTAACGGACCTAATCTAATCTAGGGTTAATCTAAGGGCCTAAAACACTCACCTAATCTATAAATACACCCTAAACCTACCCTAATCCATACTAAAAATAGAAATGATGGCCTCATGCCGCCAAAATCAAACTTGAGAGAGCCTCCACTAATTTATGAAGGAAGTTGCAAGCTAATCAACCTCTAATCATCATCTTCTTCATATTTAGCAACTAGTTCTACTTCATAAGTTGGCTAATCTTGGTTTTGGTGAGTTTCTATCACTTTAACATCAATTGCTAAAGTAAGTAGATTGGGTGTAATGAGACTTATGGTCTTAAATGCGGATTAGTGAGTTTGAATCATTTGTAATGATATGCTACTCTATGTTTTCCTATGTTTATGCATATTTAATAAGTTGGTTTATGCATGTTTAACAAGTGGGTTTATGCATGTTTAATAAGTGGGTTTATGCATATTTAATAAGTGGGTTTATGCATGTTTAACAAGTGAGTTATGCAAGTTCTTATGCAAGTTATGTGTATGATGTTATGTAAGTTATGTATATGCTTAAATACAAGTTTAACATGATATGCAAGTTATGCATGCTTATGCAAGTATGTGAATGCTTATGCAAGTTATGTATATGCTTAAATGCAAGTTTAACATGATATGCAAGTTATGCATGCTTATGCAAGTATGTGAATGCTTATGCAAGTTATGTGTATGCTTAAATGCATGTTTAACATGTTATGCAAGACATGTGTATGATAATATGCAAGTTTGGGTTAAATGTAGTTGGGTTAATGTATGCTCATATATGCAAGTTGACATCCTCTTAACCCATGACAAAGTTATATGCTAAGATTTGATTAAACCCATGATATTTGTGATGGATCTTCCCTTTATTATGTCATGAAATGAGAACGATTTACGTGGGGAACGATGGGGTTAATAAATATGTTAATAAAAGTATGATTGGGTATGATTAAGCATACTATAAAAATAAATTAACATAAGTGGGAATTTACCTATTGAGTTAGGTCTACCCCATGGGAATTTACCTATTGAGTTAGGTCTACCCATGTTATGAAAAATGTGTAATTAATTCGGGATAATTAATTATGGGGGTGATTAATTAGGTGTAATTAATCAACTAAGACACGAGGTTGGACCCTTTTGTAGCGGAAGTCTGCCCGGAACCGACCGGCCATCCAGCGGCTACAAATGATTGGCCCAATGTGAGAGGTCTTAGTCATAAATTAAATACGTGATTAAAGTAAAGACACGAGGTTAGACCCTTTTGATGACAGAAGTCTGCCTGGAACCAACCGGCATATCCAGCAGTCATAAAAGACGGTCTAATGTGGGAGGTCTTTATGAGGTCATGATCTTAATTAATTAATTAAGAAACACTTAACCATATTAGCATGTAGAGGGACATGAGGGGTTAAGTGGGTGCCTTGGGTGGCATGTGGAAATCTAGTGGGTTGCCTTGGGTGGCAATAGAAAATACGATTAGAATACTTAACCAAGTGGAAACATGTAATTAAACATGATTAAAGGGTTAAGTGGGATGCACTAGATAAAGAGACAAGCCTAGGTGGGTAGCTTGTGGGGGCCCATTTCAACCAGCAACCCATATGTATCTTATTGGGCTCGACCCATGTCGAGGACGGGACACGCGTACTGGGCTTGACTATAAGAGGCCAAAACGGGGTAGCGGTGGCAACGCAAGTCCAACGGGTTTCATATGCGTGTGTGGACCCGGGCTGGTAGGTAAGACGTTGTTGCATCGTGTAGATATAAGCCGTGCACCGTTAATTGTATCGGGTTGCCACTTTGGGGAGTGATACACCCCACTGTGGGGCCGGCACGGGTATCTACGGTAGGGAGCCGATCGCTTGGGGAGTAGTGGGGTACACCTAGTGGAGATAGGGGCAGACGACACCTATGTGGTCAGCTAGGGGTACATGAAACTACTAGTTATATCTTTCTTTTAAGTCCTTGGGTGGGATCAATCTTTGAGTAGGAATGACTGGTGTGGTGCAGTTAGTAATTATCCTTGGGTGGGTAGATACGTCTTTACAGTTATCTTAGTTTATCCTAAGTCTACCAAGCTGCTTAGTGTAGCCATTCATCCCCAGACATTACCGTAGGTCAAGTTTATGTCTTCTCTGGTTACTTTAATGATTGTATTGTTAAAGTTATAGGACTCGCTCAGACTTATGTCTGACCCCGTTGTTTTATCTTTTTTTTCCCAACCCTCAGGTCCTACGGTGGATCCTAGCAGTAGTGGAGCTTGATCGGATTGCTGTTCCAGTCTTTAGGAGCTTGGATAGATGTAAAGCTCCAGTTACCCAGTTATCTTTTCTTTTGTCTTGGCTATTGTATGAGAGAGTGGGATTATGTACTTCTTTATTTTGATGGATATTGTACTTGACTTTTATTGTGGTTTTATGATGTAACCAGACATGTTTACTTCCGCTGTTATGAGATGATGTTTTAAATTTCAAGTACTATTTATATCTGTCTTGTTGTAATTTTTCTGTTCTATATTCACTAAAATACTCCACCGATGCTATGGCATTCCCTTAGAGAGTGACCATAGCGGGTGTGGGGTGTTACACGTGGTATCAGAGCAAAGGTTACCGGAACAGATAAAATTTTTAGAAAACTATTTTTCTAAGAACATTTTTGGAAGAGATATTTTCAAAAACATGTCTTTTAAGAGAAGAGTTTTTGAAAGAAAAGCATAATCCCCAATAGCCATATCTTTATCCTTCGAATTCTCCGTTTTGAATCTTTCCTTTTTTCGTTTCAGCATGGCTGAGGATCTTAACTTTCCGGAGGATGTGACGGTACCAGTATGTTATAGGAGATTGATGGAGGCTAGGGCACCACTGCGGGTCCAGCAAATGTTCCTCCACCAACCGTAGCACACGATCTTCCTCCTCCTCCCCCCCCCTCGCACGGATACTTTTGCTAAGACTTGCAAGGAATTTAAAGCTATGGGAGGGAAACCTTTTCAAGGATCTGAAACTTTTGTAGAGGCTAGAGATTGGCTTAAGGAGGTGGAAGAGTTGATAGATATCTTTGAGATGGAAGAAGGAAAGAAAGTCAAGTTAGCTGCTTGGTTAATGAAAGGAGAGGCCTCATTCTGGTGGGAGGTCACTAATGGAGAACGCCCCGTTGACTCTTGGGCGGATTTTAGGCAAAGATTTGTGGCAAAGTTTCTCTCAAGGGCGGAGGAAAACTTGTATATGGAAAGATTCTTGACTCTAAAGCAGGGAAATCTCTCGGTGAAGGAATATGTCAACAAGTTTAATCAATTGGCAAGGTTTGGCCTAGATATGGTGAATACACCGGAGAAGAAGGCTTTGAGGTTCGTGAAAGGCTTGAATGAACCGATGCATGGTTTGGCTATGACTCACATCTCTATGGGGGCCACCTTTGAGAAGCTAGTTGACATGGCACTCATGCATGAAGAAGAGAAGGGTCCCAATGCTAATAAGGCACCCGAGAAGAAGGGAGATCAAAAGAGACCTCAGCAGCAACAGCCAAACAAAGGTGGGAAAGGCAACGGTGGCAAGGGGAAGAAGAAGTGCTTCAATTGTGGGATACCAAGTCACATAAGCAAAGATTGTAGAAAGAAGAAGAAGACTGGCTGCTTCCACTGTGGCGAAGCAGGGCATCTAGTGAAAGACTGTCCCAAGAAGGGCCAAAGGACGGGGTCTACCTCAGGAGGACAGGTGCAAGCTCTTATGGCACCGGGTCAGGCTAGGGGGCAAGTACAGGCTCTCGCGGTTCCACCGATTCAGGAAAGAGGTAGAACTATTTCCGTTGAAAGTCTGGTTTTTCTATTTGATCATCATGTCCGTACATTGTTTGATTCAGGCACATCGCATTCGTTTATCTCATCATCATTAGTTGAGTCACTGCACTTAGACACCAGTCTTGTAGATGATCCCTTGGTAGTTTCAAACCCAATTAGGGGCTCCACTTATTTGTCCATGATATGTTTGGGTTTGAAGATTTCTATACTTAGCATTGAGTTTAGATGTGATGCTTTTGTGTTGGGCTTCACGGGCTATGGGTTGATTTTGGGCATGGACTGGTTATCCAGTAATGGTGCTGTTCTTGATTGCTAAAGGAGAGTTGTTAGGCTCATGACCCGCTTGGGTAACACTCTCGAGATCTCTTGTAATCCCATGGATTCTGTTATGCTAAGTTATCTTGAATCACTTGACGCTTCGGTCGAGAGTTTGCAATTTGTTAGAGTGGTCCGGGAATACTCGGATGTGTTTGAGGAGGTGAAGGGCTTACCTCCGAAGCGGGAGATTGACTTCCGGATATATCTGGTGGATAATGCTAAACCTGTATCTTTACCAGTGCGCCACATGGCTCCTCGTGAGAGGAGGGAACTCCATAAGCAAGTAGGGGAGTTGCTTGAGAAGGGGTTCATAAGACGAAGTATATCGGAGTGGGGTGCTCCAGTAGTTTTTTCTACGAAGGCGGATGGGTCCCTCAGACTTTGTGTAGACTATAGAGAACTCAACAAGCTCACAAAGAAGAACAGACACCCATTACCGAGGATTGATGATCTTTTCGGTCAGTTGGTTGGCGCGTCAGTATTTTCTCAGTTGGACTTAGCCACGGGGTTTCATCAGTTGAGGGTGGCTGAGGATAGCATAGACAAGACTGCCTTTAGGACTCCGGATGGTTTCTATGAGTGGCTGGTGATGCCATTTGGGTTGACGAACGCCCCTGCATACTTTGTTGATTTGATGAGTAGGGTGTTCAGGGAGTTCCTTAATAAATTCGTGGTGGTCTTTGTGGATGATATCTTAGTATTTTCTAAGAGTGAAGAAGAGCATGCCCTACATCTTGGGGAGGTATTGAAGACTCTTCGAGCACATAGCCTTAAGGCTAAATTCTCTAAATGTCACTTCTAGAGGAAGAAGGTGCGTTTCTTGGGGCATGTGGTCTCCAAGGAAGGGATAGCTGTGGATCCCGCGAAGGTAGTATCAATTCAGGATTGGAAGGTCCCGAAGAATGCTACCGAAGTAAGAAGTTTCTTGGGGTTGGCGGGTTACTATAGGAAGTTTATCAAAGACTTCGCGAAGATATCAGCCCCATTAACCCGCTTAACGAAGAAGAATCTTGTTTTCGCAAGGGACATAGATTGTGATGATGCGTTCCGACGGTTAAAGAGAGCTTTAACCACTGCTCCAGTTTTAGTGTTGCCAGATGGGAGTAAGCCATTTGTTGTTTATACCGATGCTTGTGGGACAGGACTAGGCGCAGTCTTAATGCAAGAGGGAAGGGTGATAGCCTATGGTGGAAGGCAGTTGAGAGTGCATGAGAAAAATTACCCTACCCATGATTTAGAGTTGGCCGCTATTGTTTTTGCGCTTAAGATTTGGCGCCATTATCTTCTTGGTGAGAGATTTGAATTGTTCACTGACCACAAATCATTGAAGTACTTGTTTTCTCAGAAGGATTTGAATTTGAGACAGCAAAGGTGGATGGAGTTCTTAGCATCCTATGATTTCGAGATAGCGTATACCCCTAGCAAGGGTAACGTGGTGGCAGACGCCTTGAGCAGAAAGAGGTTGTCCTTGAGTCCATTGTTCGTGGAACAACGAAGCTTGGAATTTATCTCGATGTTTGATTTCAGACCTTCCATTGATTATGTACCCGGTTTGCTAGCTTCCTTGGAGGTTAGACCTACTCTTTTGGGGCGGATTGGAGAAGCACAGAGGGACAACCCACAGTTGGTTGAGTTGGTGGGGAAGCTCATAAGGGGGGATTCGTCCAGCCATTTGAGTAGATACACCCTAGACGATAGGGGGTGCTTGCGTAGAGACGGTAGACTTTGTGTACCGCAAGACGAAGGGTTGAGGAAGGCTATTCTAGAGGATGCACACCGTTCTAGGATGACCATTCATCCCGGTGGGGACAAGATGTACCAAGACATGAAGAGGGTTTTCTTCTGGACCGGTATGAAGAAAGATGTGGCTGAATATGTTGCTCGGTGCTTGGTATGCCAACAAGTGAAGGCGGAGCAAAAGAAACCTGGTGGGTTGCTTCACCCATTGGAAGTTCCGCAATGGAAGTGGGATAGTGTCTCGATGGATTTTATTGACGGGTTACCCAGATCGAGAAAGGGTAATACAGGAATTTGGGTGGTGGTAGACAGATTTACTAAGAGCGCCCATTTCATACCTATGAAGAGCAAGAGGACTGCTCCATGGCTAGCTTCAGTATATCTTCGAGAGATAGTTCGATTGCATGGGGTACCCTCTAGTATAGTGAGTGATCGAGATCCTATCTTCACTAGCGAGTTTTGGAGGAGTTTGCAAGAAGCAGTGGGGACTCAATTGTGTCTGAGCACCGCATATCATCCTCAGACGGACGGCCAGACTGAGAGGGTGAATCGTGTTCTAGAAGACCTTTTGAGACTTTGTATCTTAGATTTTGGAGGTACATGGGAAGAGCATCTTCCATTGGTGGAGTTCGCATATAATAACAGCTTTCAGTCCAGTATTGGTATGGCTCATTTCGAAGCTCTCTATGGAAGGCCTTGTCGATCACCTACATGTTGGTGGGAATCTACGGATAAGATCTTACTTGGGCCTGATATGGTTAGGGAGACTTCTGAGAAGATTGACTTGATTCGAAGAAGGATGAAAGCAGCGCAGGATAGGCAAAAATCTTATGCGGACAAGAGAAGGACGGATCTTGAGTTTGAAGTTGGGGACATGGTCTTTGTCAAAGTGTCTCCGTTACGAAATGTGGTTCGCTTTGGATCTGTTGGGAAGTTAGCACCAAGGTTCGTAGGGCCATTTCCCATTAAGGAAAGGATTGGACGGATGGCATATAGAGTGGAGTTGCCCGACAGACTTAGTGGGGTACATGATGTATTCCATGTGTCCCATTTGAGGAAGTGCTTACATGGGACCGCAGAGGTGGTAGAGCCGAGCTTGCTTAAAGAAGTGGAAGTAGAGCGTGATGCGACTATTCGACGAGCTCCTACCCGCATCCTTGGGTCAGAAACTAGGAAATTGAGGAATCGAGAGGTTCAACTAGTCAAAGTACAATGGGGAGAAGGCGAGAGCAACGCAACTTGGGAAACGGAAACGAAGATGCGTTCATTGTACCCGTCCGTTTTTGAGGGTATGTCTTTTAACTTCTCCTTTATCGTTCGTCTAATACTTATCTTATCTTTAGTATGTCCTCTCATTTGTACCTTTGACCTTTAGATAGGGTAAACCTATGGTTGAAACATGTGTTTGAGACATGTTATGGTTGATGGATGCAAGTGGATGCAAGTGTTTGCTAGTGGTTGCTCGTGGATGCATATACACACACTCTAGGCACTAGATCGGCTCAGTCACTTCATATTGCATATTGCATAAAATTGTGTGTAGGAAGCTATATTTATGGATGTGTAATGATTGTGTTATCATATGGATGATGCATTTTGGTGAATGATTGTGCACTCATGTAGATATTGTATGTGTCGATAGGGTTCTCTCGCATACATAATGGATGCATGGCACTATCATGGTTTGCATATGTTCATACATTAGATAGGGAACATATACACACACTTCTTGCATATGCTCATACATCATTAGAAACTGTTTTAAGGAAAATGGATGCCCGTGTTTGATGGATTGAGTAGATGGTTGTTTGGATGGTAGGATATGCATTCTCCTTAGCTTAGAGATTTCGGGGACGAAATCCTTTAAGGAGGGGAGAATGTAACACCCCGTATTTTAGTTAATGCTAAAATTCACTAATTGCAGAATAAAGAATCTCAAATGTGAGAATTGGGGGAAACGGGCTGCGTCATTGCGTTCGTCTCGGAAAAATACGCAGAATAGAGTCCGAAATTTTGTAAATCGGAGTCCGTATGGCCCAGTTATGGCCCAATGAAGTTGGCAGAAAAATCAAGTTAAAAACAGATTTAGAAATGAAAAATCAGATTTCGAAATTGGAGCCAGCAGGGGGCCAGGCGGGAAACTTCCCGCCCTACCCATGTCGACAGGGCTGTCGACAGGCCTGTCGACTGGGGAGTCGACTTGCCTGTCGACCTGGGCGCGGCGTCCAGAGAACCTGGGTGCACCAGGTTGGGTTTTAGGCTGGCTTGGAGGGCTGGGTTCTAGAGATTTCCTAAATCTAACGGACCTAATCTAATCTAGGGTTAATCTAAGGGCCTAAAACACTCACCTAATCTATAAATACACCCTAAACCTACCCTAATCCATACTAAAAATAGAAATGATGGCCTCATGCCGCCAAAATCAAACTTGAGAGAGCCTCCACTAATTTATGAAGGAAGTTGCAAGCTAATCAACCTCTAATCATCATCTTCTTCATATTTAGCAACTAGTTCTACTTCATAAGTTGGCTAATCTTGGTTTTGGTGAGTTTCTATCACTTTAACATCAATTGCTAAAGTAAGTAGATTGGGTGTAATGAGACTTATGGTCTTAAATGCGGATTAGTGAGTTTGAATCATTTGTAATGATATGCTACTCTATGTTTTCCTATGTTTATGCATATTTAATAAGTTGGTTTATGCATGTTTAACAAGTGGGTTTATGCATGTTTAATAAGTGGGTTTATGCATATTTAATAAGTGGGTTTATGCATGTTTAACAAGTGAGTTATGCAAGTTCTTATGCAAGTTATGTGTATGATGTTATGTAAGTTATGTATATGCTTAAATGCAAGTTTAACATGATATGCAAGTTATGCATGCTTATGCAAGTATGTGAATGCTTATGCAAGTTATGTATATGCTTAAATGCAAGTTTAACATGATATGCAAGTTATGCATGCTTATGCAAGTATGTGAATGCTTATGCAAGTTATGTGTATGCTTAAATGCATGTTTAACATGTTATGCAAGACATGTGTATGATAATATGCAAGTTTGGGTTAAATGTAGTTGGGTTAATGTATGCTCATATATGCAAGTTGACATCCTCTTAACCCATGACAAAGTTATATGCTAAGATTTGATTAAACCCATGATATTTGTGATGGATCTTCCCTTTATTATGTCATGAAATGAGAACAATTTACGTGGGGAACGATGGGGTTAATAAATATGTTAATAAAAGTATGATTGGGTATGATTAAGCATACCATAAAAATAAATTAACATAAGTGGGAATTTACCTATTGAGTTAGGTCTACCCCATGGGAATTTACCTATTGAGTTTGGTCTACCCATGTTATGAAAAATGTGTAATTAATTCGGGATAATTAATTATGGGGGTGATTAATTAGGTGTAATTAATCAACTAAGGCACGAGGTTGGACCCTTTTGTAGCGGAAGTCTGCCCGGAACCGACCGGCCATCCAGCGGCTACAAATGATTGGCCCAATGTGAGAGGTCTTAGTCATAAATTAAATACGTGATTAAAGTAAAGACACGAGGTTAGACCCTTTTGATGACAGAAGTCTGCCCGGAACCAACCGGCATATCCAACAGTCATAAAAGACGGTTTAATGTGGGAGGTCTTTATGAGGTCATGATCTTAATTAATTAATTAAGAAACACTTCACCATATTAGCATGTAGAGGGACATGAGGGGTTAAGTGGGTGCCTTGGGTGGCATGTGGAAATCTAGTGGGTTGCCTTGGGTGGCAATAGAAAATACGATTAGAATACTTAACCAAGTGGAAACATGTAATTAAACATGATTAAAGGGTTAAGTGGGATGCACTAGATAAAGAGACAAGCCTAGGTGGGTAGCTTGTGGGGGCCCATTTCAACCAGTAACCCATATGTATCTTATTGGGCTCGACCCATGTCGAGGACGGGACACGCGTACTGGGCTTGACTATAAGAGGCCAAAACGGGGTAGCGGTGGCAACGCAAGTCTAACGGGTTTCATATGCGTGTGTGGACCCGGGCTGGTAGGTAAGACGTTGTTGCATCGTGTAGATATAAGCCGTGCACCGTTAATTGTATCGGGTTGCCACTTTGGGGAGTGATACACCCCACTGTGGGGCCGGCACGGGTATCTACGGTAGGGAGTCGATCGCTTGGGGAGTAGAGGGGTACACCTAGTGGAGATAGGGGCAGACGGCACCTATGTGGTCAGCTAGGGGTACATGAAACTACTAGTTATATCTTTCTTTTAAGTCCTTGGGTGGGATCAATCTTTGAGTAGGAATGAATGGTGTGGTGCAGTTAGTAATTATCCTTGGGTGGGTAGATACGTCTTTACAGTTATCTTAGTTTATCCTAAGTCTACCAAGCTGCGTAGTGTAGCCATTCATCCCCAGACATTACCGTAGGTCAAGTTTATGTCTTCTCTGGTTACTTTAATGATTGTATTGTTAAAGTTATAGGACTCGCTCAGACTTATGTCTGACCCCGTTGTTTTATCTTTTTTTTCCCAACCCTCAGGTCCTACGGTGGATCCTAGCAGTAGTGGAGCTTGATCGGATTGCTGTTCCAGTCTTTAGGAGCTTGGATAGATGTAAAGCTCCAGTTACCCAGTTATCTTTTCTTTTGTCTTGGCTATTGTATGAGAGAGTGGGATTATGTACTTCTTTATTTTGATGGATATTGTACTTGACTTTTATTGTGGTTTTATGATGTAACCAGACATGTTTACTTCCGCTGTTATGAGATGATGTTTTAAATTTCAAGTACTATTTATATCTGTCTTGTTGTAATTTTTCTGTTCTATATTCACTAAAATACTCCACCGATGCTATGGCATTCCCTTAGAGAGTGACCATAGCGGGCGTGGGGTGTTACAGATACCCTTTTACCGTCAGCTTGTTTTGAAGTTAATTTTGGTAGTAACATTTGCCCCCCAGTGAAGGGGTGTTTTCAACTTTTCAAGTCAAACTTTTGTCTTTTCTTGAGTGTCTGCTCTGCATCTTTTGATCTCCCTTGATTGGAAATATTGATTGGTCTTCGTTTGTATGGTGTGGGTTAGAGGTAATTTTGGCATAATTACCATCGCTTCTTCTTCTTCCCTTTTTACCGACAATATTAATTTCTTGAACCAGATTATTTGTTCATTGAGGACTTGAAGCTTATTTCGAGAATTTCTCGATTGAATCTCTGGTAAAATATGCTTTGAACTCTATGTAGGAATTAAATCGCTCTGTCTAAACTAATTAAGGTTTCGCGTGTTGGATATAAATTATTCAAATGTCAATGATTTGGATTACTATTCATGGAAAGCTGCTCATATGTCATTTTCCCCTAAATATTAATTTTGCGGTTTAAGATATGCAATTTGCATAAAAGAGTCTATTCTGACAATTAAGTAACGGAAATGGTATTATTTTTTGATGGTGCCTAGAGCCAACCAGGCCTTTGGTGATGACTTAGGGTTGCCTGGTTTCAGCTTATCCGTTACTCTTTCTCTGGTTCTTCCTAGCATTATCCTTAGGAAAAGCTGATCCTATAATTACTAAAGGTTCGATTGTTCCCTGACAAATGCGACATTTGTTGTGGGTCTTATCTAAACTGGTATTTGGAATTATCTCACTATTCACTATCTTGAATATTTATTACTAGTAGGTTTACATGTTATCACTCCATTGTGTATTAACGAGTATGATACGAATTTATGCACTTATGAAATTAGATCACCTGGAAGCGCCATGTCTGATAAAAGGAGTTCCAGCCTATCACAAACTGGCGTTCGTTGTACCTTTCGGAAGATGAGATCGTTTGTCCTGAAGAAATCTTTTATTACTTCACAGGATGAAGTAAATTCCGTCCTTATTAGCTTTGGAATAGATAACGTGGCCACTATTCCTGCTACCTGTCATGATAATATTATGTAACCTCCCGAAGGATATTCTGCATATTCAGCCATGCATATCTAGCATGGAAGCTTCTTTCTTTTCCCATCTTTCATATTTCGACTTCTACAGGACCTGGAGATTGCACTTATCCAACTCCTATCAAGCACTTATACATTGCTTCTATGTCTTGAAGTACTCTCCGTTAAGTCAGGTCAGGCCTCTCTTACTTCTAATCTTATTCGGCTTTTAATGTGTTTTTCCAGAGGTGCAGATTCCCCTTACTCCGTGTCAATCCCTCGAGGAAAATTGTTAGCAATGGTGTGGGTAAGGCAATACCTTGGGAAGGCCAATTCTTTTTCATTAGATGTCCTGCCGATATCTCAGGAAAATTCGCTGATCACGGTGAGTTTTCCAACCTTTTATGAGTGTTTAACTTCCTTATACACGACCTAATTTTTAGTTGTTTTTTAAGATCCTTCTTCCAAGACGATTCCTTTAACCGAAAGCGAATCTTGTGTATTTAAACTTATGTTGAAGCTACTTGAAAAGCTACTGGGGCGATCTGTTTTGCTAACCAAGGATAAGTTGCATTAGAATAATCTTCTTCCTGACGGACAAAAGGTTTTGGTGGTATCCACCCATTCACTTTCTAGGTTCTAAGCATTTGATGCTGGGTTCAAATGAGTTTACTTCCTCTACCCCTTTGTCTCTCGGTATGTTCGCTGGATTAACAGTTGTTTTATCGAAGCCTCCTTAAGTTTTGCATTCCTGAACTCTCTTTGATTTTTCATTTGACTAGAGATTTCGGCTTCAGAAGCTTTGACCCTTACTGATGTTTTAAACCAATCCACTTATGTTGCTATCAAGAGGTTGGCTGAGTTGCCTGTTGAACCGCTAGCTGAGAAATTAAAACTTGATTTTTCCGCTTCTACAATTTTCGAGGGCACATTTGGTAAGGAAAGTGGAGGTTGTGTCCTGCCGTCACCCCTTCTGAGTGCATTAGGAGTTGGTGTCCGTGTTACGTCATGAATTCCAACTTATCAGTCCACTGAGCCTTCGCTCTTTCTTGTCCGAAGCCCTCTGATATCTTGTTACCATCTTCTTCTTCAGATGTGGCGGATTTCTATCAGCTTTTGATCATCCGACAATTTAGTTAAAAAAAATTATTTTTCTTTTCAACGTTAACTTTCAGTCGGTTGTGGTTGGGGGGACTGAATGCTTCTATCTTTCTAGATTACTAAAAGATGGAACTTGCCTAAGTCTATTCCTTCTTCCCTTACCTCTGAAATTGTTTGGCTTCGAGAGGCAAACAAAGCTTTAAGTGTTGAATGCGAGAGGTTGAAAGCTTCCCTTGAACATGCTGAGGAGGCATTAGAGAAAGAAATGCAGACCAAGGACACAACACCTGAAAAGTGTCGGCCTAAGAACATCAAATAGTGGAAAATGTGATCATTCATGCTGATGAGATTTAGAAGAAGGATGAGAAGCTTTCCCGTGTTGCGCAGATAATCTATGCAACTGAAGGTAGGATTTCTAACTTCTTGCAAGTTAACCCCCAGCAGATTAAGACTGGCTGTTATGATGATGCCTTGTTTCACCTCCTTTCCGATAACCTTCAGAGCCTTCCCGAGATCTGAACCACCACTGTTCCATCTTTTGTCAGGGATAGAGTTATGGAAAGGATCGAGTTGGGTGAACGAGGTATCGGGATACCACAAAAGGGCAAATCTAAAATCAAGAATCTTCTATATATTGACAGCCTTTATGATGATTCGGGCGAAGGAGAAGAGACTTTTACTTTTGTTGACAACGATGGGAATGATGACGGCTATGGCTCGGGGGGTAGTGGCCATTAGGATGAACATGATAAGGATAGAAACGTTTTTCTTTCGGGTGCTGGAGCATCCTATGATTCTGCTGTTGTGTAACATCCCACATTTTTATTGATTTATATTTGAATATTTAAATTAGTTTTAAATATTGAACTGGTAATATAAATGAATTTTTATATTAATTAAAACGAAGTTTGAAACATATATATATATATATATATTAAATATAAACGAGCTCTTAAATGGCACGACAATTCATAATATTCTATTTTGAACTTCAGTTGAGTGTACAGGATCCGTTTGAGGTCGGAATTCACTGAAACAAGAAATATTTGAATGTGTTAAACTATAATTTTGTAATGAAAGAGAAAAATCAGAATTTCATATTTTATATTGGTAATTGTGGCCAAATAAAATTTTGAAATAGTCATTGTGAAATCCTTTGTAAACAATAACGATTTATTTAATATAATAAATCGATTTTAAATAAATAGAATATTGGTTTAACATGGAAATAAAATATCAACTTTAAAATTCCGAGTTAGTGTATTCTGGAAATTTTATATAATTCAGTTTGTGCATATATATCTGATTATAATAATAATTTATTTGAATCAGTTTATATTCAACTGAATTTAATTTTAATTGTAAGTTTAAAATTTAATATCATCCGTATATGGTCGAATTAACCATGGAAACTATTTCAATGTGTTCGGAATAACGGTATAAACCAAGAAATGTCGTTCGTTGCGTTCAAATAGGGGTTCGATAGCACGAGATTTTTTAATTTAAGGCACACCGCATTAAATAAATAATAATAATCTTTAAACCAAATAAAACAAAATAAATAGGGGACGACCTACTTCTATCGCAGCTATAAGCTAAAACCACCTCCTCCCCTAATTTGCATTCCTTCTTTCCTAAGCTTTCAGAAATTGTACGTTGTAGCCTTACTCTATCTACAACCTATGTGAATCGACCTTGTTCCTATCCTCCCCATCGCTCACTTATAAATATCCTCTCACATTCCTTAATCAGCCAAACCAATTCAGTTCTTCTTCCAGTAATCGCGACATAAGCTTTTAAATACATCTCTTCTCTACATTCTTTTTCTCTCATTCGTGAATCAATTCAGTTCAACCCCTTCATTCCTTTTCCTTCTGTTAAATCGTGAAAACAAATCCTCCGTCTAAAATAAAAATGGGAAATCAGCATCGCGATTTTAATCAATGCGGGTTCATGAAGCCTAAAACTCGATGCCACTGGAAGCTCAACGATATTGGGGTGCTCGCGATTAGGGTAGAGGATACAATGATGTGAGTTGATGGCTTCTGGAGTGGGATGTTGAGCTAGCGACAAGCTGAGAAGCTTCGATCTGATGATTTGAAGATAGACAAGGTGAGTTTTTGGGGATATGACGGGTTCAGATAGGGATCGCGATTTTTATACTATGAGGTTTCCTAAATCTCGACACCACATTGGAGCGATTGCGTCACAAGAGGAGATAGGATCCGATGTATAACAGAGTTCGGATTTGAGTAACGGGGGGATGGGGTAACAGGAGGCATTTTGGGTTTTTATTGTCGGAATAAATGGTTTATGGATGAGGGAGTTAGACTGTATTGAGATGGATTGAATGTGATACTGAAATTCAGACGACTTGTGGGATAGACAGTAAGATGTTGGGGAGACTATGCAATATGGGATGTCGAACTGGATGGTTGAGTCTCTGATGATGTTTTAGGGGGTCGATACTGAGTGTTCAAAGGTGAGGACTGTGTTGAATTTTGGGTGCTTTAAATGGACTGCTGAATCGAGTTTGATGAAGAACCGAGTGGATAACGAAGTGAGGCAATGCAGCGGCGTGGCAGTTGTTGCAATATGGTTGATAGTGTAAGGTAGTAGTTCAGGTGATTGAAAACGGAATGAGGGTTGGCTAGGATTTGTATGATGTAGTGCCAAAGTGAATAATGATAGTTTTGGGAGCAGTTCAGAGATTTGTTCATTGAGTGGTCGAGCATAATGAGGTAAAACATTTTTAACGTAACTCAAAATTTCATAGATCTAATTTAATTGTTCGTTCACAGTTAAAATAAATAAATAGTTAATCGTCAAATTAAAAATAAATTATAGGTGCTATATAAATTAATTCATGACAATTCAAGTAGATGCAGTGCTGGGACGATATGGATTTTTTTAAAATGGATATTCGTCAAAGAAAATCCAGGTGAGTTAAACTCACTCAATTAATTATTGGGAACTATTTTTAATATTTCAAAATTTATTTATTGCTTGATGACTGATAATTGATTGATATAATGTGATAATAATATATAATAATATTATATTATAATATTGGTGATTGGATAATTCCCGCAATATCATTAGTGGATACCCACAGTACCATTAGCAAATGATTTCCCAATGCGCCCCACAATATATGTAGTGAATGACCTTTATACCGTGATATCCTGCCTCAAAGTAGGATAGGTATTATTATTGTTGACTAACATCTGTGGATGCAGGAAAAACAGGTTGGAGGGATCCAACTGGATTCCTCAACATTTATTTCTTTGTTTTTCACATATATGCTCTTATATGATGTGTTTATAACCTGTGACATTTGTAGTATAATTGGATGTGTTAGTAACACTGTGGTTGATTTAGGGATATTTTAAATATCCTAAATAATAATATATGGATTTCAAAACAGAAATTGGAATATAAAAAGAATTTAAAATGTTTATTTCAAATGAAAATGGTTAGTTAGAATCCAAATTAAATTGTTTAAAAGCAAATGTTTGTTTAAATAAATATCGTGAAGAAGTGATTTTATAGACGACATTATAAGAAGTGGAATTATTATTTTGGAAATTTGAGAAAAAATGTGAAGTGTGTATGAAATTGGAAAATAAATGGGAATCGTAAAATAAACCATTATTTTAGAATAAAATGAATTTGTCTTAGGGGAAAATACCTATTTTTAAATAGAAATGTTCATTTGAAATCCAAATTATAAATACAGTTTAAAGGAAAAGATTTTTTAAACAAATGTGTTAATGAGGTGATTTTATACACAATGTTTATAAAGGAATGAATGATTACCATTTGAGAATCTGGAAAATATGGATTTCAAAATAGAATTGAAATATGAAAAGAACTTAAAAGTAAATATTTATTTCCAAATAGAAATGCTTATTTAGAAACCAAATTAAATAGAATTGATATGAGTTTCAACAAATAAGATTTGAACTCGATTTTGTAAGCGACATTTATAAAAGTGAAAACCATATATCAGAAGCATTTTGGGAAAGTTATATTTTGAGCGTGGATTCATAAAAGGAAGTGGAAATGGATTAAGATTTTCCAATTATAAGGGAAATATAAAGGAGATTTTATAAAGTAGTAGCTATAAATAGAAATGAAACCTGAAATTTGCAAGTATGAATTCAGATTGACCAAAAGAGTCAAGTGTTAACTTGTATTAAGAGATATTGTTAACGATTGAGACAAATAAGGGGAAAAGCAAAATATCTTGCAAGTGAGAATAATTAGAAGTAAGAGTTGTTTTAAATTTATAAATTTTAATGGAATACAAGTCGAACCAAATTGGAATATAAAATAGATTATATTAAAGAATTTTATCTAAGATTTATAATAATAATTATGAATAGTAAAGATTGGCAGATGATATTTATATACGAATATTTTTGCGGAATGAATTATTAACATAAAGGAGATAAGTTATAATAAAATTATAAAGGTATTATAAAGAATATTTATGGAATATTTGATAATGATTTTGTAAATATTATTTGTAAGTAAAATATTTGAAAGATGATAAGTTGAGATAAATTTCTCATTTAAAGTGATAATGAATAACAGGAATTTTTATTCATTAGAATTTAAGAAATGGAGTTAAGGAAATTATAATTGACTGGGGATTAGTGAGTTGAATAATTTTCTAAGTGTCGATCTGATATTGGTTTCGGCCTTCGGGGTTGACATTTAGGGGATTATTTTCTTACTAGTTTACGGTTAGGGAATAATGACCGAGTTGAGTAATGCGTGCTAAAAAGGATTTTAAAATGAAAGGGACTTTTGAATATGCTTATATATACATATATAAGAAGAGAAATGAGTATTTCAATTATTGAAAAAATGGACAAGTTTTGAATAATTGAATGATTAATCGAAAAGAGGCTAAAATGGTAATGGATATTAAATCAATGAATTCAATTTTCTTGTATGGAGCAATGGATGTTTTATTTGATAGTTAAATAACCATCAAATCTGGCCTGTATGATGGTTAGTACGGAAAGACCGGTATCGAATTTATTCGAAAACCATTCCGAACTAATTAATACGTAAACATAGAATATACAGATTGAAGATGGAGCAGTGAAGACCGTAGATCTTCATAAGCGAAAGTACTACTGGTCTAATTCTATGGTGTCGCGCTCGGAGATATTTTGATGGTGAACCTGTCGTGGTTGAAATCGATGGATGGCAAGGATTACTCGCTATGATCCAGAGGGTGATTTCTAGGATGTAGTAGGAGAGTGCCTTCGGTTTGTCCAGTCCCAGGACAACTTGTATGGATGAATGTCTGATAGAGTATTTCCAGTGGGATTACGTACGTTGATTTCTCCAAACGTGCGAAGTTGGTGGCAAAGAAGGGAAACTTCTTTAGCCTAACATTCTGAGTATTTTTTGGGAAATCAATTAGTGATTTTCCGATGGATCTGACGATGTGGCATTCAAAGTGAATGATGTCCAGATGATATAGAAATACGATTATAACCTCAAGCCTCACAACCGAGAAATGACAGAAATCGATCAGGGAGCATAGCTATGTGGTTCGCCCCCATTAGGGTATATTGTCACCATCTAGAGAATATTCATATTTGTTACTTCTTTTCGCTTCTATATCTCCCAGGAACGATTATGTTGCTAGCAACCATAGGTGACACTATATTCGATATACTCAAGAGAAATGAGTGGTCGGTCATGTGTGGGTCGGGTTGCAAGACGTTCTTGTTGAACCCAGTGTATTCCCCTTTAGAGATACACTATCGGCAGGTGGTCCCATACCTTGTCATAGTCGAAATCCAATCTCCAATAAACGCCCACGGTTTTGATTGTATACTATATATGTGGAGCATGAGATGCAAGCGTTCCGCTAGATTGCTATTTATTTGTATTTAGACACTATCATAATATCAGAATAATTATGAATTCAAAAATGGTTTGGGTTATCATAAGGTAAAAACTGTCCGTGTTTATGTGTGGATTGGTCTTACGATTATCCTTTTCTTTCGAAAGGATTTTTAAACTTTAAAATCAAGTTGGATGCTACCAACAATTTAGTGAGTTTTTCTCATGCTGGTTCACCAGACTGACCTGTGCATTTGTAATGCCCGGGTCAGACCCAGTTGGGTCAGACCGAGTTGTACAGATTCAGGATAAGATGATATGGACTTCAGGAGACAAGCTGGAGGAGTTTGGACGTATATTTGTAGATATTATTCCGCTGTGTGTTGTAAATGAGGACAGACCAATATAACTGTCTATATGAATTAAATGGCCACTATACTCTGATAAATTGTAAGTATTATTTCAAGTTTTCAATAAAGATTTATTTTTGTGTTATATTTTATTTTGCTGCGATGTGAGACTTTGATATTATGGTTAGATGTTCTTTTTTATCTATTCTAATCTTTCGTTCTTATCTTTTTTCTCATCCTCTAACTTCTTTCTTTAACATTCTGGATTTTCGCTATTCGAGTTTGGACACGAGATGTATTTGTGTCGAAAATTCGAGCATTGAATTTTCTGGTTCGTTACATGTTGGATCTAGATTAACCCTAAGGGGGGGGGGGGTGAATAGGGTCTACTGAAAAATAAGCGAGATATTAAAAAAAAAATCAGATCATAGAATGCAGCAGAAATTAAATGCAAAAAGTAAATGACACAAGACATACCCAACTTTGACAAAATCCTGCCTACTGCTGCATTCCTAAGGTTTCTACTAGGTAATAGAACAGATCCCACTTACAAGACCATGTAAACTCGCCAATCCTATTCTAATTCTACGCTCAAAACCCTAGACTGATTGATATACCCTAGATCAGATTTCCCCTAGCTACAACCCCGTGGCCAGTAACCCTAGTTTTACAGACTCTAGTAAACTACCAGTTAAACCCCTAACTGGATCGCCTAGAATTTACAGACTCTAAAAACTGTTCAATGATTACAAAAATAAAAATAATTCAAAAATTCAACAAAAAATAAATCAAAACCCTAGATTTAAAAAGGAATTTAAAAACTCCCTTTAACACTTGAAACAAGGCTTGGCCGACCACTTCAAAATAACTCCACCCTTCGTTCAATATCCCGATAATTATCCTATTTGGGAATTAAAAATGGCGGCGGCTTAATTGGAAAAACTAGTGTTTTCCATGATGGCTCCAAATCAAATCTCGATTGATTAATTGTTCTTTAGAATTTCTTTGTAGACTTGAGTGCGTTGATGCTCCCGTTCTTCACCGATTTGGAGTTTCTCTGGTGATCGAAAACTTGTGAGTAATATGAGCTAAATATTCGATTTTACTCTTGAATTTTTTTTGTTGGTTTTCAATTTATGATTATTTATCCTGTGATGCAACAGTGTTGTATAAATAGGATTATATAATCCTTAATACAATCTCTAATTTCGTATAAATGACTTGGCTGATTTTTTGTGTTGCTTTCCCCTTTTCGATTTTGTAATTCTTAGCTTTGAATGATGAATCTGGATGTGATTTTTGAATAGCTGTGAACTTAGCCTTGATTAAATCTTATTTTTGTCCCTTGCACGATTTTTTCAATATGATTCCTCACTAGAAAGTTCTCTGTGCGGTTTCTGGAAATAAATGATATAGATTTGCCAAATCTGGAAACATTAACTTGTTTGTTGCCAAGCTTGAATCGATTTTAAATCTGCCTTGAATTCACACTGCAATTTTTGGAAATTAATAGAAAGAAAAAGAATTTTTCTCTGCCTTGAATGAGTGATGAAAATCTGGAAACAATTAATTTCTTTTCTTGCCAAAAAATTGACCACTGAATTACTGCATTTCAATATTTATTTCAGGAAACTTTGCATTGATATCATCCCATATGCAAATCTTTAAAAACATGCTTGCACTTGCTTGCATCCACCATGCTGCTTTGACCATGTGCATATCAGTTATCTTTGTTCAGTTTTGTTAAAAAAATGTCTTTGGGTCTGTGATCACATCCACTTGGCTTTTGCATTAGAAACCGATTTGGTCTTTAAATTGCTGCCTTATATAGTACAGCAGCCTTGTACCGTATCATGTATGTGGCTGCATATTTTACTAGGTTAACTTGAAATGCTTTATCACTGAACATGAGTTCTTATCTGCTTGTGCATGCACAAATTTTACCATGTTTGTTGAGCATCTCAATTTTCTTACTGCGCAGACTTGAAAACTACTGTACACATATATCTTTGCTTTCATGTTGCTTGTGTATATATGAGTTTGGCCTATCATTCTGAAATGCTTTAGTGCTTGTCATGAACTTTGCTGTATTGTGCCAATTTCCAACCATTTACTGTTGCAGTTCCATTTGCACTTATGTAGTTTGTCAAGGTAAAAGCACTATCTGTACCAACATCTTGCATTGTCATTGTTATGCTTGTGTATTGCTAACCTATCATGTATGTTGACCCGCCTTTTGGCAGGGCTGCCAACCCATGGACCTATCGCAGGATTGCTCAGGGCTCGAGTATGGGCTTGGACAAGCTCGGACATTCATGGCTCGAAGCTTCTTGGCTCAAGGGCTCTTGGATCGAAATACCTAGGATAGATGGTCTTGAGATCAGCTTACACTACAACAATGACTTGGTCATGAGATCTATTTAATAGCCTACTTACTTGGTCCAACTACCTATTCTAAAGCCTATAAACTTGGATCTAGCTACGTTTATGCTGCCACATATTAGAGGGAAATTCTCGACATAATCATGACTCAACTCCATTATCTGCTATTCACATGGATCAACTGACACATGACACCTCCAATTATTGAAGCCTACTGCCTATAAATACACCAAGCAATACAACAAAGAGGGGATCTTCTTTGGCTCAAATTAGAGCCTAACTCTTTGGCCCACACATGACTCAATCATGGTTGCCAAACAATTTCATCACGAAATACTTTCTATATTCCTCAAAAACGATTATGTAATAAAGATTATGACGATCTCATTCATGTATCCCCGACTTTATGATATTATTATGAGATTATAAAGTGGACATAGGCTCATTAACGCTGAACCACTATAAAAATGCTATTTTCTTGCTTTTCTCGTTTTTTCAGATATTTCTTCATATATCATACTCAAATCTGACTTTTGGCCGTTGGTGACCACTTTTTGGCATCAGCAATGTATATTGACATGTATACACTGTCTTGACTTATTGCACCCTTTATATTTAGACCAGTTCATGTTGACTAACTTGAGTAATATACATTACGATGATTTTGCTGAATATATATATACCATGCTGCATATACATTTTCACTTGCACTGGATTGAGTTGGTCCATGTGGCTGCTCCTCAGTTTCTCGCTACTATATTTTTATTTGCGAGGTAGTGCACGCGTGTATATTTATACACACACGTAGTAAACGAATGAATGCTGCGTAAGTGAACGGAATGCTATTGGCATGAGCAAAGCAAGCAAGTTGTGACGGCCCGCCCTGCACCAGCCGACATTTCCAATGAAAGCGCGCTGTGCCGATATCCAACCAGCATGGGACGGTCGTCAAAGAAAGGAAAGGTAAGGAATTTGAACTAACAAGGAACCAGTAGAATGTCTCACAACGCATGGAATAAAATATAATAATAACATAACTTTGACATAAAACAGGCGAGACATTGCATAAGCTGAAAACTAAACCATCATAGCAGCGGAAAATCCAAAATACAGCTTATGTTCCACATCATCATTATTACAACTTTTAAAACTGTCTCTAAAGCAAAGTAAAGGAATGGTACACTACTAATGCCCAAAGTAGTGACCAGCAGCGACACAGGGAGAATATCTATATATCATACGTAGGAGCCTCCTGCTCGTCTCTGGTACAACTACTTGTGCATACCACCTAACCTGTCTCTAGTCTGCCCGTTTAAGAGCACCCAGAGTAATAAGAAGAGACATAAAACTCTGGGTCAGACAAAAGTCTGGTATGAGCGATAAGCAGCAAAACAGAACAATAACAGGTATACTAAACCATACCTGAACCTGGATCTGCAACCAAAGAGTTAGCACAACATACCGTACAATACTCTAAGGTGCCACTAAACGTAGGGTGTAAAGATACAGGGGTGGGGGTGTGCATGTCATAGTGATGGCAACAATCAAGCATAGCAACCATCCTCATATCTCTCACTCAGTGCGTAAAGCATACGATAGCTACCACTTTGACCACCCTATTACTTGCTATGATCACTCTGCCCCACGGAGTCGTAACGACCCCACTGCACTGATCCATAGCAACTAATCATTTGCTATGTCCACTCTGCCCCCATGAAGTCATAACGGCTCCATTGCACTGGCTCATAGCCTTGCAATGATCACTCTGCCCCCATGAAGCCATGATGACTTCACTGCAATGATCCGCATCCAATATTCGTCTTTCCATGGTGAGTCAAAGCTATAGATATCGATAACCCCTTTGCACACGCCCCGCAGCAAAGTCCAATCATGAAGTTAACTCGTTGGTCCCCAACTGGATCCTGAGTTCTACTTCCCATTTTGACTACCTTTGCATCTCGGGTTTTGGTCTTCTCCGGATCGGCCTTCATCTGGTTCAGAAACAATCTTCCTTTCAGATCGGTTCTCTTCCCCTTGTTCAGTCCGTAGTCATCAGCCTCCTTCTGGTCGGTTCGTGCTCCCTCTGTCGGATCGGGTCGTGGTGCCCAAGCTGGATCGTGGTGAGGGTAGGTGGCCCACAGTTCGTGACTTGCTTCATGCCTGCTCTAGATCGGTTCGGGTCCTAACCAAGCTTTGGGTCGGGTCGGGGCTTCTGGTTCATGATCCTCCTTGGCCATCGGTTCCTTAGCTTCTGAAGCAGTTCGTGATGGATGGAGCGTGGCGTCTCGTGAAGGGGTCTCACGATCGGGTTGGGTCGTGGAAGGGAGGGGCGATCCGATCCGGGTCCTGCACAATTCCTGCAACTCTTCCAGCGACTGTTTTACACCATACGATGGCGTTTTCGACCATTCTAACTTTTCTAATCAATCACAAAGCATACCATACAGTCGTAGCTACTTGTATAACTGACCACAAACACCAAAACAATAATTCGATAGGTTAAAACGAATTAAACATAGTCAAAAGCCCTTATTTTCCCCTTAAGCATGTTTAAGCAAATCTAATGATTAGATTAGCAAAACTTAATTAAATCAACCTAAACTTTCTAACAAAAGCCTAAAACAATATTTCGAATTTTATAAATATTCTTCCAGAATTTAATCATGTTGAAATTCGCTAATTAACACTAATTACCCTTAAATAACCATAATTAGTGAGGAACTATGCAAATCACTCACCTTAGCCACAAACAAAATACCAAATCTGAAATCATCCTCTGTTTGGCACTATTCCCAAGGTATACAGCAGTTCTAACTTTTCTTTGGTGCTATTTCTCCTTAACCTGATGTAATGTAGCCAAATCTTCAATTAGAAAGTGGTTTAGAGGTGTTTTAGATGTTGTAGGCCATTACTAAGTTGAGAGGGATGATAAGTGGCGGCTGAAAAATGAGAAAAGGGTGTTCTCTAAACCTTAACAGCCCTTAAATACTCCAAATCTCGAAATCCCCCTCTGGGCCTAGCTGTTAATTACCCAATTAAGCCAGGTTAAGCGGTTTTTCACCTTCTAAATCTTAGTTTAGCCATATCTCCCAAACGGTAAGTCCGTTTTTCACATATGACCACTCTACGGAAAGGTGAACCATCATCCGGATCTAATGGATGTGGTTGCAATTCAAAACTCCTTTCCAATCAAAAGTTATGGCCGAAACAATATTAGATAGGGGCAAAACGACCATTTAAAAATCGACAAAAATATGAACATGAGAAATGACCCCAATAGTCGTCTCCCAAAGTTACATGACTTTACGACTTCGCATGAGAAATAAATAAATATTCTACGATCCTGTGATGCGTAGAATGCGGGTCGTTACATTCTCCTCCCCCCCCCCCCTCCAAAAGAAATTTCGTCCCCGAAATTCCTTAACCCAAAACATACAAAGGATCCCGCATGCCTAAAAATCATTAACAAAACAATCAAGCATACAAAACAACACAATAAGCCTATCCTAGCATGCGGTTTACTAACAAAGGAGTACTATACCGATATAAAAACCTTACCAGGCAAAAAGTTCTGGATACTTCCTCCTTATGTCCCCTTCTGTTTCCCAAGTACAGTCTTCCTCATCATCACCCCACTGAACTTTGTCTAGTTTTACCTCCTTAATTCGAAGCTGCTTCGTATCGTTCCCAACAATACGCATAGGTCCATGGTTCCCAATCGCCTCTGGTTCAACCTCGATATCATCCAACTGATCCAGTGAAATAGTCATATCGGGGTCATGCACGAATTTCCTTAACTGGGAAACATGAAATATGTTATGAACTCCTGCCATCTTCTCTGGCAATTCAACTTTATATGCCAAATTCCCAATTTTCTCGAGAACTGGGAATGGTCCAAAAATTTTGGTGCTAACCTGCCTCTCGTGCCAAATCGAATCACGCTCTTTAACGGGGAAATCTTGACAAACACCAAGTCTCCAACGGAGAACTTTAAATCCTTTCGCCTCTTATCAACATAACTCTTCTGCCTATCTTGGGCAGCCTACATTCGTTGTTGAATGATCTTAACCTTATCTGAAGTTTCTCTTATCACATCTGGTCCAAGCACAAACTTCTCACCAGTTTCTAACCAACATGACGGTGAGTTGCACGGTCTTTTGTACAAAGCTTCAAGCGGAGCCATACCAATACTAGATTGATAACTATTATTATATGCAAACTCTACTAGATGTAAATGGTCATCCCATGATCCACCAAAATCCAATATGCAAGCTCTTAAAAGATCTTCTAACACTTGATTCACCCTCTCTGTCTAACCGTCGGTTTGAGGATGATACGCGGTACTGAGATGTAATTCTGATCCTAACGCCTCTTGTAAGCTCTTCCAAAATCCACTAGTAAACAACGGATTTCGGTCACTCACAATGCCTTTAGGTACTCCATGAAATCTCACTACCCATTTCATATATAGCTCAGCTAACTTAGTTGTCGTTCTATTCGACTCGACGGGTATAAACCTTGCGCTCTTGGTCAATCGGTTCACAATCACCCAAATGCTATCATGGCCCGATCTAGTTCTTGGTAACCCATCAACGAAATCCATTGAGACTTGTTCCCATTTCCATTCTGGAATTTCTAATGGTTGCAACAAACCACTAGGTTTCTTTTGCTCAGCTTTAACTAGCTGGCAATTCATGCATTTGGATATAAACTTCCCAACGTCTCTTTTCATCCCTTCCCAGTAGTAGATCTGCTTCACGTCTCGATACATTTTGTTACCACCGGGGTGTATAGTTAGTTTTGAGTGATGACATTCTCTAAGTACTTCATCTCTCAATCCATTCACATTGGGTACTCTTAGCCTACCTGGGGAACTAGGCTACATAAAGAGCAAACAGTGAGAATGCCACCAACCGGTCCGGATCGGAGGGAGATAGCGCAGGAAAAAAGTAGAGATCAAAGATGCAGATACCATATTGGTTCGGTTCGGAGGAGTACGTCAGCAACATCAAAAGATAGCAAGTGGCCTCATCGGATTGGATCGGAGCAGCCGATCCAAACCCCTTTCTCTTAGCCTGTGACCGTTGCTACACACGTTTCCTGAAGACTCGAACCAAGCATGACCATTTCTCCCACGATCTCCCACTAAATCGATGTGCTGTCACCATCTGGAAGCCTCCGAACCCGACTCTTATGGGATGGGTGCCACGCAGTTCCGAACCGGAGCCACTTCGAAGAGATTTTTCACCTATAAATACACCATCAAGAGGCATTTGAAAGGATCTTCTGGCAAATTCTCAGTTCTAACTTCCTCCATAGCTGAATTTCATAACTACATTCAGATCAAAATCATCTCTTAAAGTCTATTTTTGAGAGATTTGAGTGAGTTTATGCATTGTAATTGTGAAGTTGAGTGAGAATCATTGCTGTATTTGCATTCGAATCATCAATTAAAAGAATAGAAAGTGGACGTAGGCTCTTTAACGCCGAACCACTATAAATCGTGTGTTCTTCGTTGCTTTTTAGCTCTATTTCATTAAAATCATAACTCATTTGGATGTTAGAACCAATTTTTGGTCTAACATTTTGGTGCTTTAATTGAGAAACCTTCGAATTCTCAGCCTTTTTGGGATGATCATTCTACTATTTGGACTTTCAATTTCAAAGAATTAATTTCTTGTCTCTGACATCTTCCAGTACTTGTTGACTAACCGTTGAAGAATCGAGTATCATGGCTAAGACCAAAGGAAAGGAAGTGCAAGGCGCTAGGGGAAATGATTCCAGAGAAGATCAGCAAGCTATCGTGTTAACAAGGTCACGCGCTCAAAGCTCTGGAGCAGACCACTCCGACCAGGAGGATCCGAACCGGGTGGAAGGCACCGATCCGATCCGGTCTAGTGAGGTTGAGGGCACTCACTCCCTCCATCCGAACTGCTCCGACCAGGCTACAGTGAACCGATCTGGTCCGAAGCAGAATGAAGCTGGAACTTCTACTCGAGCTCCCTCCAACGCTCTGATTCCAACCACAATGACTAATGTTCAGCCTGATCCATCTGCACCCATTACCCACGGAGACTTTTCACGTTTCTTGACATGCTACAGAGCACTAAAGAAGCATTGGAAGTCCAAAGGCGTGACAACCTTCACATGCAGGAAAACATGATCACTATGGGTAGAGAACTGCAGGAGCTCCGGAGGTAGAAGACTCCTTCCCCAACGCGCCGCCTTGCTACAGATGATTCGTCTTCTTCGGACGAGGAATGCCCTCACGAGAGAAGGCCTCCTGAATGACCTCATAACCTTGATCAATTGACTTTTGGATCTTTGGGATCCCAAGAAGACGCTGCTCGTGCATTGGGCCCTGAAGAGCCTACAACAGCCTATGTTGCTACCCATGCGCGGATCCCACGTCTTACCCAGGGATCCCAATATTACCAACCCCACGCAGCAACAGCTTCTCCAACCTCTACCTCCTGAGATCAACCGGGAACACAGAGAACAACGTAGAGCAGCTGCCGCCGGAAACAGGAGGTTATCCCCTGACCAGGAACCCAGGGGTAATCCGAACATCAGATCTAAGGAGCCTGTGCAGATATTAACAAATGCCGATGTAAGGGAAATGGTGCACCAGATTATGTCCGAGAGACGGCGGTATACTAATGAAGATTGGGGCATTGAACGAAGTCATACCCCCTTCACAGATGACATACTGAATTTCCAGTTCCCCTGGCTATTCAACTTGCCTCAGATGGATCGATATTCAGGAAGAACAGACCTAGGGCAGCATCTGATGAGATATGCATGGTTCATGAACGCAGCAACAGCTCCGGATGCCGTAAAATGCAAAGCTTTTCCAATCTATCTTGAAGATGTAGCGTTAATGTGGTTCACCCGGCTCCCTCCTCGGTCGGTATCAAATTTCACGGAATTGAGTGAGCGCTTCATGAATCAATTTCGACTCCATGCCCAAAAGTCCAAGACCGTCATAGAATTGTCACGGATTAAACAGGCCCCAGGAGAATCTTTGAAGTCATATTTGGATCGCTTCAACCTGGCTGTCACCGAAGTTAGCGATCCCCATGAGCCCACTATGCTGATGGCCCTGATAGAAGGGGTAGATCATGACACAGAGTTCGTGGATTACTTGGCTGGAAAACCACCTCCTACTAGAGAATTGTTCTATGAAAAGGCTAATATCCTCTTAAGGCGAGAAGAGGCTAAGGCAAATCGGAAGAGAAAGTCTGAAGGGGTCTCAAAGGAAGGTGTCCAGAGTAATGTTGCTGTGAAACAATCTGGTGAAGGTTCAGGGAAGGTGGAAGTGAATGTTGGCAACCAGAGTGGGGGTAATAGCAATAAAAATGGGAACGTCAATAGAAGGAACAGAAATCGCGGGAATAGTTCTAATAAACGACCCAGATTCTAGACTTTTGAAAATTACACGCCGTTAAATGATACATTGGAGAACATTTATTTAGATACATATAGCATATTCCAGTACAAAAAACCACCACCCAGAGATTATACTGAGAAAGAGATTGCAACCGGAAAGTTTTGCTTGTTTCATGATACCCACGGTCATTCCACCAATGAATGCCGTCATTTGAGAGATATCATCGAAAAATTGTTGCGAGAAGGGAAGTTGGATGAGTACAAGGTCGCCCCAAGGGAGAAGGGGCAAAGGGACAAGCCCGAACCAAGAACAGCCTGCTTCAAAACCCACAGCTTAGCAAAATGGTAAGAGGATCGTCATTAACACTATTATAGGCGGACCTCACTTAGTTGGTCGTAGTTTTAAAGCAATGGACCAGTACATCAATGCCGCCAACCATTTTGAGGTAGGAGAATGCAGTAGCCTCAAAGACGTTACTCCAGTAAAACAACAAAAGACGATGTCAGACGATGTCGTATTCCGCAATAGAGATGATTCCAGAGTTCAATCTCCAACCGACGAACCACTAGTGATTACCACAACAAATGGCCCTGCTTTAGTCCATAAAGTGTTGGTGGACAACGGGAGCTCGGTCAATATCCTCTTCAAGAAAGCTTTCAAGCAAATGAGACTTGAAGCAAAAGATTTAAAGCCATGTGAAGGATGGATACGTGGCTTTAACGGAGCATCTACAGCTCCGATGGGTTATGTGGAACTACCAGTCACACTAGGGCAGGGAGACCACCAAAGAGTAAGGATCTTGCCGTTTGTAGTTTTGGATGTGGAGTCGCCAAACAATGCCTTCCTAGGTCGATCGACCCTTGCCGAATTTAGGGCATGTATTGCACCCTGGTGCTTGTTGCTTAATTTCCCGACTGACTCAGGAGTTGGAGTGATGAGCGGCGACCAAGCTATGGGACGAGCTTATTACATGACAGAGTTAAAGATGTTAATGAAGGGGTTGAATATAGATGCTAAGGACGATTCCGCCCCTCCAAAGGAGGCCTCAGCATAGCAGTTAAGGGGTCCTGCCCCAAGAGAGTTGCCCTCAGACGTGCTCGAGGATATAGATCCCAGAGAGGATAGAGAGCCTGGGAACAGGAAGGCAACTCCCAATGAAATAACAATATATATACCTATTGATGAAACATATCCAACAAAAGTACTAAAGATCGGCTCGCAATTGGATCCAGTTAGAGCGAGGGAATTGGCTGACTTCTTAAAGGCAAATTTGGATGTGTTTGCCTGGACTCACGCTAACATGCGTGGGATTTCGCCTACCATCATCAGCCACTCTTTGTGTATTAATCCAAAGCACCCACCAGTCAAGCAGAAGAGACGGATGTTGGGCCCAGAGCGGTCAGCAGCTTTGAAAGAAGAAGTAGATAAATTAAAAGGTAATGGATTCATTAAGGATTCGAAATATCCCAACTGGATATCGAATCCTATCCTGGTCAAAAAGTCAAACGGGAAGTGGAGAATGTGCATCGACTTTTCTAATTTGAACAAGGCTTGCCCGAAGGATAGCTTTCCTCTTCCCAGAATTGATCAACTAGTAGATTCGATGGACGAGCATGAACTCTTATCCTTTATGGATGCCTATTCCGGGTATAATCAAATTTCCATGCACATACCAGATCAGGAGCATACAAGCTTTATCACGGACTTGGGGTTGTATTGTTACGGTAATGCCATTAGGGTTAAAAAATGCGGGAGCCACGTATCAGCGCCTTGTCAACTGCATGTTTTACAATCAAATCGGGAAAACCATGTAAGTTTACATGGATGATATGATCGTGAAATCCAAGCAATCTCCCGATCATACGAAGGACTTAGCAGAAATGTTCGGCATACTACGAAGGTATGGGATGAAGTTGAATCCCTTGAAATGTTCTTTTGGCATAGCATCAGGCAAGTTCCTTGGCTTTATCGTGAGTTCCAGAGGAATTGAAATCAATCCAGACCAAATAGTAGCAATCCGAAATATAGAGGAGGCACGAAAGATTAGGGATGTTCAAAGCTTAGCTGGGAAGGTTGCAGCACTGGGCAGGTTCATCTCCAAAGCAACGGACAACTGTGTGCCTTTCTTCGATCTCATAAAACGGGGAAAGCGAAATTTTGAGTGGACTCCTGACTGTGTGGAGGCATTCCAGAATCTATTAGATTTCTTAGAAAAGCCTCCAATATTATCAAAGCCCGTGGAACATGAGGATTTGTTCGTCTACTTGGTGGTAGCATCTCATGCCGTCAGCGCAGCATTAGTACGTGAAGAGGATAAAGTCCAGAAACCTGTGTATTACGTAAGCAAAAAAATGGCTGCTGCAGAACGTAACTATCCAAAGATAGAGAATCTTGCTTATAGCCTCCTGATTGCTTCCTGCAAACTTCGCCATTATTTTCAGGCACACTCGATAGTTGTATATACCGATCAACCTTTGAGACAAGTGTTGTAGAAACCCGAAGCATCGGGGCGGTTGCTTAAATGGAATATCGAGCTGAGTCAATTTGATCTGAACTTTTAGCCACGAAGATCGATAAGGGGGCAGGCATTGGCTGACTTTATAGCTGAATTTACAATTCCTGAAGAGGAAACGGTGGGTGACAAGGTAGTTGCTTTGGATCGAGAGTTAGAGCTCAGTCCGTGGAAATTATATACGGACGGGGCCAAGAATGATAGAAAGTCCGGCACCAGAGTTGTTTTGATAACTCCTAAAGGATGATCTATCTACTATGCATTACGGTTAGAGTTCGCTGCTACCAACAACGATTTCGAGTATGAAGCCCTGATTGCTGGGCTGAAACTCGTCAAAGATTTGGGAGTAAATACACTAGATATATATTGCGATTCCAAGATAGCTGTATGTCAAGTTCGGGAAGAATTTGCTGCTAAAGGACCTCGACTCATTACTTATCTCAAAAAGGTAAAGGAGTTACTGGAAGGTTTGGAGCATTATAGCATAACACACATTCCAAGAGCGGAAAATCAGAAAGCAGATCGACTGGCGAAGCTAGCAAGTTCTGATAATCTTAAAGAAACGGAAACGGTTCCAATAGAGGTGTTGGAATCACTGAGTTCCAACCTAATGGAAGTAGAGCTAGCCTTGGAAGTTGAACCAGAGAGAGAATCTTGGATGACATCAATTAAGAATTTTCTCAAGAATGGAACCCTCCCGTTAAAAAAGAGCGAAAGATGAGCTGTAAGACGCAAGGCTGCAAGATACGTTTTACAGGACGACGTCCTTTATCCTCAAGGGTTTTCAATGCCCCTATTACGGTGTATCGCACACGACGACATTAAACGTGTACTGAAAAAGTGCATGAAGGTGAGTGTGGAGATCACACTGGGGGCCAAACCCTAGCAAAGAAAGTATTACGGTACAGATATTTCTGGCCTACCATTAATAAAGACGTGGCTGATTATTCACGACGTTGCGATAGATGTCAAAAATTCGCTAAAGTTCCCAGAGTGCCTCCGACCCAACTCAGGTCCATGGTAAGTCCGTGGCCATTTGCCATGTGGGAAATTGACATTATTAGAGTGTTACCTATTTCCAGAGGAGGAGCTAAGTACCAGATCGTTGCAATGGACTACTTCATAAAATGGGTGGAAGCTGAACCCCTAACAACCATCACGGCGAGGAAGGTGATCAGTTTTGTGGTTAGAAACATTATTTGTCGATTTGGGATTCCGAAGACCATCATAACTAATAATGGGACGCAATCTGACAGCATTGAGTTCAAAAACTTCTGTCAGAAATATAAGATTGACAAACGATACACTGCAGTAGCTCACCCGCAGTCAAATGGCCAGGTCGAAGCCGTAAACAAAGTCATTAAATCAATTCTAAAGAAGCGGTTGGAGCAAGCCAAAGCTAGATGGGTAGATGAGTTGCCATTAGCTTTATGGGCCTACAGGACGACCTTTAAGACGGCTACCGGCCGTACTCCCTATTCACTTTCCTTTGGGTCAGAAGCAGTGATCCCGGTAGAATTGGAAGTCCCTTCTCATCGAGTTGCGTACTATGAACCGATGACAAATAAAGCACTCCTCCTAGAATCTCTTGATATGATTGAAGAAAAAAGAGATGAAGCCGACTTGCGTGCCTCGTGACATCGACGTCAAGTAGCACGTTATTATGACCGGAAAGTTTGCCTTAAAACCTTTGAACTAGGAGACCTAGTACTGAAACGAGTCTTCCCGCCTTTAACCCAATTGGGTCCAAAATGGGAAGGGCCATACACCATCCAACGGAAGCTTGATACATGAGCATTCAAGCTAACGACCGTGGACGGTGAGGAGATTCCCAGAGCCTGGAACCTCAGCACCTACGACGATATCTGAGCTAAATATGAAATGTCATCTCTTTTGTTTTCATAAGTTATGTAAAAAGGCGCAACTTGCCTTAAAAAGTCCGTTTATGTGAACAAAGGATTATAAAGTGGATGTAGGCTATGACTTAGCTGAACCACTATAAAAATATCGTGTGTCATTTACTTTCCTGCATTATTTATATCTTCAACAATTATTCTATCATGACTGTGAAACACGAAATGTTAAATTAAATTTGGAAAGTTGGAGATGACTTATGTGCAGGAGCAAATAAAATGACTGTTTCTGCAATAAAACATAGAAGAATGGGAAGATGACATTCTTAACTCTAACCCTCAAGAATTGAGAGAGAGTATGAAGGACGGGAAGACGATGTCCCGTGAGGCATGAAGGTGTACCCAGATGAGAGACCGCCTCAACAGAACTCTAACCTAGTTATAAGACAGGAGAGTATAAAGATGCTAGAAAGAATAGGCATCAATGAAAAAAGGAATATGGCCCCGTCAGAGAATCGAGGCTAATTGGATTTTTTAATTTAATCAATCTTGAATAATCTTGGCTCAGTTATCCAAGATTAACTGGGGGCATATATGTACATACATATTCCCCTCAACAATGACTTTATCATATAACTTTAATATGACATACTTTTGCATTTTCACTTAAGTGCTGAACTAACGACTATCAGACATTGCAGGAAATAAACTATTTTTATTTACAAACATGTGAGTTTGTACAAGGAAAAAAGGCAAAAAAGAAGATGCGAGGGCCGCACTCGCTGCAACAATTGCAGACCAATTAAATACCAAAATACAACAAAGCACTCCGTCACTTGGGCTTTGGATCGGACTTGGATTTTTTGGCAGCATTAGCTTCCTTTTCAGCATTAGTTATAATGCGTTTCGACCTTTTCTTCTCTGCAGTCGAAGTGCTAGAGTCGCTTGATTTTTTACCAGGAGTCGGAACACTGGAATCAAGAGAATATTTTTTACCAAGTTCCTCTGTAATAGACCTAGTTGAAATCTTAACGACTAACCTTGATCCAAGATCCACCATTGCAAGGGGTTTAAGGCTTTCAGGGTTCAAGTCTTCAACTTTTAGCTACATACGTTTGTCTTGTTCGGCTTTTATTTCAGCTAAAGTGATGTCATCAGCGCTTTTTGAATTCCCACTTATAGCCACATCAGGGTCTTCCTCGTGCCCCTCGCTACCGCCATCGTCTTTCAAGGCATCTATCACCTCGTCATCATGAGAAGCGTCAGCCTTAGACAGTTCAGCTCCCCCTCCTGACTCTACAGTGGCAGCCTTATCCTTTTATCCTTGAGCCTTTTCCACGGATTTTACTCCGGTGGTGGTTCCTTGAAGCATGCCAGTCTTCTCGGTCGGTTCAACACATACAGAATGGGAAGCAACAGTTATCAACTCAGGAGTAAATAAAGGATCCTCCATCGATTGCCCAATTATGTGATGAAAAGTGGAGACATCCTTGACAAATTAGGGTGAAAAGGTAGAAATACCTTCCGATGATTTCTCAGCTAGAGTGACTGCCGTCTCTGACGCTGACTCGGATATGGGAGACAAAAGAGATGCCTGAGGGATCCCCGGGTTTTCGGGGTCATATCCCTCGACTTCAGAAGTTTCAGCGATAGTAGAAGAAGAACCAGCCTCAGGGATATTCTTTTGTTTGGCCATCCGCTTCTCCTCCTCCATAGCAGCGGCGATGAGGCGACGCCCCTCGGCCAGACGTGCCGGCTCATCATATCTTAGATATTTTTCTATAAGCTTATCTTCATCGACGAAGTCTACCTTGAGTTCCTCTTTCTCCCATTTGATAATTTGACTCCATACGTGAACCAAGGTAGTTGGATAATCTTCAATCCAAGAGATGTTTCGGCGATGAATTATGTGCGCAAAGAATTCAATCAGTAATTCGCCGAAACCGTGCACTTCTTCCTGAGCCTCTGACAGCTGCTTGCGGGTCTCTTCAGCAGACTTAATAACATTTTCTACATTCCCCTCCGCTAGGGCAGCCCTATTCTCGGCTTCCATTAACTTGGATCCCAAGTCAGCGTTTCGTTTCTCCAATTCAGCATTTTTTCTCGCTAACTCGACTTTTTCTCGCTCAAGAGTATTGTAAGCTAATTGCATTTTGGCATTGTCCGACTTAGCATCTTCCGCTTGTTTCTTCAACTCCAAACTCTCTTGACTATGAGATTCGAGCAAGTCATGATAACGCTTTTGTAAATCTTCAAATTGCTATTTGAAGTTAGTAGCATCTCGTTGAGCGATGACAAGTTGGGCCTGTGTGTCCTCAAGGTCCCTCTCCAAATTTTTCAAGGCCTTTGCATCGGCATCTGCAGTCTTTTTCATCGAATTAACATCTGCAATTAAATTTCGAATGATTCTGGAGAGATTACGTGAATACTTGAACATCTCCGAATATTGCTTCTCGACTGCGTCAATCTTCGCTTTGGGCTCATTGCCCACTTTGAGAAAATAGGCTCGAAAGCTGGTAAGAAAGTCAGATTTTCAAAATGATGGTTTGGGAACCGTTTCTCTAGATATGCCCGCTTAACTTTAAACTCAGCATCCAGTGGTGGAGGTTTGTAGTATGTTAGTTCAGTGTCCCTGTGTTTAGTGGGCACGATAGTTGTATCCCCCTTTTCAGTTCGCTTATCAGAAACCTTATGTTTGTCTCGTGAGTCGGTACATTTCGGTGGACTTTTCTCCCGACTATGTTTGTCTTGAGGAGAAGTTCGGTCTTTGGTCTGCGATGTGTCTTCTCCTCGGCGACTCTGATAGCTTTTATATCGGTTTGGATCAGACCGGACGGGGGAGCGAGAGCGCGAGGTGTGTGGCCGATAAGAATCATGAGGCCTTCTGTCCTCTCTACCCCGGCTTTCACGGCGATCATGCTCGACATCGGAAGGGGGTCTAGTCATGCTGCGACGTATTTTCTTGACATTGTAGTAGGGGCGAGACATTGTACCTACGCAACAATGTAAGTGAAATTCAGAATCAGTGTTCACATGAGAAGTAAGTGCTGTGAAGTGTGGTGCTATTGTGTTGGGTGCATCCTAAGTGGTGTCCCCCCCCCCCGACAAACCCGAGTCCGAAGCCAGAGCAGCGCGAGTGGGCTCTTTGGCCTTCATGGGAGTAGTCTCCTCTGAAGAATTGAAAATTAAAGGATTTGTACCAATGTCCTCTGAAGTATAGATTGTTTCAGGTAGGGGGAGATCTTCTAAGCCCTGAAATGTGGGATCATCGGTAGTAGAGACATCTCCTTGGGAAGCGTCTATTGGCAGTTCTTTAGGAGACGTTGACTTCTCAGGAGAAATAGCATCACCAGGGACGATGTACCCTTCTCGGTGGTTTTTGGCTATGTTGGCCAACTCATCGTCTTGAGTTGAAGATGGAGAAGGTGAAGTCCAAAGAGGTATTGTTGAACTTTTCGAACCCTCGCCCGTTTCAGGAATTATGTCCACTGGGGGATGTATACATATGGACCCGACCCATGACCTATGCTATGGGTAATGGATAATAGCCCGTGACGATGGAGGTACTCATCCTTAAGAACTTCATCGATGGTTAGAAATTTTTGGTTGCCACTGAGAAGTCGATGCATCCGATCAAAGTACAACTGATCCGATATTTGTTTTGGATTATCAACTGCAAACAAAAGAGAAAGCAGGTTAATGTGTTAGCGTGAACATTCAAAATTGAGATCTAGAAAATTGATGCCTTACTTGATTTGGTCCATCTCCTGGCGCACCCCGTTGTTGCCTGATATAAAACCATTTTAGCTTAGAATCGCCAGCCTTGCTGCTAAATGGAGCTGAAATAATTTTCCTTTTTGGGACTGATTCGAAGTAGGAGAAGGAAGGAGTCTCTTGAGTCTGATGCTTGAAATTATAAAAAAAAGTGGACGTTGTCGAAAGTGAACTCTGTACCTAAAATCTCTCTGTATGCTATATATAAGGTACATAAGTAAGCATAGGATTTGGGATGTAACTGCATGGGGGCAATCCGCATCTGTCTCAGAAAGTCGACAACAAAGGGCGGAAATGGTGGAATAGCCCCAACCATACACATCAATCGGGTAATTGCCATAAATCCTTCTAGGGGATTGTGAGGACGGTCAGCTTTCGATGGCACCAGGGTATCCCTTTTTAGTATCCCGTGCTTTAAACATATGCGAACAAGTCTGTCGTCGTCGATCGTTGATTCAACAGAATCTTTGGGTGACTCCAATATAATGGCAGACTCAAACTGATCAGGAGCTCGATTATCTCCAATCCCTCCTTCCTCTTCATCGCCCAAAGAAGCTTCACTATCGGAAGGCGTTTCATTGTTATGCACTCCTACTTCATAATCTGGGCCCTCATCGTCCCATTCAGGGTCTGAAGAAGAAGATATGTCATCAATGATAACTTTCTCAGAAGTTTCCGCAACTTCCATCTTCTTTGATAACCTAGATGAACGTCTCTCGGCCATGATCACTAGACTATTGAAGAAACAATAGCAAGGATTAGAGTAAAGTTCCCCGTGTCCCCCGTGTGTGTATGTGAACTAAAGTGTGTGCTACGTGTAACAAAGATACAAAGTAAACACATGAGAGCATGATATGAAGATTCAAAGAAGTAATAATGTTTCAGAATAGTTCTTGATGTTTGTTATGTTCGTAAGGCGCTATCCTAACTGTTCATCAAGTTGAAGGTTATGCCAAGTATTGATTAAGATAGTTGGATAAATTCTCGCACATTGAGTTGGACTATTTCGGTTCGGTTCGGGTATGTGCATTGGGATCGGATCGGAGGGCAAAGTCATGTTTCGGTCTGAAGCGGATATTCACACCCAGTAAGTAAAACCGGATCGGTTCGGATGTAGGCGACCGGATCGATTCGGATTGACTTGAATAATCATGCCTCTTTTCCTCCCTGTCTTTTACTCCGATCTGATCCGGTCAGGTAGGCTTTGTTTTCCCTTTTTTGTTCTTTCTTTTGCTCTGACCCAATCCGATCTTGAAAACATCTATCCTGTTCTTTCTTTTGCTCCGTCCCGATCCGATCTTGTAAACATCTTTCCCTTTCCCTCATTCCAACGTTTCTTCACCCGAACCGATCCCAGTTCCTCTCCTCTCCTTCATCTCCTTCATTTTCCACCTCGCTTAACCAATACTGAACCCAACTCCATTTCACAAAACCCAATCAAGACCAAGCATTTACATGCTCTACTATCTAATAAGATCCTAGTCTCCTCTCCCAACGCCTCGAGGTGGTGACAGAACCACCAACGACGACGGCGAGGAGAGAGGAGGCCACGACGTCGGAATTAGACACACACCATGTTCGAATCGCCCAATTTTACCACAAATCTAAACTGAAAACGATTACGGCAAAGTAATTCGAGATTTTAAACCTACCAAGTTGTTTAATTTAAGGAAGAACGAGAGAGTTTCGGAGCTTTTGAAATTTTAGGGTTTTGATGCAAAATCTGTTGGATGGGAGTAACAAAAGAAGAAGAGGAAGAAGAAGACGAGAAGAAGACTTATATAAGTTTGTGGTGACTACTCGTATTCCCAGTCTTCTCTACCTCGTTCGGACCGAAATTCAGGCCCACCAAGGCACTCTAGCCTGTTAGTCCATAGTGTAGCAATACAGAAGGGAAAACCATTCGGGTCGGATCCAAACCGCAAGGGACTTCACACGTTGACTTGTCATGCAGGTTGAATTCAAGGAAAAATAAAGAAAAGCTTTCCTGGAGGAATTACAAGACATTAAAAAGAAGCTCTTAAAGTTGTTTGGAAATGAAGAAAGTAATTCATATGGTTTGTGGGTATATATAAGCAGCAAAAGACACGACTTTATGAAGCGACACAACACTACAAGTAAATGGAAGCGATCATTCAATGGTCCTAATTCAAAGGATGTTTCATAAACTACTTCGAAGCACACTTTATCTTAAATAAGAGCGTACTCCGAGGGGGAAAAATGTTAGCCTACTTTGTGAACTAGGCTACACAAAGAGCAAACAGTGAGAAAGCTACCAACCGGTCCAGATCAGAGGGAGATAGCGCAAGAAAAAAGTAGAGATCAAAGACGCAGATACCATATCGATTCGGTTCGGAGGAGTACGTCAGCAACATCAAAAGATAGCAAGTGGCCTCATCGGATCGGATCGGAGGCAGCCGATCCGAACCCCTTTTTCTGAGCCTGTGACCATTGCTACACACGTTTCCTGAAGACTTGGACCAAGCATGGCCATTTCTCCCACGATCTCCCACTAAATCGATGCGCTGTCACCATCTGGAAGCCTCCGAACCCGACTCTTATGGGATGGGTGCCACGCAGTTCCGAACCGGAGCCACTTCGAAGAGATTTTCACCTATAAATACACCATCAAGAGGCATTTGAAAGGATCTTTTGGCAAATTCTCAGTTCTAACTTCCACCATAGTCGAATTTCATAACTACATTCAGATCAAAATCATCACTTAAAGTCTATTTTTGAGAGATTTGAGTGAGTTTATGCATTGTAATTGTGAAGTTGAGTGAGAATCATTGTTATATTTGCATTCAAATCATCAATTAAAAGAATAGAAAGTGGACGTAGACTCTTTAACTCCGAACCACTATAAATCGTGTGTTCTTCGTTGCTTTTTAGTTCTATTTCATTAAAATCATAGCTCATTTGGGTGTTAGAACCAATTTTTGGTCTAACAGGTACAACTAGTCCTCCACTCTTTCTAAGCCGTCCATCTCGATCAATCCCATACTTGTTCATCTCTTCGTCAATTCTCATCTCTAACTTTGAGATGATTTCCAATAGGTTAGGATTGTCCCTCTGGCTGGAACCAATCCGCTCAATCAAAGTGGGTCTGATCGTCAAACTTGCTAACATTTCTGGATCCAATTCACACTTTGGTCTGAAATCATACCCAGCGATATACTCTAGTTTCTTCCATTCCAGAAACATAGCCCATAAACTAGCATGTCTGTTACTCAAGGCATCAGCTACTGCATTGCCTTTTCCTGGTGTATATGCGATATCAAAATCATATAAAGCCAAGAATTCTAACCATCTTTGTCGTCGAAGATTTAGATCCTTCTGAGAGAAAAGATACTTTAACAATTTGTGGTCAGTAAACAACTCAAATCTTTCTCCTAAGAGATAATGTCTCCACATCTTCAACGCAAACACGATCATTGCCAATTCCAAATCATGGGTAGGATATCTTTTCTTGTGCGGTTTCAGTTGCCGACTAGCATAAGCTACAACCTTACCCCCTTGCATCAATACAGCACCTAGTCCGGTACCACATGCATCTGTATATACTGTCATCTCTTCATTCCCTTTAGGGGTGACTAACACTTGTGCACATGTCAACTTTTCCTTTAGACTCTTGATGCATTCTCGCACTTTTCGTCCCAGATGAAAGCTTGATTTTTCTTAGTCAACTGAGTCAACGATGCTATTATCTTGGAGAAGTCTTGGACAAACTTACGATAATATCCAGCTAATCCCAAGAAACTTCTTACGTCCGTTGCATTCTTAGGCATAGACAAATCTTTTACCGTAGCCACCTTCGCAGGGTCCACGGCAATACCATTCTCTGAAACAACATGGCCCAAGAATCTCACTTCTCTCCTCCAGAAGTGACACTTAGTAAACTTTGCTTTCAGTTGGTGTATTCTCAACACCTCCATCACTATCCTCAAATGTTCCTTGTGTTCTTCCTCCGTCCTTGAATAAACCAAGATATCGTCTACGAACACAAGAACAAAATTATTCAATTGATCCCCGAATACTCTATTCATAAGATCCACAAAATATGCGGGTGCATTGGTCAACCCGAATGGCATGACCAACCACTCATAGAATCCAGACAGCGTCCGAAATTTTGTTTTAGCTATACTTTCAGCTTCCACTCTAAGGTGATGAAAACCTATCGCGAGATCCAACTGGGAAAACACCCTCGCGCCACTCAACTGATCAAACAATTCATCTATCCGCGGTAGAGGATACTTATTCTTCCTCGTCACCTTATTCAACTCGCGGTATTCCACAAACAATCGAAGGGAACCATCTTCCTTGGTAGCAAACACAACTGGTGCTCCCCACTCAGAAACACTTCTTTTAATAAATCCCTTCTTTAAAAGATCGCTCACTTGCACCCCGAGCTCTCGCTGCTCCCTTGGTGCCATACGACGAAGTGGCATCACCATAGGTCTGGCATCTTTCACTAAATCAATACGAAACTCAACCTCTCGGTGTAGTGGAAGTCCGGTCACTTCCTTGAAGATGTCCGGATACTGACCAGCCACGGGCACATCTGAAAACTCATCATTCGGGATGTCGAGGGAATTTAGAAAACTAGCCATTACCCCATCACTAGGTAGACCACCAAACACTACCCTCCGCCCATCATCCGCTCTAACTGTCACCAAAAAGCCCTCACAGTCTACCACCACCTCGTATCTTTGGAGCCAATCGACTCCCAAAATAATGCCAAACCCAGTAAAGCCCAAAACAAAGCAATCACAAACAAACATGCGTCCATGACTCGATAAGACCACATTACGACAAATCATACAAAGACTATCGAACCAACAGTCGGGTTCGTCACTTCTAAAGGTCTATCGACTATCTCGGGTTACAATCCCAACCTATCTACCATGTTACTAGATATGAAGGAACGAGAAGCTCTATCAAACAATACTCGAACAAGAACATCATAAACAGAAAGCATACCTTGAATAACAACATTCTTTCCTTTCTCTGCTGCGGTTGGGGCATTCGACGAAGAAGGAACCGCATTGATAGCATATGCTTTCACTATCTGCTTTTCCTTAGGGGGTTGCGGACACTTACCCTTGTGATGTCCCACATGGCCACAGTTGAAGCACTTCCTATCCGCTGGCTTAGCCCGACATTCTTTGACATAATGTCCCTTCGTACCATAGCTGAAGCACTCACCATCTTTCATATTCTTTTTCTTATGGCCATCCTTCGTCTGATTCTGCTTTCTTTTATTCTGAGAACCATTCTTGCCTCCACCGCTTGCTTGTGGCTTTGGCTCCTGTACAGATGCAAACTCAGTTTTCATCTTAGGGTAAAGACTCTCTGACCTCAATGCTTTCCCCACAATCGATTCAAACGTCTCATCGACATGGTTTATAAGCCTTTCCCCCAAGTACTGATCTAAGCCTGTTATGAACTTTTCATTTTTCTTCTCAGCGGTATCAATAAGGGATAATCCATATTTCGATAAAGTATCGAACTCTGCAATGTACTCCGAGACTGCCCTACCATTCTTCTTAAGCTCCAGAAATTTCCTAAACAACTCTAACTTCTGGGCAGCCGGGATGAACTTATCACCGAATCAGGCCTTAAACTGATCCCATGTAACTTGATCCTCTGGAGTAGATGCCTTAATAGCATTCCACCAATTCATTGCCCGTCCATGCAGCTGACGGGATGCTAACTTCCTCTTCATCGCATCCCCGATACCCAAGTCTTCGAAGATACGCTCACAGCTATCCAACCAATCCTGAACTTTTGTGGCTGATTCCGTTCCGTGGAACGGCTTCCCACCAAGACTAGTGTAATCCTTGCAAAGCTTGGCGAAATCAGCTCTAGGTGCCTGCACAGCTGCACTACCACCATTTGCAGCATTGGGAACGGCTCCTTGCACAGTTCTAAGATTCTCTCTCATGAAATCAGTGAACATAGTCCTCATGTCAGGAGCATTCCCATTATTGGCTCCTCTACCAGTACCCCTCGTATATTGGCTCATCGTTCAATCTGTAAAGAGAAACGATTAACCATTCTCTTTGTGGTGTCAGTGCAGTGCGACTTCATCCTTAGCTATACTAATAGTATTTATATATATAGCTTTTGGAAACCATAATAACCACAAATATGTGCTCTTATGTATGTATTATCTCTCCCTAGTGCCTTTCCCTAGGTTAACTACGCAACCTAGAGCTCTGATACCAAATGTGACGGCCCGCCCCGCAGCAGCCGACATTTCCAATGAAAGTGCGTTGTGCAGATGATCCTCCCATGTACCTCCGAAGTCAATAATGCATAATCTCAAGTGGTCTTCTAATACGCTATTGACTCTTTCCGTTTGGCCATCGGTTTGAGGGTGATAAGCCGTGCTTAAGTATAACTGTGTGCCTACAACCTCTTGTAAACTCTTCCAAAACTTGCTCATCAAGATAGGGTCTCGATCACTCACTATGCTGGAGGGTATCCCATGGAGTCGAACTATCTCTTTAAGATATATGGATGCTGGAGATGAGGCAGTCCTTCTACTCTTGACGGGTATAAAGTGGGCGCTTTTAGTAAGCCTGTCCACTATTACCCAAATGTTGGAATTGCCCATTCTTGACCTAGGCAACCCATCTATAAAGTCCATTGAGATGTTATCCCATTTCCACTATGGGACCTCTAGAGGATGGACCAGACCACCAGGCTTCTTCTGCTCCGCCTTGACTTGTTGGCATATTAAACACTTATAAACAAATTCAGCTACGTCTTGCTTCATGCCATTCCAAAATAAAACTCTTTTGATGTCTTTATACATTTTGTCTCCGCCTGGGTGTATGGTCAGCTTGGAATGGTGTGCCTCTTCTAGAACCGCCTTTACTAAATCCCTTGCTTGTGGGACGCATAGTCTTCCATCTCATCTCAACCATACCTTGGCATCAATGGAGTATCTATTAAGGTGACTAGATGTATCACCCCTAATAACTTGTCCATCACATCGGTTAGCTGAGGGTCTTCTCTTTAGGTGGCTCTGATTGAGTCTAGTAGAGTTGGCCGCACTTCTAACGTTGCTAGCAAGCCAGGTACAAAGTCAAAGGAGGTTCTAAAGTTAAAGCTTGCTATGAACTCCAAGCTTTGCCTTTCCACAAAGAGAGGGCTTAAGGTCAGTTTCTTTCTACTCAAGGCATCTGCTACTACATTGCCCTTGCCAGGAGTGTTGGAAATCTCAAAATCGTACGAGGCAAGAAACTCCATCCATCTTTGCTGCCTCAAGTTGAGATCCATCTGTGAGAAGAGGTATTTCAATGATTTATGATCAGTATACAATTCAAATTTCTCACCTAGGAGATAATGGCGCCAAGACTTAAGAGCAAAAACGATGACTGCCAACTCTAGGTCGTGGATTGGGTAGTTTTTCTCATGTACTTTCAACTGCCTTCCACCATAAGCCACTACCTTCCCTTCTTGCATCAGAACAACGCCTAGTCCCGTTCCGCATGCATCTGTGTATACTGTAAACGTCTTGCTTCCATCAGGCAATGTCAGAACTGGGGCCGTTGTTAGAGCCCTTTTCAAACATTAGAAAGCAATATCGCAATCCAAATCCCAATTGAAAGCTAGGTTCTTGTTTGTCAAACTTGTAAGTGGAACTGAGATTTTTGCAAAATCCTTGATGAACTTTCGATAAAAGCCTGGTAGCCCGAGAAAGCTTTGGACTTCGGTTGCGTTTTGAGGAATCTTCCAATTTTTCACAGCAACCACTTTCGCGGGGTCCATAGCTATCCCTTCTTTGGACAACACGTGTCCAAGGAACCTAACTTCTTTTCTCCAAAAATGGCATTTGGAGAATTTCGGCTTCAACTGATGTGCACAGTCCATGACTTCCTTTAGATGCTGAGCATGCTCTTCCTCATCCTTTGAGAAGATCAAAATATCATCTACGAAGACCACCACAAACATATAGAGGAACTCTCGGAACACCCTGCTCATTAAATCAACGAAGTAAGTGAGTGTATTTGTCAAGCTGAAAGGCATGACAGGCCACTCGAAGAAACCATCTGGAGTTCTGAACGCGGTCTTGTCAATGCTGTCTTCAGCCACTCTTAGTTGATGAAACCCGGTAGCTAAATCTAATTGGGAGAAGACCGATGCACCTACAAGCTGATCGAACAAATCATCTATTCTCGGGAGTGGGTGCCTATTCTTCTTGGTTAGCTTGTTTAGCTCCCTATAATCAACGCACAGGCGAAGCAAACCGTCCGCTTTAGTTGCGAACACTACTGGAGCACCCCATTCAGAAATACTCCGCCTTATAAACCCCTTCTCAAGCAATTCTTTAACTTGCTTGCTGAGTTCTTTCCTCTCCCTTGGAGCCATGTGTCTAACGGGTAAAGCAACGGGTTTTGCGTTGTCAACGAGGTATATGCAGAAGTCTATCTTCCGCTTCGGAGGTAAGCCCTTTGCCTCTTCAAACACATCCGAGTATTCACGGACTACCCTTATAGACTGCAAGTTCTCAACAGATGCATCAAGAATTCTAGATAACTAAGCATGACGGAGTTCATGGGATTACAAGAAATTTCGAGAGGGTTACTGAAGCGAGTCATGAGTCTAACCACTCTCTTTTCACAATCGAGGACAGCACCATTACTGGATAGCCAGTCCATGCCTAGAATCAACCCATAGCCCGTGAAGCCCAAAACAAAGGCATTACATCTAAACCCAATGCTTAGTATAGATATTTTCAAATCCAAACAAATCATTGACAAATAAGCTGAGCCCCCTATTGGATTTGAAACAATCAAGGGATCCTCTACTATACTGGTGTCTAGGTGCAGAGATTCCACTAAAGCAGTAGATATAAAAGAGTGCGATGCACCAGAATCAAATAGTGTACGAACATGATGATCAAAAAGATAGACTAAACTTTCAATAGCAATATTTCTACCTTGTTCTTACGGAGGCGCCATGAGAGCGTGAAATTGTCCTCCGGAAGAAGGTCTAGCTCTCTGCCCTTGCTTCCTTGGGCAGGCCCTAGCCATGTGTCCTGTCTCACCACAGTGGAAACAGCCACCCATCTTCCTTTTCTTCTTCTTGCAGTCTTTTATCAGATGTCCAGGAATGCCACAGAAATTACACTTTCTTTTTTCACGGGGTTTGTTGTTCTTCCCGCCTTCCTTTGAATCAGCCTTCTTGTAATGTGACCCCTCCCCCTTCTTATCTTGAGGCACTTCTGTTTTTTCCTCTTTCTTGCCCTCGTCTCCCTCATGTAAGAGTGCCATGTCCACTAAAATCTCGTAAGTAGCCCCCATATGTACATGGGTCATAGCCAGGCTGTGAAGTGGCTCATTCAATCCCTTGACAAAACAGAGAGCCTTCTTATGAGGAGTATTCACTAAGTCCAGTCCAAATCGGGCCAGCTGATTGAATTGGTTGACGTACTCCTTGACCGCCATACTTCCTTGCTTAAGAGATAAGAAACTTTCCAGTTGTAAGCTTTGTTCAGCTTGTGAGAGAAATTTCATCTCAAACCTTATTCTGAAATCTATCCAAGTTACAACTGGTCTTTCAGCGTTAGTGACTTCCCACCAATAGGAAGCTTTGTCTTTGAGCAACCATACCGCTAACTGTATCTTCTTCCTATCGTCCACCTCAAAGATAACGAACAGATCATCAGTTTCTTTGAGCCAGGTCCTTGCTTCTACGAATGATTCAGTTCCCTTGAAATCCTTTTCACCTATGGCCCTAAAGTCTCTACAAATCTTTGAGAAAGCATTTGCACGAGGAGGAGCAGGAGGAACCGCTGCAGCTGGAGGAGGAATATCTGCTGGGCCTGCGTCGTTGGCCCTAGCCTCTAAGTACCTCCTGAACTAGCCAGGTATCGGTACACCCTCTGGAAGGTTAAAATTCCCAGACATGCTGAAATGAAAAAGAAAAGATTCAAAACGAAGGATAGAAAGATAGTGCATATGGCTTTGGGAATTATGCCTTTTTAAATTTCAAAACAATACTTTTTCTTGTTTGTAAAATGCTTCTATATATTTCTTTTAAAAAAAAATAGTTTTCAAATACTCTTATCTGATCTGGTAAACCTTTGCTCTGATACTAAGTGAAACACCCCACCTCCGTTAAGGTCACTCACAAAGGGAATGCCTTAACTTATTTCTGAAAACGTTGTTGCAAGTAAGCCACAATAAATATAGAAAAGTAAAGAAATTACTGGCTACCATGGATTTAGATGGGAAACATTATGAAATAAATCATTGATTCCTTCTATCAAACTGATAAGCTGCATGAAGTGTTTTCCTTAATATAATAAGGAACATATATTACAGAGAATGAAGAATAATGGTTTACAATAGTAAATGGTTTAAAAGGGGAATGATAATAACCTATTATAAATACCATTAATGAAAATGTTGTATAATAGGTAGACTTGTCCTAGGGACAAGTGAATATTATAACTTAGGTTAGAATAAACTGGTAAGGGAATGGGATAACTGGGGAATTAAGTTAAGTGACACTTAATTGTAAATTAAGTAATCAGAAAAGGGGAAAACCTAAAACCTGTTAAGAAAAGGGGGAAAATATATAGTACTTAATTATAAATTAAGTAGTCTGGGAGTCAGAAATCCGTTGGCAAGAATAACATGTTTAGACTTATCCTAGGGACAAGGGGAAAATATAACATAGGTTATAATAAATGGGTAGAGAAACTTATTAATGGGCCTTTGTTAATAGAACTAAGTTAACAAGTAAACAACGATAAGTCATATTGACGACGTAAAGTGGAATTATGATTAAATGAGAGAGGATGAGGAAAACTTATGAAATGAAATAAGTTATATATAATCATAAATGGTAAGTGACATGTTAATTGGAAACATGTGAACTAGATATACTTAATTACATATTAGGTAAAACATGTTATTGAAATCAAACAAGAATATAAAAGGGATTGTGGATCACAGATTTTGGGCCACAATCTAGAGAATAACATGTTGTAAGCTTATTAATAAACTTAAATGAATTAAGTTGTATGACTGAAGTTAATAAGCAAGAGGAACTTGGTAATTTGAATAAGACTTCAATATGAATTAGAATAACCAAGTTAACTGGAAACCTGGTGAGGTGAGACAAGCGCGTAAAAGGATGTTTAGACATAGGATTTAACAACATGCTAAAGTAAGGCGCTTAGACCAATCCGTACGGTTGACGGTGAATAACCCAACAGGGTAGATCATCGAGGTTTTATAAGGCACGAGGGGAGCGCACATTCATCTAATTGTTTGACGGCTCCAAAGGACTGGAAGGGGAAGCACACAACTTCTAGGGACGTAGGGTACTCTTGGTATTCCTCTGTGAGTGGCAGATGATCCGCCTGTACTCAACGAGGATAGATCTGCATAGCTGAACCAATGAGTATGCCTTGATTGCAATAATAAGGGGCAATCAAAATTCTAAGATGGACCAGCATGATTTGGCGAGACCAGTTAGTGCCCAATGATAGCAACTCGTCGTCTACCTACCATCTTCAGTCAGTACGTAAAGCGAAAAGGCGGAGAACTCCAAAAGACCGTATACTTTGCTATCTAGTTATGGGTGAGGTTGGCCAATAGGTTTGAAGGGCATATGGGGTCAGGGTTAAGTTCTCATTCTTGATATTCTTGGGTGCTTTTCATTAGTGAGTGTGGGGTCTAGTGGGACCATAGCCATTGTAAAAGCAGACCTTAGCATCTGCAATTGGGAGATATCTGAAAGCTCCCAACCGAGTTTCGTGTTTCTTGATTATCCCTGCCACGGGACTCGGGCGCACATATAGAGAACATGTGCAATAGACATCGAGAATGATTGACGGTACATATGTGGGAATGTCTAGGTACACTCACATCGCTCTGGGTGGTGTATCATAAGACTAGAGGGCATTATTCGAGGATGGAACCTAATTCGATCGAATGGTTCAAAGATGGCAGTCCGAACGCTTACGTAATATAGAAGTAGTGGTTCTTTGCAGACGTAGCATTGACATATATATAGAAATTCGTACGACATTCGGGCATAGGATTAGGGACTGCTATATTCTTGCGATGATACGGTAGAGACCATGCGAGTAGGGTACCATGGGGTGTATCTCAATATTGAGAGATAGCTACATATTGTATTAGGTTAATTCACTGGGAAGTAAATGGGTACGACGTGTGTGTAAGCCTTGAGTGCTGTTAAACCAAGTAACCTAATAATAAGAAAATATGATTGAATGGTATATGTAAGATTATCCAAAGTGTATAGTTTAAATCCAGTCACCAGAACTTGTGTTCTGACCCCTTCCTCATAACACACTCGTAGGTTAGATTGTGGCAGAGACATGATAGCTTTGGATACTGGTTAGGCAATATTAATAACACGGTAAGGATGTGTTTTGATTATACTATATTTTATCCTTTCCGCTGTGAGATATTTTCTGAGCTCTGACATGTTTTATGTCTCTGTCTTTTCTGTAGGATACCAGAGCAAACCAATCCGAGTTTCGATAGATTGGAATTTTGAAAAAAAAAAATCGGTCCATCGAAATTGGGGTTGTCACATCTGGTATCAGAGCTTAGGTTTAGAATTCCTATATAAATAGTGAGTGAACATATTTGTATTTTTAAAAATATAAATATGTTATATATACCTAGATCCATAGAGGAACCCACTAAATAAAAAGAGTATAGTATGGTATGAAATGGGATGTTTGTGTTGTACACTAAAGGAATGAATAAGGAAATTTGAGACCCTTAGGAAGTTTGGTTGGGAAGTGTACAGTATACTTTGTATGGAAGGAAAATAAATCCCATATGATTAGTATTTTGGAGAAAGTTGAATAGAGAAAAATGGATTAGGAATATATACATAGTTGAGAGAATTGACCTTTGGGAGTGTCTAGGAGAGCCTAGAAAAATTGGAAACCTGCTTTGGGTCTAACCCCATTATTAACTTTTAAGAACTTGAGATTATAAAAGTTTGGGAAAAAAACGGTTTATGGTGTTTTCAAGTTCTAATCTTAAAAGTTATAGTTTTAAAATATGTAAAGAAGTACATATTGAGTTTTAAAGTAAAATTCTCTCAGTAAAAGGTGCATATTATAGAGCATGTATAGCTCGCTAGTTTTTCTAGTTATATTTCATACAAGAATTTTTAACCAAGAAAGTTTTGAAGTCTCTATTCTTTTGACAATTATTTTTGATAAATTTTTCAAAAGAGAATTTTGTTGGGTGGACAAAATAAGTTGTAGAAAATGAGAATAGAGTGGATGTTGGCACCTTGTAGTAGGAGACTACTGACCTTATGGGTAAGAATAAGTCAGAAACCTGATTAAGGAAAATAGTTGTCTGTACCTACTCCAGCTTTGCGATTTGAAATTTTTTTTTTGCAAGATATGACGAAAAAGAAAAGCTACAACAAAGAAAATTTTATTATGTGGGATGTGTTTGGATAGGAAAATATGAAATCTTTATACATTGTTTCATCAAATCCAAGTACGGTTAGAAAAAGGTATATAAAAGAAAAACGGAAGATGTGAAATTTTCCATTTTCCACCTTTTTGTAACATAAGAAATCGAATTTAGAAAATTAGATTTTTTTGAAATTCAAAAAATAAAGTTGGTTGGTAGGATTATGGATGCAACAATTGGATAAATTATGCTCTTACTCAGTAAGAGTGTGAGAATATTTAGATGAAAAAGCATTTTGATTTTCAAAATATTCCATCCATGTAGAACTGTCCGTATATCTAGGATGTAAGCATAATATTTTAAAAGGATTTTTGAGAAATTTGCATACACATAGGAGGTACTGCATAGGCACACATGCATTATTATGTTGTATTTCACTTTGCACAAGTGCACAATGTTTACTAAAATTGGATGCACACATGATGGATGTATATTATGCGAGGGGTTAATTGATTTTACCCTTATTAAATTTCGAGGACGAAATTTCCTAAGGGTGGGAGAATGTAACACCCCGTATTTTTAAGACAACAAAATAAGAATAACTTAATTAAATAATGAAAATTAAGTAAAATGGACTTCGCCATTGCGTTCGTCTCGGAATTATGGTCAAGATAGACACCTAGTTTGCGTAAAACGGACATCATATGAAGAACTTAATAAGCCTAGAAGTTTGTATAAGCACAATATATATATATAAACAAATTAAAATGTAAAATAAAGAATAAAATAAGGATTGCATGTAATAAATACATGCACTGAAAAAAATGTAATGCATGCATTGAAAGAAAGAAAGGATTGGTTGAATGCAATGTAAATATGTTGCATTCACTGTTTTGCAAACATAATGCATTAACATTAAAAGAAAAATAAAAGAAAAAAATTCGTGCAATGGCTTAATTTAAGTATTGTAACTAACATGAAAAAGAGAAGTAAGGAGAGAATAATAATTATCATTGTTCTCAGACTTATTAACAAAAGACTTCATAGCTCAGTTGGTTAAGGCATTGGATTTGTAACATAGAGGTCGGGGGTTCGAACCCCGTTGGTGGCATAAATTTTATTTTTGTTTTAGAGAGGGCCAACTTAACATGCAAATATATGTATGTATACAAATTCAAATTTTGAAGGGATAACAACGTACATATAAGGAAATAAAGAAAATATATGTATATATATGAGAATATATATATGTGCATAAACATATGTATACAAAAGATAAAATTCAAGATAAGGCTACAGTAAATGAAATATGGCAAGAATCAAATAACGGTGCAATAACGTTTGAATTTTGAAAAAAAAACGAAAATTGTGCTAGATATATATGCGTAAAATGGTCGTTAGAGGAATTGTATACATGTAAGAATATTTCATGTGAATAAAACAGTTAAATAAGTTCCAAAAATTCAAAAGTTCGAAAATCAAATTTATATGCCAAAACAATTCAAACATTCGAAATTCAAATTTCTCCGCCAAAACAGCTTGCGGGACCCAATGCTGACTCAGCACTGCGTGTACGATAAGAAGTGGCTAGATTCATCTGCGAACCTAGACTATTTTCTTAACTGGGTTTAATGCTGACTCAGCGCTGCGTGTACGATAAGGTCTTGAGCACATATAAATAAGACCCTTGACCTAACCCTAAACATCATAATTCAGCAGCTACGCTAGAGTTCTGCCATGGCTCCCTCTCTCTCTCTCTCTTCTCAAATCTATTATGAAATTAAAATGTTAGCCTAGGAGGATTATGAATTCAGATCTGAAAGAGGGAATCAACGTTAATAAAAAGATTATTGAATCATGAAAGCAAGGTAAACCTCTAAGAACCAATCTATTTTAATTATTTCTCTTTCCCTTCCCTTTTCATGAAGTAATAAATCCATGGTCATTAGGTCGTGAGTCAAATTAAAGGGAAAAGGAAAACCATAGATGATGAAACGGATCAGATCCAAAATTTGGGGAAAGCTTAAAGGAGAGTGGGTTTAAGCTATAGTCTTTAGATAATGTTATGACTATCGTTTAGCATTCCCCTTTTTAATAAATTTTGAAATGGCCAGTTTAATTATAAATTGTTGTTGTAACAAATTGAAATGTTGATATGAATATGTCAGGAAATTCCTAGTTGAATTGGCTAAGTTATTGAATGTTTACATGTTGGAGAAAATAAAGTTGTTAGGATATGAATAGCCAATTCAATGATTGTAATTACATGCTTTACTTGGGACATATTATTGATTGAACGACATGTTAAAATAATTATCCTTTTGAATGTTTATATGTCCTAGTAGAATTAAACATATATTGAAAATGACATGCGACAAAATATAGGTAAAAATTGGACGACATGTAAATTAGATTATTGTAAACTATAGTACAGTAAAAAGGATAATATGTCTAAAATTTTCATGTAATGAACATAACATATATTATGTTTTGAGATTTTAATTTGGAAGCGCAATTTGATATGAACATAAGTGATTCAATGAAAATGAATATGCCTAGGATTGCAATTAGAAATTGTAAATACACTTATGGCACGAGATTAGATTGGATTAGTGGCAGAAGTCTGCCCAGACCCGACCGACATATCCGACAGCCACTAATGTTGAACCTAATGTGAGAGGCCTTAGTGCACGAATTAACAACATGTGCTAAGACACGAGGTTAAGTCAGCTTGTGGTAGAAGTCTGCCCGGACCCCTCCCTCGGCAAATCCAGCATCCACAAGTGTAGGCTTATGTGAAAGGTCTAGTGCTTATATATATATGTATATAACAAGATATGAATAAATGGCAATGATGGTAATTAAATATTTTACTCAGAAAATAAGAAAGGAAGGGATGTAATGAACTGAGTTAGTGTTGTAAGAGGGAAAAGTGATGTATTTCCCTAAATGACTTATTTCTGAAAACGTTGTTGCAAGTAAGCCACAATAAATATAGAAAAGTAAAGAAATTACTGGCTACCACGGATTTAGATGGGAAACGTTATGAAAATAAATCATTGATGCCTTCTATCAAACTGATAAAGTGCATGAAGTGTTTTCCTTAATATAATAAGGAACATATATTACAGAGAATGCAGAATAATGGTTTACAACAGTAAAGGTTTAAAAGGGGAATGATAATAACCTATTATAAATAAATAACATTAATGGAAGTGTTGTACAATAGGTAGACTTGTCCTAGGGATAAGTGAATATTATAACTTAGGTTAGAATAAACTAGTAAGGGAATGAGATAACTGGTGAATTAAGTTAAGTGACACTTAATTGTAACTTAAGTAATCAGAAAAGGGAAAACCTAAAACCAGTTAATAAAAGGGGGAAAATATATTGTACTTAATTATAAATTAAGTAGTCTAGGAGTCGGAAACCCATTGGTAAGAATAACATGTTTAGACTTGTCCTAGGGACAAGGGGAAATTATAACATAGGTTATAATAAATGGGTAGAGAAACTTATTAATGGGCCTTAGTTAATAGAACTAAGTTAATAAGTAAACAACGATAAGTTGTATTGACGACGTAAAGTGGAATTATGATTAAATGAGAGAGGATGAGGAAAACTTATGAAATGAAATAAGTTATATATAATCTTAAATAATAAGTGACATGTTAATTGGAAACATGTGAATTAGATATACTTAATTACATATTAAGTAAAACATGTTATTGAAATCAAACAAGGCTATAAAAGGGATTATGGATCACAGACTTTGGGCCACAATCTAGAGAATAACATGTTGTAAGCTTATTAATAAACTTAAATGAATTAAGTTGTATGAATGAAATTAATAAGCAAGAGGAACTTGGTAATTTGAATAAGACTTCAATATGAATTAGAATAACCATGTTAACTGGAAACCTGGTGAGGTGAGACAAGTGCATAAAAGAATGTTTAGACATAGGGTCTAACAACATGCTAAAGTAAGGCGCTTAGACCAGTCCGTTCGATTTGTTTGACGACTCCAAAGGATTGTAAGGGGAAGAACGCGGCTTCCGAGGATGTAGGGTACTCTTGGTATTCCTCTGTGAGTGGAAGATGATCCGCCTGTACTCTCAGAGATTAGGTCTGCATAGGTGAAACAATGAGTACGCCTTGATTGCAATAATATGGGGCAATCAAAAGACTAAGATGGACCAACGTGATTTGGCGAGGCTAGTTAGTGCCCTGTGATAGCAACTCGTCGTCTACCTACCATTTTCAGTCAGTACGTAAAGCGGAAAGGCGGAGAACTCCAAAAGACCATATACTTTGCTATCTATTTATGGGTGAGGTCGGCCAATAGGTTTGAAGGGCATGGGGGGGTCGGCGTTAAGTTCTCATTCTTGATATTCTTAGGTGCCTTTCATTAGTTGAGGGAGAGGTCTAGTGGGACCATAGCCACTGTAAAAGAAGACCTTAGCATCTGCAATCTGCAGATATCTGAAAGCTCCCGACTGAGCTCCGTGTTTCTTGATTAGCCCAACCACGGGACTCGGGCGCACATATAGAGAACATGTGCAATAGACATCGAGAACGAATGGGGTTAAGTTCTCATTCTTGATATTCTTAGGTGCCTTTCATTAGTTGAGGGAGAGGTCTAGTGGGACCAAATCCACTATAAAAGCAGACCTTAGCATCTGCAATCGGCAGATATCTGAAAGCTCCCGACCGAGTTCCGTGTTTCTTGATTAGCCCTGCCACGGGACTCGGGCGCACACATAGAGAACATGTGCAATAGATATCGAGAACGATTGAAGATACGTACGTGGGAAAGTCTAGGTACACTCATGTTGCTCTGGGTGGTGTATCATAAGACTAGAGGGCATTATTCGAGGATGGAACCTAATTCGATCAAATGGTTCAAAGATGGCAGTCCGAACGCTTATGTAATATAGAAGTGGTGGTTCTTTGCAGACGTAGCGTTGACATATATACAGAAATCCGTACGACATTCGGGCGTAGGATTAGGGACTGCTATATTCTTGCGATGATACGGTGGAGACCATGCGAGCGGGGTACCATGTGGTGTATCTCAATATTGAGAGATAGTACATATATTGTATTAGGTTAATTCACTGGGAAGTAAATGGGTACGACGTGTGTGTAAGCCTTGAGTGTTATTAAACCAAGTAACCTAATAAATAAGAAAATATGATTGAATGGTATATGTAAGATTATTCAAAGTGTATAGTTTAAATCCAGTCACCAGAACTTGTGTTCTGACCCCCTCCTCATAACACACTCACAGGTTAGATTGTAGCAGAGACATGATAGCTTTGGATACTGGTTAGGCGGTATTAATAACAAGGCAAGGCTATGTTTCGATTATACTATATTTTATCCTTTCCGCTGTGAGATATTTTTCTGATCTCTTACATGTTTTATGTCTCTGTCTTTTCTGCAGGATACCAGAGCAAACCAATCCGAGTTTCGATAGATTGGAACTTTAAAAAAAAAAATCGGTCTGTTGAAATTGGGGTTGTCACAACATATGTTACTATTGCCCATGATTCCCAATTCAAATTACGTTTATAATTCTAATCCAAGTTATGCCTATAATGCCATGTATTCAATTGTATCAATTTATGCCCCAAACCAATTACATGATTACAAATCAATTTATGCCCAATTACAAATTATTCAATATTTTCCCATACTTTTCCCACAACGTTCCCACGTCATTCGTACATAAACGTAATACAATTAGGCTCGAAGTTAGCCTAATCTCAAAAATAAAAAGGAAAAGAAGAGAAGAAGGGAAGAGAACCATGACATCAAAACTAGCATAAAAATAGGCATATGAAATATGAACTGGCATATAACAATAAAATAGATCCAATAGGTATATGGAATATGAACTAGAATAGAACAATAAAACAGATCTAATAGGCATATGATAATAGAAATTTGGCTATGAATCTGAAAGATAAGAACTTACAAAACTTGATATGATTCATCTTACAGGCATGTTCATAAAATCCAATTTATAGTCTTATCACAATCACTTTTAATTTAATTATATGTGAAAGTAACATAGATTCACAGTGACAGGATTCTTAGAAGAGAGAATTAATCGTTGTTGTAGCAATTCTGATCTTGAATAATATTCTAATTTGATTGTTAAAGAAGAACTATCTCTAAATCTCTACTTTGATTTTGGTTAGATAAGAAAGGCTTGGTAAATTTATATTAGAGCAGCATGGAGGCGACATGAATTAGTTTAATGAAATTAGGGTTAGGTTTAGGTGCTTATTTATGGGTGTATAGGGTGAACTAGGAACTTTAGATTAGATTAGGAGCCGTTAGAACCATACAAAACAGAAAAATATGTCATCTGGAAGCTGTCCAGAAATTTCCGTCCGGATCTGAAAAGGGGCCGACACCCCCCCCCCCCCATGGGTGTCGACACCCATGTAAACACCCCCCACGGGGTTCGAAACCCCTAGATAGGATTTTTCTCGCTCTCTCTTTTTCTGGGTTTTGAATTTCAAATTATTTATTTTAATTCTGCTTATTTTTAAATCTTCCGAGCCTCATAACTTTTTCATACAGTGTCTGATTTATGTAAACTCGGACTCTATCCCAAGAAGAATTCCGAGACGAACGAAATGGCGCAACCCATTTCCCTTAATTCTTCTTATAAATATTAAGTATTTTTTAATTATCTCTTATTTTAGGTTTTAAAATTACGGGGTGTTACATTCTGCCCTCCTTAGAGATTTCGTCCCTAAAATCTTCAAGTTAAGAAGAATGTATCCTACCATCCATCATCCATCTACTCGTACATCATCCACAAGCATCCATTTTCCTCAAAAGATTTCTAATGTTATATGAACATATGCAAAAGTGTGTGTATATGTCCTTACCCTAATGCAAAATCAGGTGATCTACTGATTCAGTCGACCTCCTTAATGCAATCATGATAGTGCGATGTGTCCATTATGTATGCAAAAGAATCTTAATAATACATATCATTTCTAAATGAGTGCACAACCATTCATCCAAATGCAACATCCATATGATAACACATTCAATATACATCCATTAATTTAAAAATGCACACTCACCCATATGCAATATGAAAGTGATTGGGTCGATGTAGTGCCTAATGTGTGTGTAAATGCATCCATGAGCAACCACTAGCAAACACCCGCTTGCATCCACCAAACATAACATGTCTCAAACACATGTTTAAAACCATAGGATTTTCTACCTAAAGATCAAAGATATAATCGAGAGGATACACTAAACGATAGAACAAGTATAAACAAAGTGGTAGAAAAAGGAGAAGTTAAGAACATACCCTCAAAAAGGAAAGAGTACGATGCACGTATCTTGTCTTCCGTTTCCCAAGTCGTGTCTCCTTGATCATCTCCCCATTAGACTTTAACCAACTTGACCTCTCGATTGCGTAATTTCTTGACCTCCGATCCAAGGATGGATGTAGGAACTCGTCTGATCGTGGCACCTCGCTCTACTTCCACTTCTCTAAGCATGCTCGGCTATACTACTTCCGTAGTATTGTTTAAACACTTCCTCAAATGAGACATGTGAAATACGTCATGAACACCACTAAGCTTCTCAGGCAACTTCACTCTGTAGGCCATCTATCCAATTCTTTCCATAATGGGGAATGGCCCCACGAACCTTGGTGCCAATTTCCCTACAGATCCAAAATGAACTACATTCCTCAATGGTGATACTTTAAAAAAAACCATGTCTCCAATATCGAACTCAAGATCGGTTCGTCTCTTATCAACATATGACTTTTGTCAGTCTTGTGCCGTCTTCATGCGTCTTTGAATCAAGTCTATCTTCTCCGAGGTTTCCCTAACCATCTTGGGCCCAAGTAAAATAGTATCTGTAGATTCCCACCAACAAGTCGGTGATCGGTAAGGTCGTCCATATAGAGCTTCAAAAGGTGCCATGCCAATACTAGTCTGATAGCTATTGTTGTAGGCGAATTATACTAATGGAAGGTGTTCCTCCCATGTTCCTCCAAAACCCAAGATGCATAACCTCAAAAGATCTTCTAGAATCTGATTCACTCTTTCTGTTTGGTTGTCCATATGAGGGGATAAGCGGTGCTCAAACAAAATTGTGTTCCTACCGCCTCTTGCATATCACCCTTTTCCTATTGCACCGAAAAAACTGCTCCAAGCCCTGTCTCGCAAGATTGGTATGCACTGTGAATGGTTTACTCCCATCTGGCAAAACTAAAACTGGAGTTGTCATTAATGCCCTCTTCAATCATTGAAAAACATCATCACAGTCAACATCCCAAGAAAAGGTCAAATTCTTTTTCGTCAACCATGTAAGTGGGGCTGATATCTTCGCAAAGTCCTTAATGAACTTCCTATAGTAGTCCGCCTAACTAAGAAAGCTTCTGTTGTATTCCAAGCAATCTTCCAATCTTGGATTGCTACCACCATCGCGGGCTCTACTGCTATCCCTTCCTTTGAACCTCACTTCCTTCCTCCAAAAATGAAATTTGGAGAACTTTGAGTTGATGTGCTCGAAGGGTCTCTAAGACTTCCCTAAGATGTAGGCATGTTCTTCCTCGCTTCTAGAGAAGATCAGGATATCATCTATAAAGACTACTACAAACTTGTTTAGAAACTCCTAAACACCCTACTCATCAAGTCTACTAAATAGAAAGGTTCATTCGTCAAACCAAAAGGCATGACGAGCCACTCAAAGAAACCGTCTGGATTTCTAAGCGCAGTCTTATCTATACTATCCTCAGCTACCCTCAACTGATGAAAACCTGTAGCTAAGTCCAACTGCGAGAAAACCGAAGCACCAACCAACTGATCAAACAAATCACCTATTTTTGGAAATGGGTGCCTATCCTACTTCGTGAGCTTATTCAGCTCCCTATAGTCCATGCACAATCTAAGCGAACCATCAGCCTTCGTAGCGAAAACAACCAGAGCACCCCATTCTGAAATACTTCTTCTTATGAACCCTTTCTCAAGCAGCTCCCCTACTTGTTTACTGAGTTCCTTCCTCCCTCTCGGAGTCATGTGGCGCACTGGCAATGCAACTGGCTTTGCATTACTACTAAGTATATTCGGAAGTCTATCTCGCGCCTCGGGGGTAAACCCCGAACCTCATCAAAGATGTCATCATGGTCACGGACTACTCAAACAGATTGCAAATCATCGATGGATGCGTCAAGTGATTCTTGGTAGCTAAGCATCACTGAACCCCTAGGTTCATAAGAGATATCAAGGGTCCTTCCACACTGAGTCAACAACCTAACAACCCTCCTTTCACAATCTAGGATGGAACCATACCTGGCTAGCCAATCCATCCCTAGAATCAGACCATAGCCCACGAAACCAAGTATGTAGGCATTGCATTCAAACCCAATGCCCAAGATAGACACTCTCAATCCCGACAAATCATAGATAAATGAGCTGAACCACCAATAGAATTTGAGACTACAACGGGATCCATAACCAAACTAGTATTAAGGTTCAGAGTTTCAACTAATGAAGCAGATATAAACGAATGTGAAGCGCCATAATCAAACAAGGTTCTAACAGGATGATCAAAAAGGAAAATAAAACTTTCAACAGAAACTTTTCTACCTCTATCAGGTATGCCATCCGTGAGAGCACGCATCTGCCCTTCGGAAAATCCTGTACTTTGTCCTTGTCCTTTCCTTTGCCTCTTTGGACAATCCCTGATAAGATGTCCTGTCTCTCCGCAATGATAACAACCAGTCTTCTTCTTCTTCTTCCTACGGTCTTTGGTTATATATGACCCACCATACCTCAATAATGACACTTCCTCTTTTCTCGGGGTCTATAGTTCTTTCCACCCTTCTTAGGTTCCACTTCCTTATTCTGTGATTCTTCAACCTTGACCTCCTTCTTTTCTTCTTTATCTTCTTTGTGCATCAAGGCTATATCCATGAGTTTCTCATCCTTGGGCTATGCACCTAAGCCCAGACCCCCTCATTTTCATTCTCATTCTTGTGAAACATGTTAACTAGTCTCTCTCTAAAGTTGCCTCCATCGCGCGGAAAACCCTACAAAGCTTGAAAGAAAATTAGCCGTAGGTGGAACTACTGCGGCTATAAATGGAAGTTGGGCAATTCTTTGCCCTTCGACAGGCGCTGTAGTCTCATCATGCCTACGGAACCATGCCGCGATGAGGTTACCTCCCAGAAAGCCAGGAGCCCCGGAGACTCAGAAAAGAAGGAAACAAGTATTCACACAGAAAAATCAAAAGATAATGCATATGGCTTTGGGGAATATGTCTTTCAAAACAAACTTTTCTTTTGAAAATACTTCTTTTAAAACCGTTCAGCTTTCAAAATCTTTTATCTGATCCGGTAACCTTCTGCTCTGATACCATGCGTAACACCCCACGTCCGTTAATGTCACTCATAAAGGGAATGCATTAAGTTTCATGGAGCGTTATAAGTAAATAGAACATAATATTACAAGACAGATGCATAAAATAGTACTTGAAAAACTTATAACTTTATTGCAGCGGAAACAGAAATAAGTTTGGCTACATCTTCAAACCTATTGCACCAAAACCAAGTACATAATATCAGTCTTGTAGAAAAGCCATCAGAGTACATAATTTTTAAAACCATAATCCCCAATGCAAAATGCCATATGAAAGAGAAACAAAGCTAAGAATTTCTTTCAACACTTCAAGCAGGAAAGTCTGAATCAAGCTTCAACGTGCCCACCCTGAGAACCTAAGGGGGGAGGGAGAAAGAAAAGAGGTGAAACAAAAAGGGTCGGACATAAAGTCTGGCGAGTCCAGTGACTTTAAAAATATAATTAGTAAAGCAACATGATAAGAACATAAACTGGATGTAAGAGATGACTGTAACATAAGAAGACACGACAAGGTAGCAAGATGAATAGGATGTAACATTGACTGCGCTTCTAACCACTATAAGATATTCTCTGCACCGCAACAATACTAGTTTCATACTAAAAGATGATCCCTCTTGGTTGAATAGACTGATGATAGTTTCGTGTACCTCTAGCAGCTCTCATAGGTAACCAATGCGCACCTATCACTACTAGATGTATCCACTATCCTCCTTGTTCGATTATGTACCTCTAGCTGCTATCATAGGTAACCAATGTGCACCTATCACCACTAGATGTACCCTCCCTACTAATCATAATAATGGTAGCTTTGTGCACTCCTAGCTGCTCTCCTAGGTGCCCCACTTGCTCCTACCACCACTAGTTGTACCCACTACCCTCCCTATTCAATTGGCTCCCAAATCTCGTAGATACCTGTGCTGGTCCCACCATAGCGTGTATTACTCCCTAAGGTGGCAACCCTGATATTATTGAAATGCATAGCTTATACCTACATGATGCAACAACGTCTTACCTACCATCCCGGACTCACGCACACACATGACTCCGTTGGACTTGCACTGCCATCGCTAACTCTTTATTGACCTTTTACAATCAACCCCAGTAAACGTGTCCCTGTCCACGACCTAGTTCGAGCTCATATAGATACTGAAATGGGTTACTGATTGAAAAGGGTCCATACACTTGACACAAGCTTCCCTCCTAAGCTTGGTCCCCACTAGGAATTCCCACTTAACCCCTCTTTAATCCCCATGTCTAATCACATGTCTCATCTTGGTTAAGTACTTTAATTATGTTTCACATGCTACCCATGTCACCCACTTAACCCTTTATTATCCTCATGTCTAATCACATGTCTTTTGTTGGTTAAGTGCTTTAATTATGTTTCACATGCTACCCATGCTAACCACTTAACCCTTTATTATCCCCATGTCTAATCACATGTCTTATGTTGGTTTAATTATGTTTCACATGCTACCCATGTTACCCACTTAACCCTTTAATATCCCCATGTCTAATCATATGTCTTATGTTGGTTAAGTGCTTTAATTATGTTTCACATGATACCCATGTTACCCACTTAACCCTTTATTATCCACATGTCTAATCACATGTCTTATGCTGGTTAAATGTTCATTAATTCATTATAACCGTAATCTTGCAAGACCTCCCACATTAGATTGTTGTTTCGCGGTTGCTGGATATGCCGAGTGGTTCCGGGCAGGCTTATACTGTAAACCGAATCAAACCTTGTGTCTTTGCATTATTACGCATTTAATTTCTGTCTTTGACCTCTCACTTTAGACCGCGGTTTTCGGTTGCTAGATATGTCGGTGGTTCCGGGCAGACTTCTACCTCAAACCAAGTCTAACCTCGTGTCTTAGGCATTTCATTATCTCTTCTTTTCTTCAAACCCAATTTCAAGTTCTGAATTATAACATATATTCAATTTCCCATGATTTCCAATTCAAGTTACGTTTACAATTCTAATCCAAGTTATGCCTATAATTCCATGTATACAAATTGTTCCAATTTATGCCCCAAATCAATTACATGATTACAAATCAATTTATGCCCAATTACGTATTATTCAATATTTTCCCATACTTTTCCCACAACGTTCCCACGTCATTCGTATGTATGATTCAATGTAATATAATTAGGCTCGAAGTTAGCCTAATCTCAAAATTAAAAGGGAAAAGAAGAGAAGAAGGGAAGAGAACCATGACATCAAGACTGGCATAAAAATAGGCATATGAAACATGAACTGGCATAGAACAATAAAACATATCCAATAGGCATATGGAATATGAACAGGCATAGAACAATAAAATAGATCCAATAGGCATATGATAACAAAAATTTGGGTATGAATCTGAAAGATAAGAATTTACAAAACTTGATATGATTCATCTTACAGGCATGTTCATAAAATCCAATTTACAATCTTATCACAATCACTTTTAATTTAATTATATGTGAAAGTAACATAGACTCACAGTGATCGGATTCTTAGAAGAGAGAATTAAGCATTGTTGTAGCAATTCTGATCTAGAATAATCTTCTAATTTGATTATTGAAGAAAAACTACCTATAATTCTCTACTTTGATTTTGGTTGGAGAAGAAAGGCTAGTTTAATTTAGATTAGAGCAGCATGGAGGTGCCATGAATTAGTTTAATGAAAATAGGGTTAGGTTTAGGTGCTTATTTATAGGTGTACATGGAGAACTAGGACCATTAGATTAGATTAGGAGCCGTCAGAACCATATAAAACAGAAAAACACGTCACTGGAAGATGTCCAGAAATTTCCGTCCGGATCTGAAAAGGGGTCGACACCCCCTATGGGTGTCGACAACCCCCATCGATGTCGACACCCATGTCGACACCCCCCATGGGGGTCGACACTCCTGGGAGGGATTTTTCCCGCTGTCTCTTTTTCTGGGTTTTGAATTTCGAATTATTTATTTTACTTCTGCTTATCTTTTAAATCTTCCGAGCCTCATAATTTTTTCATACGGTGTCCGATTTACGCAAACTCAGACTCTATCCCAAGCAGAATTCCGAGACGAACGCAATAGCGCAACCTATTTCCCTTAATTCTTCTTATAAAAATTAAGTATTCTTTAATTATCTCTTATGTCATGTTTTAAACTTACGGGGTGTTACAGTATCAATCTAGACAACATAGGTACCATATATTATGCCACCATACATAGGTTTACGAATAAAACCGCACCATTGCAATGTAAATTGGATTTCCATCATGAACCAAGGAAAAGGATCTCTCCTTTCGATTCGAGACAATCCAGCCTACCATGTTTGAGGATTCAGCCGCAACTGCACCTGGGATCTTCAGGGACGGTCCATACTTACTTTAGTGGATTGTTATTCCAGAATAATACGTTTCCCTGTCCTATGGGGCATAATGGTCAGTGTGTTGACCATATTAAGAGCCACTAGGGACTCAAATCCGAGGTACCTCGCTTTCCAACATCCACATAAGTAAAATGTCTAGGCTCCATACCATTGCATCTCTCCTAGCTAGAAAGAAACGCATGTCCTCGCGCAGTCCCTCATCCCTTTTTGGTTCATACCGGGGAGTGAAGCTCGCAAATTAACGCTATACACAAAGCTTTGATAATTAAAGTTGTGCTTTGATCGTCATCCACAAGACTCTACTTTTCAATAAAAGCCTTGATCATTTGCATCTCAGCATGCCACACTGATAATTCATGCCATGCAACTGATGTCTATCAATATATAACCTCTAAGCTTGTACGTCCCAGAGAGGGTGTTAAGCAAGAGAATAAATTCTCCGCCACCAAATAGATATATATTTAATAGAAATCAATCAATACAGAATGAAATCCAATGTCAGACACACATCCATTTACGAGTTCGTTCTGGGTCTAAATGAAACCGTAGGCACCTTATTCCTTGTCCCATATATCCAATACAGGAGAGAGTTCCTTGTATATCTTGTCAATCACTACTTATTACCTTGCCTCGGGGGATCTGCCCAATCAAGACATCAGTAATCATCCATTAAATGTGAAGATCTCTGGTCTTCAACCATCGTCTTCATCGTCGACATTTAATCGTCCTAACAATTATTCAGAACGGGACCCGGTCTTTCCAAATAATTCACATATCTTATAATCAAGTGATAAATAAACACATCATTCGCCTCATTCCAATTCAGAATATTCTTTTATTCAAATATTCACATCTTTAGGGAAAGGTTTCCATTAATTTTATCAAAGATAAATTCTTTTAAACTTATTCATTAATCTTCCTTGGATATCATTCCCAAAAGATTTTATTTTATCCTTTCACAATTCTAAACCAATTTAAGGTTTATAAAACTAGTCGGGATTATCGAGCCTTACCGAAGTAATCATTTATTATTTTCAGTCCCAATCTATTCATCCCATGGAGCAAAACTGGTGGTGCTCTATATTTTTATCGGTAAAATAATTTACCATTTCATGATCAAATCAAATAAAAGATTTAATTATCGCATGGAGTAAAACTGGTGGTACTCCATCTAGATCTTTTCATGAATTCGATAAATTTAATTATCTCATTTAACTTTCAATCTAATTAAAGATTGATTAAAACTTCATTTAGCTTTAATCTTCCAAAAATCATTATTTAATGATTATTCAGCCTTTGGAAATTTATCTAGCCATTAACTGGGTTAAAGAACCAATGTCATTTAAAACACAATTCACAATAAACCAAAATCATCTTCCATTAACTATGGAATCTTCACTGAAAACATATCAATATATAATCGATATAAATTTCTGTATCATACTAATAATATAAATGGGATAATGGCGAAGCCTTTTAAATTCCATAAACGGTATTGGTCTTCCTTCACGGTAGTTCATTTCGATTATTACCCAATCGAATTCCATTCAACTCCAACTTTATATATTAAATTGGGAAACTTTACTTTGGAAAATTCCCTTAAATCTTAATTAGAAGATTTATAAATTCTAAATTATAATTTCACTGTTAATTGGGTTAAAGAACAAATGTTGTTTCAAACATTATTCATGATAAACCCAAAATAAACTTTCATTTTAATTCCAATTTAATTAATTGGTAAACTTCTCTAAATCTTAAATAAAAGATTTATCCTATTCCCAATTGGGTTTAAAATAGTGTTAATAAAGACATCATTCACGCCCATTTAATATTAAATGTAAGGCTCTGAATAGAAATTAATATCGGCTTATATTCAATATCAAATTCTGAAACCAACGGACATCGTATTAGGAATAACGATATCTATAACTTCCAAATTCCTCAACAACATCCGTATCATCATGGAATCCAATATCGAAATATTCCAAAGATTATTTCCACTCAAATCCATTCCAATTCATTCATTGGAAAATTCTAGTTATATCAAAACCCATTTACAAATCCAATTTATTTATTTAAAAACAATGGATTATTATTCTAATTAATAACCAGTTCATTTCGATAAAAATATATCTTTATCTTTTCAAATATGAAATTTTTCATCCAAAGTCTTTCCAAATAATTTATTATGATTTTACACAATTTTTCCATATTTTTAATAATTTTAATATCGCCATTCAATAGGTTTCCAACAACGGCCACTGAGCACATATGTAGCGACCTTTTCTGAATTTGATTTAGACATAATTTTAAATCTAGCCGTTCAAATTTAAATCTCTTATATTCGTTGAAAAGATATTTATGATACGAACCTAACGGTTCTGGTTTTAGGATAATGCGACGATCAGATCTCCCGTTACATCAATTTGAAGTTAATGGTTGAAATTCACGAACGGTCGCTGCGCGACGCATTCTATTCAAGGCATTATATATATAATATATATATCGTCGATTTCCATTCAAAACATATTTTATAAATCATTTATAAATCCATTTTAAGATGATTTCAACTTTATTTTTCAATTTTAAATCAAGGTTGAATATTCCATATCATTATAATATTAAAATGATAATATTTTCAGAATATCAGATTTTTAAATCAATTCTTTTCGATATTCATTATAAAATGAACAAAATCAACAGAAAAATCCGTTTGAATTAAAATGGCGAATATCTACTTACTCGGCTTCATATATTCCAATATTTTCATGTCCATCCAAAATTGGACATCAAAATCATATTTTAATTCTTTATCGAATTTTATTTTAAAATATTCCTTCAGATTCTGAATCGGATGGCGACTCAATCAATTACCATATAATTTCAGTTATATGGATTTCATACATCACATGTATTCAACAGTAATGATAAATAATCATTACACATTCAAGCATCGTCCAGAGTGCATTCTACAACTGTATAAGCATTAAATAAATAAACATCGCTTACAACAGTCTATAGATAGATCGATTGACATATAACTAAATATTGGGATTAATGTATGTCAAATATCATCCAAATACTCGTGTAGGGTTTTCAAACAGCAACAGTCGATTTAAATAAATCATTGGTTAATAAATTTAACCAAAAATAATTCGATTTGAATTATTTTTTTACTTAACCAATTTTCAATGTTTAAATTATAAATAAATTATTTATGTCCATTTTAGCTAACATAATAATTTTATAATTATTTTTCTAGTGTACTAAACATTTCCAAATCACAGTCACAATCATAACACAGCAATTCAACAATAGCATCCATACAAATAAATACTCAACTAACCAATGCCATTTACGGCGCCACCAGTGGCCATCCGCGGAGGATGAAATGCGAGTGTCACTAATATCCATACATCGCTTTCAATTCAAATGATTTGTGTGAATTCATGTGTTGAACTCCAAAAATAAATATTATACAATAGATAAAAATCAATACTGGCATATAATTTTAGTTGTAAAATAAATAAATATTTTAGTGAGAGAACTCTCCCATTCGTTTCCACTCCGTCAGTCTTTATTTGAAGATTGTATTTTTCAACTAAATTAAACACACATTTAGTTTAGCTGAAAATCCAATTTGCTCCATTTCCGTTCTGGTCAGTTCCATTGTGTATAGTTCGTCGCTGCGAATCCAACGCAACTGAAATCGTTGGAATCCGATCTCATGTGAAAAAGGTACGGTATTATATACATTAATTACAATAATTAATTTAATAACGCTTAACTTTAACCATTGCCATTATCCCTCTTCTATCGTTTTCCAGGAAGCCGAGGAAAATCCCAACGTCGATTTGAGAAATCCACTGCCGCACCTATTGTTGAGCCACCAGAGGACCATCATCGGTGACCACCTGGAGCTCCTTCACGTCGCCATCCTCCTGCTCCGGCCATAGTGAACTCGATGTTCCCATCATCCAGAAAATACGATCAAAGTCGTGGCCTTTAAACCCATGATTCGGCCACCACATCGAGTTAAATCCAATCACGACTGCCAGTTAGGTCGACCTCACATAGATGAACATTCCTTATGTTGAAAATTTCTTGAATTAGTGTGTAGATTAGGAGAATAATAGAGAAGAAGCTCTGAAGGTTCTGATCGTCGGTTTCGTGAATTGGTGGCTGCGTTAGAATGGGGGAGATAGATTAGGGTTTAGTGAAAATTAGGGCCTTTTATACATTTTTTTTATTATTTCATTCATAGATTATTTATTTATCGTTCTGAACTCCAAATCAAACCCAACCACTGTCGTTCTAGCTAAATACCCCATTCTGGACACAATGGAATATGCTTCGTAAGCCAGTTCTATCATTTCAATCAGTTTTCATCGAAATTAAAATATAAATTAATATAACGGGCAATATTGAATTTGAACGTGCATTTTAATTTACCGGGGCCACATACTGACTCCAAAAATTACAGAAAAAAAAAATCAAGCTATGTTTTGATGACACGGTCCTAACAAAACTAATTTCGTCGAATTTGGAGATCGTTTGAAAAATGGCCTTTTCTGGCGATAAAATTTGCAACTGAAGTTTCAAAACACGTTTAAATTTACTGCGCTCACATATTAATTCCAAAAATTATGAAAACTTAAACGTAGTTATAATTTGACATTCTGGATCCAACAAAAGTGGTTTCGTCGAAAACGAAGGTCGTTTGCAAAATGGCCATTTTTAAGGGCTATATATTATATTAAAATATATATAAATTCCATATCGACTATTCTAAATTTTTACTTGGACATAACTTACAATTTATAAAGTGAAAACTTAGTTTCTTACATTCATTAGAAATTATGGTTCAAAATATTTCAACATTTCTTATTTTACTGAAATCAGATTTATTTTGAATCCTATACATTCAATTGAAATTTAAAATCGAATTTTCAAACTACCGCGCCATTTTAAGCTCGTTTTAATTAAATTTTAAATTTATGTGTTCTAACTTCCATTAAAATAAAATTTTAAATTGTTAATTCTCAAAATAAATCATTTTAAATTCTTAAAATCCATTAAAATAGCTAAATAAAAAATTTAATTTGTTCAAAAATTTCGGGTTGTTACAATCTCCCCCACTTAAAATCTTTTCGTCCTCGAAAAGGAAGAAGGAACTGAAGGTCGTTTACTTAGCCAACTCCACCTTCGCTTGACTTAAGTTCTTCAACTTTTCAGTTTCTAAGAAACTTTCTAATTTCTCAAAAATTTGGCTAACACCCTAAATTTTCGAAAATTTTCGCCATAACCTCCTTTGTACGGGTTGATCAGTAAAACTGCAACTTGCCTCACAGGGGCCTCATCAATCAAAAAGAAAATCAAAAAGTCAAGCAGCTAGCCAATCGGCTCATAAAATCATCAATCCCAATGAATATAGTAAACTTGTACCTATTTGTCGGGCATACAATTTTATTCCTCTTCTTAGCCTTCATGCTATGACTTGTTCACAAATATGTATGTACATGAATGCAATTTCAATCAATTTTCAATTCAGTTCAATATTAAATTCGATTTGGCTTAATTTACCGTTCATTTTCTTATTGGTTTCACCATTCCAATATTTCATTTAGTTGAACTAATAATCATACAACACAACCAACAATGAATTAGTTGATTAACTTTTCAAATATATATATAACTATTATAAACAAAAAAAATCTAATTTCAAGGCCAAATCACAAACAATAAAATCTAATTAAGGTTTGTTTCTCACACCAGTCAATTGGAAATATATAGATACCTCACTTTCGAGACTCGAACATAGATAGTGATGATGATATATCAATCACCAAAATCATCTCCGTGCGACTAGAGTGTGATTCTATATCCATCCAGTATATTTAAGACTTCGAATATACGTTCATGATGCGTATATGCAAAATCTTCTTATACTCGACAGTCCAAATCCAAAATAAAATAATTAAATCTTTACAATAGGATATAATTTTCAAAACTAAATTCGTTTTTTAGAAATAGCACTCATCAAACTCGTTCTAGGGTATTACTAACCTTATCTCTAACGAGTCCTTCTTATATGATGTTACTAATCCTATCTCTGATGAATTCTTTCATTCGGTTCTAATGTGTCTTGTTCTCGAGCTTTGTAACCAAAGCTTTGATACCAAACTGTAGCGACCCAGACTTCCCCGATCCCCGAAGAGATGGAGGAGCCCGGATTACTTTGAGAACACAATGCATCAAAAAACAAACAATAGAACATTTCATTGCTATTACAACAATTTACGTCATAGTACAAGAATATCAGAGAACGAATAAATATTATAGTGGAAAATAATATTAAAATACATAGCAGAGGAAATCTAAATGTATAAATACAACGCGTAGCAAAAAATACATCAACTAGCACAACTGTAAGAAATACATGGATACAAAGCTTTTCGAATATAGTTCCAGCCATAAATCTGGGATTATGTTAAATAGAAATCTACAAAACCAAAACTACTAGCGGCCCGTGTGGAAAATATGGGCACCTAGAGTTTAGGTAGAAATAATAAACTCCGAGTCGGTCATGGGACTGGTGTGAGAACTAAACAGTTATTAAAACTTTACTTTAAAATAGGGTAAATCATGGGACCACGACGTATGTCACGGAACGGGTTTACTCCTACGAATACCAAAATTTGAAAATAAAACAATTTATAAACAACGCAATGCTTTTTGGACAAATGAAGCTATTATAAGACTCAGGCCCAATCACACAATGCCACACAAGCCGGAGGATAGAGTTTACCTTATAATAGTCAAACATGCTTGGTATGTTTTAAAACAAACCATTTGATATTACTATAAGTGCATAGTGTATCAAAACACTTCAAATATAAATTTATCAATCCTATATAACATATGTACCATATATTATGCCGCCATACATAGGTTTACAAATAAAACTGCATGATGTCGTATTGGAAATTGGATTTCCATCATGAACCATGGCAAGGGATCTCTCCTTCCGATTTGAGACAATCTAGCCTACCATGTCTCAGGATTCAGCCGCAACTACACCTGGGATCTTCAAGGCCGGTCCACACTTACTTTTGTGGATTAGTTATTCCTGAACAATATGTTTCCCTGTCCTATGGGGCATAGTGGTTAGTACGTCGACCATATCAAGAGCTACTAGGGACTTAAATCCGAGGTACCTCACTTTCCAACGTCCACATAAGTAAAATGTCTGAACTCTATACCATGACATCACTCCTAGCTAGAAAGAAACGCATTCCCTCATTCCATTTCTAGTTCATACCGGGGTATGAAACTCGTGAATTAACGCTATACACAAAGCTATGCTAATTAAAGATGTGCTTTGATCGTCATCCACAAGAATTTTCTTTTCAACAAAAGCCTTGATCATTTGCATCTCATCATGCCACACTGACAATTCACGCCATGCAACTAATGTCTATCAATAAATAACCTCTAAGCTCATACATCTCAGAGAAGGGTGTTAAGCAAGAGAATAAATTCTCCGCCACCAAACAGATATATATTTAATAGAAATCAATCAACACAGAATGGAATTCAACGTCATACACCCATCCATTTACAAGTTCGTTGTGGGTTTGAACGAAACCGTAGGCACCTTATTCCACGTCCCATATGTCCAATGCAGGAGAGAGGTCCTCGCATATCTAGTCGATCCCCACGTACGTCTGGACGATCACCACTTATTACCTTGTCATGGGGGATCAGCCCAATCAAGACATCAGTAATCATCCATTCGATGTGAAGATCTCCGGTCTTCAACCAACATCTTCATCGTCGACATTTAATCGTCTTAACAGTTATTAAAATGGGTTAAACCCAGTCTTTCCAAATAATTCGCGTATCTTGTAATTAAGTGATATATAAACACATCATACGCCTCATTCCAATTCAGAATATTCTTTTATTCAAATATTAACATCTTTAGGGAAAGGTTCCCATTAATTTTATCAAAGATGAATTCTTTTAAACTTATTCTTTAATCTTCCTTGGATATCGTTTTCAAAAGATTTTATTTTATCCTTTCACAATTCTAAATTAATTTAAGGTTTATAAAACCAGTTGGAATTATCGAGCCTTACCGATGTAATCATTTATTATTTCCAATCCCAATCTTTTCATCCCATGAAGCAAAACTGGTAGTACTCCATATCTAAGACCCACTATGTTATTGGTAAAATTAATTATCATTTCACGTTCAAATCTAATTAAAGATTTAACTATCGCATGGAGTAAAACTGGTGGTACTCCATCTCGATCACTTCATTAATTCGATAAATTTAATTATCTCATTTAACTTTCAGTCTAATTAAAGATTCATTAAAACTTAATTTAGCTTTAATCTTCCAAAAATCATTATTAAATGATTATTCAACCTTTGGAAATTCATCTTGCCTTTAACTGGGTTAAAGAACTAATGTCATTTAAAACACGGTTTACGATAAACCCAAATCATCTTCCGTTAACTATGGAATCTTCACGATAAACATATCAATACATAATCGATATAAGTTTCTGTATCAGACTAATAATATAAATGGAATAATGGCAAAGCCTTTTAAATTCCATAAATAGTATTGGTCTTCTTTCACAACAGCTCATTTCAATTATTACCCAATCGAATTCCATTCAACTCCAATTTAACATATTAAATTGGAAAACTTTACTTTGGAAAATTCCCTTAATTCTTAAATAAATGAATTATATATTCCAAATTATAACTTCACCATTAATTGGGTTAAAGAACAAATGTTATTTAAAACATTATTCACGATAAACCCAAAATCAACTTTCATTCCAATTCCAAATTAATTAATTGGTAAACTTCTCTAAACCTTAATTAAAAGATTTATCCTATTCTCAACTGGGTTTAAGAACAATATTAATAAAGACACCATTCACGACAAACCAAAAATCCCATTTGATATTAAATATAAGGCTCTGAATAGAAATTAATATCGGCTTATATTCAATATCGAATTTTGAAACCAACGGATATCGTATTGGGAATAATGATATCTATATCTTCCAAATTCCTCAACAACATCCGTATAATCACGGAATCCAATATCGAAATATTCCGAAGAATATTTCCAGTTAAATCCATTTCAATTCATTCATTGGAAAATTCCAGTTATATCAAAACCCATATACAAATCCAATTTATTTATTTAAAAACAATGGAATATTACTCTAGTTAATAACTAGTTCATTTCGATAAAAATATATCTTTATCTTTTCAAATATGGAATTTTTCATCGAAAATCTTTCCAAATCATTTATTATGATTTTACACAATTTTTTCATTTTTTTTAATAATTTTAATATCGCCATTTCAGTTGGTTTCCAATAATAGCCACAGAACTGCATCCATAGTAACCTTTTCTGAATTTGATTTGGACATAATTTGAAATCCAATAGTTCAAATTTAAATATCTTATATTCATTGGAAAGATCTTTTCGATACGAACCCAATGGTTCCAGTTTTAGGAGAATCCGACGAACGGATCTCCCATTACATCAGTGTGAAGTTAATGGTTGAAATTCCCGAATGGTCGCTGCACGACGCGTTCTATTCAAGCAATTATATATATAATATATATATCATCAATTTCCATTCAAAACGTATTTTATAAATCGTTTATAAATCCATTTTAAAATGATTTCAACTTTATTTTTAAAATTTAAATCAAAGTTGAATATTCCATATCATTATAATATTAAAATGTTAATATTTTCAAAATATCGGATTTTTAAATCAATTCGTTTATATATTCATTATAAAATGAATAAAATCAACAGAAAAATGTGGTCGAATTAAAATGGCAAATAACTACTTACTCGGCTTCATATATTCCAATATTTTCATGTCCATCCAAAATCGGACATCAAAATCATATTTTAATTCTTTATTGAATTTTATTTTAAAATATTCATTCAGATTATGAATCGGAAGGCGACTCAATCAATTACCATATAATTTCAGTTATATGGATTTCATGCATCGCATGTATTCAACAATACTGATAAATAATCGTTACATATCCAAACATCATCCAGAGTGCATTCTACAACTGTATAAGCATTAAATAAATAAATAACGCTTACAACGGTCTGTTGATCAATCAATTGACATACAACTAAATATTGGGATTAGTGTATGTCAAATATCATCCCAATACCCATGTTGGGTTTTCAAACAACAACAGTTGATTTAAATAAATCATTGGTTAATAAATTTAACCAAAAATAATTCGATTTGAATTTTTTTTTACTTAACCAATTTTCACTGTTTAAATTATAAATAAATAATTTATCTTCATTTTAGCTATCACTATAATTTATAATTATTTTTCAAGTGTATTAAACATTTCCAAATCACAGTCATAATCATAACATAGCAATTCAGCAATTTCATCCATATAAATAAATATTCAACTACCCAATGCCATTTACGGCGCCACCAGTGGCCATCCATAGATTATGAAATGCGAGTGTACATAATATCCATACATCACTTTCAATTCAAATGATTTGTGTGAATTCGTGTGTTGAACTCCAAAACTAAATAACATACAATAGTCAAAAATCAATACTGGCATATAAATTTAGCTATAAAATAAATAACTGGTACAAATATCTTAGTGAGAGAATTCTCCCACTCGTTTCCACTCCGTCAGTCTTTATTTGAAGATTTTATTTTTCAACTAAATTAAATACGAATTTAATTTAGCTGAAAATCCAATTTGCTTTTTTTCCATTCTGGTCAGTTCCATTAGATCGAGTTCGTCACTGCAAATCCAACACAACTGAAACCGTTGGAATCGGACCTCGTATGAAAAAGATACAGTATTATATACATTAATTACAATAATTAAATTAATTTAATAACGCTTAAATTTAACCGTTGCTGTTATCCCTCTTCTATCATTTTCTAGGTAGCCGACAAAAACTCCAACGTTGATTTGAGAAATCCACCGCCGCACCTGTCGTCGAGCCACCGGAGGACCATCGTCGCTGACCACCTGGAGCTCCTTCATGTCGCCATCCTCCTACCCCAACAATGATGAACTCGAAGGTCCCCATCATCCAGAAAATCTGATCAAAGTCATGGCCTTTGAACCCACGATTTGGCCACCACATCGGGTTAAATCCAATCACGACCGTCAGTTAGGTCGACCTCACGTAGATGAACATTCCTTATGCTGCAAATTTCTTGAATTAGTGTGTAGATTGGGAGAATAATGGAGGAGAAGGTTTGAAGGTTATGATTTTCGGCTTCGTGAATTGGCGGCTGCATTAGAACGGGGGAGATAGATTAGGGTTTAGTGAAAATTAGGGCCTTTTATACCTTTTATTATTATTATTATTATTATTATTATTTAATTCATGGATTATTTATTTATCATTCTGAACTCCAAATCATACCCAACCACTATCGTTCTTAATTAAACACGCCCATTCTGGACACAATGGAACATGTTTCGTGTTCCAATTCTATCATTTCAATCAGTTTCCATCGAAATTAAAATATAAATTAATATAACGGGCAATATTGAATTTGAACATACATTTTAATTTACCAGGGCCACATACTGACTCCAAAAATTACAGAAAAATTAAATTTAGCTATGTTTTGACGAACGGTCCTAACAAAACTAATTTCGTCGAATTTGGAGATCGTTTGAAAAATGGCCTTTTCTGGTCGATTAAATTTACAGCTGAATTTTTAAAACACGTTTAAATTTACTGCGCTCACATATTAATTCCAAAAATTATGAAGATTTTAGCCTAGTAATAATTTGACATTCTGGATCCAACAAAAGTGGTTTCGTCGAAAATGGAGGTGGTTCAAAATGGCTATTTTTAAGGGCTATATATTATATTAGACTATATACATAAATTCCATAGCGACTATTCTAAATTTTTAACTGGACATAACTTATAATTTATTAAGTGAAAACTCAGTTTCTTACATTCTCTAGAAAATTACAGTTCAAAGTATTCCAATGTTTTTTGTTTTACTGAAATCCGATTTATCTTGAATCCTGTACATTCAATTGAAATTCGAAGTCAAATTTTCAAACTACCACGCCATTTCAAGCTCGTTTTAATTAAATTTTAAATTTATACGTTCTAGCTTCGATTTAAATAAAATTTTAAATTGTTTATTCTTAAAATCCATTAAAATAGTTAAATAAAAAATTTTAATTGGTTTAAAAATTCCGGGTTGTTACACTTGTGGTATTTACAGTGTATCACTGTGAATATCACAAGCAGTCTAGACACAGATGGATGGATATAAAAATCAGATCAAGTCATGAAAAATGATGAGAAACACACCAGAATACTGAGGCAAATAAAACTTAAAAATAAATTTATATTTGCATGTATTTAGTTTTATTTCTATTGCAGTGTACTGTGTGTGTTTCTATTTCTTGTGATAGGTAAGCAGTGATGACTGGACTGACTATAAGATGTGAAGACAGAAGACTAAGAGACAGTGTCAGTGTGTGTCAGTAGATGTGTCTGTATATGAATATGAAAATATAAAATGAGCGTCTGAGTGTTTTTGTAATGAGGAGCACTGTATGAGTGAAAAAGATTGTACAATATTGTATATCTGTGAATGTACAAATAGTGGAGTATAAATTTTGTACTGTTTCAAATGTTGATATAAAAATTTATATTTAATAAAATACTATTTGCATATTTAAATTCTTGTCCAGTAGTATAAATATAACTATTATATTTCTGTTTTATGATGTAGAATAACAGTATAATAAAACACTTTTATAATAATATATATTTGGTTGATATCATCAAAAAAAATTCATATAATTGTGTATACAACAACATTATATACAACAATCTCCCCCTTTTGATGATGACAAACAAATAAAATATTTTGTGCATAATAAATATGTTTGACAGAGAATACTGAACTCCCCTTATTCGTATGCTCCCCCTACAATCAAACTCCCCCTGGAAATGTGCATGAGTGAACAGAATGAATTGAATAAATTTTCAATAATAAAATATTTATAAAATATTCACTGATAAATCAAAATCTCAACCCATTCTCCCCTTTTTTTATCATCAAAAGGATACAGATATTAAAATATAGATGAAAAATGACTAAAAATATAATTTCAGCTTAAGAGGAAGAACAGTCATGATAAATCTCAATCATTCAAACAAAAATCAAAATATTCCAAGAATTGAAAGCAAATTTCAAATTGTAAAGAATTATGGTTTTACGATGAAATTTATAAAAATGGGGATAGTTAAAAAAATGAGTTCCAATTGTTTTTTAAAAATAAGGCACAAAAATAGTGATGGATTTGGACTATAATTAATAATTCAATTTAAGTGACGAAATTGAATAATCTCAAATCCCAATAGTTATCAATCAACAAATCATAGTACTTCATAAAATATTAACACATTTCACAGATTAGAAAATGGATTGATAGGATGGTTTTTAAACAACAAGGAGAATTTCAGATAAATTTTTATTTATAGTACATTATTTCATTTTCTTTTCTTTTAATTTAAGAGCACACTGACCATGCATAACTAGATCTTGGATTTTTAAATAAGGTCATTCGCACCTTAAATTATAAGTAATCTCTTAACCATGCATAATCAGAGCTTGGATTTTTAAATGAGATTAAAGAAACACTTATGAATTGATTTTATTTATACTTATCATTTTCAGCTCAAATAGAAAAACTCCTCAGTATATAAGACTAATATGGATGATAGAAATGTGGTAGGTACATAAATGGTTGTGAAATAAATTTCTAAATTAATCATATTATGAAATATGCTCAATTGTACCGGGATCATCGAAAATTTTCAATTATCACTAGTTCTGAAAAATAATACAGTCACATTTCCATCATAAATATTAACATTGTTTATTTAAGAAGAATTAAAAAAATATTAAACTCTCCACATCAATATAAAATCACGATGGATGATAGAATGATGGTAGATAATGGAAATGGTCATGAAATAATTGCCAATTCAAAGATATTATACTAATTGTTCAGCCATCATGAAAATCTAAATAAAATCTCCTCTTATTGTGAAATATAATATAGCCACAACTCATCACAATTTCAAAATCTGATAATTATTTTTGATGAATTATAAATACAGATTGGATATTGATTTCAATTTCTGAATGAATAATCAATAAATAATTTTAAAATTGGAAATCAATTACAATAGGGATTTAAATGATTTACACAAGACAAGGGAGATAAAAGTACATATATATATTTATACAGGATGAGAATCGGAATCAATACCACTTGTTGTCTCTATTAATGAGGATTTTAGCATGACACTAGAGATAAACAAGGATATCTCATGCAATAGAATTTAATCGCAAAGCCCAAGCAGACATGTCTAACAAATCAAGCATATTAAGTTCAATTATCAAAGCAGCAAGACAAATTCTCAATATTTACCAAAAAAAAAGCAGACATGAAAAGATTTCAAATCAATATCAAAGCAGCACAGAAATAACAATTTCAAAGCAGACTTGTCAAGGATATGTTTCATAGATATTTCTGACGGTCACAAAAGATGATTCGTGATTCAAGATAAAAAAATATAGTTTATTTTAAATCATTTGAAGGAATATAAAAGTATCAGGATTCAATGAATCGATCACACCAGATTATATATTTCAGATTTGAGATGTGTGTGAGATTCACGAAATCAATAATTTCAAATGATTTTAAACAAACAAATATTTAAATCAAATAATCATGAAATGACAATAAGTTTCAAGGACTAGATTTTTTTCAAAGAATTTTTTCATAAATTTTTTTGATAAGCACAAGAAAGATTTCAGATTATTTACATTAATTTTAAAAAATATTCATGATCCAAAAATTAAAAAATAATTTATTTGAAATCACTTGAATAGATGTAAATCTTAGGATATAATGAATCAATCACATAAGATTAATAATTTCAAATCTAAGAAGCGTGTGAGATTCAAAATATAAAAAAAAAAATTCAGATGATTTCAAACAAACAAATGTTCGACCAAGATGATCATGAATAACAATGAATTTCAAGATGTAAACAATGATTCAAGCAATAAAACTTTCAGTTTATAAATAAGAATGCCAATCCAAAAATTCACTGAAATTACCTCAACTGAAAAATAGCAATGTGCTGTAATGACTATAAATTTTTAAGACTTTCCAAAGTGAATTAGAAGAAACTCAAAACAGCCGAGGTGTGTGAAATTTCATTAAATGCTCAGATCTTCAAAATTTTAGAATTCAAATTAATAGTGTTCAAGATATAACACGAACGCTTCAGCACTGTTAGGAATTTAGGAACCGACAAGTAAACTTCAAAACAATTGTAGAAAATTAAAATTTTGAATCCAAGATTTAGAAACTATTAAAACATCAGAGTTTTAAACAAATGTAGTTTTCCAGAAAATCATGAATTCTGTGATTTGAAGTAAAGAAAACAACGCAAAGAAAACATAAGAGAAAATACAATGATATGACAGTGACAAATCAAATCAAAATGAGCAAAAGAAAATAAATAGAAGGGGTAGAAGGAGGAATGCATAAAAAATATATACAAAGATGAGTTTAGAGGTCATACCTGAAATCAATGTAAACTAGAATCTCTAACTCATCAAATCTTGGCTAAGGAACTGTGAATAATTCAATGATATGAAGCAATTTGAATTTAATTTCTCTTTTGCAAAGTAGTTCCTCAGCCTCCTCCGGTACCTAACTATTTAGTGGATCGAGTGGTCTAACAAAATTAGTAAAGCCACTCACAGTTGTATTCATATTTTTTTGGTACCCAAACTTGTTTGTACAACAAACCACTTGAATTTACCCTTGTACCATTTGGAACCCAGATCTGATTGAATTTAGTCAAAGTCCTTTTATTTTTATTTGGGATCCAAGATCGCTTAAGAGGTTTGTTACCAAACAAATTCCCACTTCGATCATGATTAAAAAATCCTTTTAAACTTTTAGAGTTTAAATTTTCAAAATGATCTTTTTGAACACTATTTGAAGGATTTTTAAAACCATTTAAATTCAGTTTTTCAAAGCCATTACTTTTCCTAAAGCCAAGACCTCCTTTATTTCCAACAGTAAATTGGTTTCTCAACAACATATTCAAAGATTTTTCAACATCAGAAAATTTAGTCAAAGTAGACTCTAGTCGTTGAATTTCGAATTTAAGATCACTGTTCTCTTTTATTATATCATAATAGCGGCTACTATTAATCTTCCTTTCAGCATCATATTGTTTCAAAACCAAATTTTCATATTCAAGCATTTAATTCTGGCTTGGGTTTCCGAGATCTCAGATTCAAATCGTTTTTGTTTTTCAAACTCAAGTTTTTCAAAAAATTTGAACTTTTCAATCTCGATTTCAAACTCATTCAGAGTTGACTCAGTTTTCTACAAGTTTTGTTTTTCGGCAAAAATATATTTGGAATTTTTAGTCATCTTAAAATTTTCAAATTCTTTTTGCAAACAATTGTTTGTGCTTTCAAGCTCTGTCTTGTTCCCTTTTAGAATCAGGATTTCATTCTCAAATTTTTGAATATTTTTATTTTGATGAGCAAGATCATTTTTCAAATTTATACAATTTTTGCAATAAGAATTTGAAGACTTCTTGACATTTTTAAGCTTTGATTCCGAAAGATTATTTTTGCAAATCAATTTAAGTTTTTCAAATTTCAGAATTTTATTTTTAGATTTCAGATCATCAACAGATTTAGTTGAACCATTTAAACGATGAATTAAATCTTTATAAGAAAGATCTCTTGTTGAGTCTCCATATGAATTTCCATTTGTACAACCTGTTAAGCACAAATCTGAAATTGAGTTGACCTCCTGGGGTTTTGAGCTGTTGTTAGATTTTCCATACAACGGGTTGAGAATTTTCCAGATTTCCCGTGCAGTCAATCAATGAGAGATAAGGCAATATTGTACATCATAAATATAAAAATATAAAGTATGAATAGCACGAGAGTTAAACTCAGTATCATTCCTATCTACCCAATCATATCCATTAATAATAATATCCCAACATTTAATATTAACAGATTTTAAATAGGACACCATTTCAAATTTCTTATTTAAAAAAATCTGTACCATTAAAAATAGCTGGAATATGACTGGACTAACTCCCAGAAGACTGACAACTAGGGAACACCATGACTCTAGAGTTAAAGAAAACCATGCTCTGATACCACTTATTGGATCTAGATTAACCTTGGGGGGGGGGGGGGGTAAATAGGGTTTATTGAAAAATAAGCGAGATATTTAAAAAATATCATATCACATAATACAGTAGAAATTAAATGCAGAAAAAGTAAATGACACAAGATATACCCGGCTTTGGCAAAATCCTGCCTACTGCTGCATTCCTAAGGTTTCTACTAGGTAATAGAACAAATCCCGCTTACAAGACCATGTAAACTCGTGAAACCCTAGCTCTTATTCTAATCCTATGCTCAAAACCTTAGACTGATCTATATCCCCTAGTTCATATTTCCCCTAGCTATGACCCCATAGCCAGTAATCCTAGTGTTACAGACTCTAGTAAACTGCCAGTTAAACCCCTAACTGGATCACCAAGATTTTACAGACTCTAGAAACAGTTCAATGATTACAAAAATAAAAACATTTCAAAAATACAACATAAAATAAATCAAAACCATATATTTAAAAAGGAATTTAAAAACCCCCTTTAACACTTGAAATTATGCTTTACCGACCAATTCAAATTGACTCAACCCTTTGTTTAATTTCTCGATCACTTTCCTATTTGGGAATTAAAAATGGCGGCAACTTAATTGGAAAACTAGGGTTTTCCACGATGGCTCTAAATCAAATCTCGATTGATTAATTGTTCACTTGAATTTCTCTACAGACTTTAGTGAGTTGATGCTCCTGTTCTTCAATGATTTGGAGTTTCTCTGGCGATCGAAAACTTGTAAGTAATATAAATTGAATATTTGATTTTTCTCTTGAATTTTTTTGTTGGTTTTCGATTTTTGATTACTTAGCCTGTGATGTAACAGTGTTGTATAAATAGGAATATATAATCTTTAATACAATCTCTGACTTCATATAAATGACTTGGCAGATTTTTTGTGTTGCTTTCCCCTTTTTGGTTTTGCAATTCTCGGCTTTGAGTGATGAACCTAGATGTGATTTTTGAACAGTTGTGAACTTTGCCTTGATTGAATCTTATTTGTGTCCCTTGCGTGATTTTTTCAATATGATTCCTCACTAGAAAGTTCACTTTACGGTTTCTGGAAATAAAAGATATTGATTTGCCAAATCTGGAATCGTTGAATTGCTTGTTGCCAAGTTTGAATCGATTTTAAATCTGCCTTGTATTCACATTATAATTTTTGGAATTAAAAGAAAGAAAAAAAATTCTTTTCCTTGAATGAGTGATGAAAATTTGGACAAAATTAATTTCTTTTCTTGCTAAAAAATTGACCACTGAAAAATTGCATTTCAATCTATGATTTCAGGAAACTTTGCATTGATATCATCACATATGCGAATCCTTAAAAACATGCTTGCACTTGTTTGCATCCGCTATGCTGCTTTAACCATGTGCACATCAGTTATCTTTGTTCAGTTTTGTTTAAAAAATGTCTTTGGGTCTGTGACTACATCCACTTGGCTTTTGCATTAGAAATTGATTTGGTCTTCAACATGCTGCATTATATAGTACAACAGCCTTGCACCATATCATATATGTAGCTTCATGTATTGCTGGGTTGATTTGAAATGCTTTATCATTGAACATGAGTTTTTATCTGCTTGTGCATGTACAGACTTTACGATATCTGTTGAGCATCTCAATTTTCTTGTTGCATAGACTTGAAAACTATTGTACATACATATCTTTGCTTCCATGCTGCTTATATATATATGAGTTTGGCTTATCATTCTGAAATGCTTTAGTGCTTGTCATGAACTTTGTTGTATTGTGCAATTTCCAACCATTTACTGTTGCAGTTCCATTTGCACTTGTGTACTTTGTCAAGGAAAAAGCACTGGCTCGACCATCATCTTGCATTGTCACTGTTATGCTTGTGTATTGTTGACCTGTCATGTATATTGACATGTATACACTATCTTGACTGGCTGCACCCTTTATATTTACATGCTGGAACCATTTCATGTTGACTAACTTGAGTAATATACATTATAATGATTTTGCTGAAAATATATATACCATGTTGCATATACATTTTCACTTGCACTGGGTTGAGTTGGTCCACGTGGCTGCTCCTCAGTTGCTCGCTACTATATTTTTATCGGCAAGGCAGTGCACGCGTGTATATTTATACACGTGTGTATATGCCGCCATTCAGAAAGATTTTCTTGTCCGTGCACTGTAGTATGTGTATATACATACTGTCTGCCTTGTGGTATTTACAGTGTATCATTGTGAATATCCTAAGCTGTCTAGACACAGATGGATGGGTATAAAAATCAGATCAAGTCATGAAAAATGATGATAAACGCACTAGAATTCTGAGGCAAGTAAAATTTAAAAATAAATTTATATTTGCATGTATTCATTTTTATTTCTATTGCCATGTACTGTGTGTGTTTTTGTTTCTAGTGACATGTAAGAAGATGATGACTAGACTGACTATGAGCTGTGAAGACAGAAGACGAAGAGACAGTGTCAGTGTGTGTCAGTAGATGTGTCTGTATATGAATATGAAAATATAAAATGAGTGTCTGAGTGTTTTTGTAATGAGGAGCACTGTATGAGTGAAAAAGATTGTACCATATTGTATATCAGTGAAATGTACAAATAGTGGAGTATAAATTTTGAATTGTTTGAAATGTTGAAACAAAAATTTATATTTAATAAAATACTGTTTGAATATTTAAATTCTTGTCTAGTAGTATTTTATATAAATATAACTATTATATTCTTGTCTATGATGTAGAATAACAGTACAATAACAAACACACTTATAATAATACATATTTGGTTGTTATCATTAAACAAAAGTCATATAATTGTGTATATAATAACATTATATAAAACATCTGTTAGACGTAGTCCTATGGTAGGAGGTTACCTTGTTGCCCATGATTATGAATCTCCCTCACTTAAAGAAGGCGATCCCTTCGATCGTTCGGGAGAGGAGGAAGTTGTTGATTATGAACTCCTTTTTCTCAGACATAATTTTTGCTCTGGCAATGATTTTTCTTCCCCGAGTATTTGATTGTAATTTAGCTTCCTGTCATTATATCTAATGGACAAAAAAGAAAAGTTGTTTCCCGCCTCAAGGAAGAATTAAATAATCAAGCAAAAGAAATTAAACCGTTCTTATATAGATGTTAAAACCGAAAATCGATTTCAACACCAAATGTGCAAATGTTGCACTTCACCAATTTGGTAAGATTAAAGTATGGAACCACGTAATCACAAAATGAAAAGCATAAAATGAAGATAAAGGAATTTTTATAGTTGCTCGATTCAAAATGAATCTACATCCATTTTTCAATCACTTTCTCATTGTGGTATTTTGCTTTACATCATTCATGAAATCTCTCATACATTCATTTCTCGCTTTTCTCTCTTTCTAGGATCTAAATTACTCTCGAGTTGACCATGGGAATGGAGTGATCTCTAGCTTTGTGATGATGGATGTATGAATCTTCAATCACTTAGGCGCTTTGATGCTCTTCCATGATTTGAAGAGAATTTTGTGTTAGATCCGAATTTAGAGAAGATTAATAGCGGTTGGAGAGCACTAGAATTGAATTGGAGAGCTTTCTAATGAAGTACAACGTTGATTTGATCACCTTATTGTTAGATGAAACTTGATTGAATTGGAGAAGCCATTAATGGAGTTTGAAGTGTTTGAAAGTGCTGGAGAAATGATTTGGATAGCCCTTTGGGGTAGAGGAATCGGTCCATTTAAGTGTGGTGAAATAGGCTATTTATAGGTGTAGTTTGGATGTAGTGGTGGTCTCGTAATTGTGGAGTACAGAATTTGGGTCGGCCATAAACATGGGTCGGCCTCAAAACTATATACAGAAATGCCACTGGTCCACTTTATAGTTGTCAGCAGCAGTCATGCCCGCTTCAAAACTATGCCCGACCCAAATATAGAGTATGGACTGACCCACTTAGTTTCAATAGCAGCTGCTCCGCATATTGAAAGCCACTGACCCATTTTTCTACTTTACTGCCGACCGAACATTCCAAAACAGGACCGACCCATTTAATTACATTTTATGCCACTGCCTTTTTTGAATTGAATGGACCCATGTGCATTTAAATGTACTGACCCATACTTCCTTTTTTCACTGTTGTTCTATATAACCGATCCAACATTGCCGGTCCACGTGTATCTCCAAATGGATTTAAATATGATGCTGACCAACTAGGAAATAGGGTCTTTCAATACACTAGCCGACCCAAACCTTAAGGGGGTAACTGATCCTGACGTTATTCAGCTACCATTATGTGAAGATATTATAGAGCAACGACTCAGGTCCGTGTGTATACAATCCATGATCTCAACATGCCCTCGTGGCTTCATGTTTTTACATTATGACTGTCATATTATAAAACCTTGTACACTCCAAGATTATAAGGTGACTAAACCATGTTGATGCCGACCCAAATTTGCTATCTTGCCACGTCACTTTGTCTTGATCAATTCTCGCATGTATTGTTTCATGCCATGTTATTGGAAGGTTATACGTGAGAACCAACTTTATATTATACAAACATTTATACTTCTGCCAACGTGTCATTATTGCATCCAATCCATGAAAAGTTCAAGAACATGGGAACAAGACTTTCCATTTAGCCATTGCCTTACGTTCTACACTTAATCTATTTTTCATACGTCAATGTATATAATACATTACATAAAACTGTTGTGCCTCTTTGTTATAATTTCACTATAATATTGAAGGTTCCATGCACAACACATTCGTATGTAAGCTGCTCCATCATATGCACTTTCGCCTCACGTGGTAACAGTGCAAAAGCCATACTATGCATTTGAATTGTGGTCAATCCCCTTCGTAATCAAAATGCTGACCTATCATGTGCTGACCCAGTTAATGCTGACCTACTTAGTGCCGACCCAGTTAGTGCTGACCTGGTTATTTGGGGATTTCCAACCGACCCAGTCCATTGATACTGACCGATCCGATTCTTCGATACTGACTGACCCGGTCCGTTAATAATGACCGGTTTGACCCATTCTTCAAGTAATCAAGTCCGACCCACGCTGAATGGACTGACCCGCTCTAAAGAAAATGGACCAACCCTGTGCTCTGCAGAATAGGCTGACCCGCTGTTATGTAAACATGACCGACCTGCATTGTTGAAGCTGGTCCATATTTGCGACCGACCCGGTGCTTTGAACTGTGTTTTAACAGGGTTGACAATAGAGCATAAGGAATATTTGTAAACTTAATTCAACAGTCTATGTTAAACTCGTACGGAGATCCGTTTACTACATGTGGCTGGTAACATCCTTATTTGCATTATGATAGAACTTTGTTTACTACGAAGATGCATTACGTGTAACTTGTAGGATGAGAAGGGAGTTTTTAACAACACTCATTTATGCTACCAGGAAAAAAAATGTTTTCTCGAGAAACTTAAGAGTGTTTATACTGAACTCCTTCGGCTGTCTTTTAACTTCCTGAGTGAAGATCGTGAAGCAATTCTAAAGAATCTAAGGGCTAAACATGCTGAGATGCTATGTAAACGGTAAACGTATTAATCAAGTGAAAGTGATTCTTTGTAACTTTTGACAGCAGATTGGTTTCGGATTTAACTTACACAAAGATTTTATGTAAGAATGGGGCTTTATTTTTGTAAATCAAAAAGAAAATATAATCATAACTATTTTTCTGTGTACCTGTGCGTAGGTAGATTATCGTGAAACTTTCCCATCTCAAACTGAAGTGTTACCAGCAAAAGAGGCTTCTTCTATAACTCAAGAAAGGAAGAGCTTACTCCGGAATTTATCCATTAAACATTTGAGCAAGAGAACAAATGCTTTAAAAGACCAGTTAGAAGAAAGAGATAGAATTATTCTTGGATTGATGACATACATAAGGACTAAACCGTCTATCGAGTTTGAGGGTGAATTAAAGAGTCTACACCAACGCATTTTCGGCTTAGAAATTGAATTAAACAATATCAATCAGAAGTGTGAGACGTGGGAACATTGTTTCAAAAATATTATTTTCATGATGGGATCCCAACCTCCTGGTGTGGCGACCGCGCATAAGACCCCAGTCCTTCAATAGTATTTTTACCTGAATAACCTTCCTCCTAGGTTAAAGGAATCAGCTATTTCTGAGTGGTGTAAAAGAGTGGTAGCTGAGATAAAGGGGGCCTATGATACTAAGTTAATTAAGGATTCTCATGACCGTGTTGTCTGGTATGTTGATCAAATAAGATGTTTACAAGGAGAAAGACATGATTTATGTATAAATGTTTTTGAGTTAGAGAAAGAAAACAAGTCTCTTGGGGCAATGTGTTGAGCTTATAATAGAGCCTTGAAACTTAAGATTAAACCTTCTGATCATCTTGATGAAATGAGTAGAACTGTGCGAAAGCTTAACAACGTACTAAGTATTGCCCTTCGTCATGCCATTAATCCTCCTTTTCCTAAGGAGGGAGAGGACCTAGGTATTTAGTGACATTTTGTAATAGCGGCATGTAATTATACCCATATTTGGGTTATTGAGAATGTAACTTTTGTGAATGAACTTGTGTATTGACGATGTCTATCATATAAATAGTTGTTGATATAAAATGAAAATAACAGTTGTTTGTACATAAATGGTTTAAGAAATTTCCCTGAATATGAAAAGGAGGTAACCATTTTATCTGGAGTTTTTTTTAATGATGGTTTTTCTGCTAAGAGCATATCTTTGGCTCTTTTGATTCAAATTTTTTGCCATAATCACCTTGGGATTCTTCTATTAGTGAATTATAGGCTTTCGTATCCATCCTAGGCTAGGATTGTTTGGTAAAGGACTGGGAATTAGCTTCTAATGCTTCAGTAGAGCTCACAGACTATTTCAGGTTTGTGCACTTGACAGAAGTCCCGAACTAACCTAGATTCAAAATAAGACCGGGAATTCACTTCCAATGTCTGTGGAAGTCTTGAACTAACCCTTGTTTGGGTAGTTAAAGATTGATAACCAGAAATCCCCTTTCGATATTTGTGAAGAGCTAAATCAACCCATATTTGTGTGTTAATATAGAAGACCTGAACCAAACCTTGCTCAGGAAACTAGAGATTGAGTACCAGAAATCCACTTCTAGTATTTGTCAAGAGCTGAATCAACCCAGATTCGGTATTAATATAAAAGACCTGAACCAACCCTTGTTCAAGCAACTTGAGATTGAGAACCAAAAATCCACTTCCGGTATTTGTGAAGAGCTGAATCAACCTAGATTCGGGTATTAATATAGAAGACCTGAACTAACCCTTGTTCAAGCAACTAGAGATTAAGTACCAAAAATCCACTTTTGGTATTTGTAAAGAGCCGAATCAACCCAGGTTCACGTATTAATACAGAAGACCTGAACCAACCCTTGTTCATGGAACTAGAGATTGACTACCAGAAATCCACTTCTAGTATTTGGGAAGAGCCGAATCAACCCAGATTCGGGTATTAATATAGAAGACCTAAACCAACCCTTATTTAGGCAATTAGAGTTGAGTACCAGAAATTCACTTCCGGTATTCATATTTTAGTATCCTCCTTGGATCTGATTAGTGAAGCAGAGGTTGTACGTGCTTCTTGAGCCACTCTCTGGGCTTTTGATATCAAAGTAGAGGACGTACGTGCTTTGTTGGCCACTCTCTGGGACTGTGCGTCCGATGCGCTTGGCTAGCCTATCCACAAGCAGGGCCTAAGGACTTACCCGACCTCTCTCTAGGTGGCGTCTTATCCTGACCATTGTAGGTGATGATAAGATCTTAGAAACTTAAACCGGGCCATCGTAGACATGGAATTAAGGTTTACTATTTCAGTGCTCTATATTGGTCATCGTACGTACTAATAGAGGCTTACACACCACCCCCCTCCAAGGCGTGTCCTGCCCTGACCATCGTAGGCGAAGATAGGGGTTTGCATACCCTTCTGCAGGTAATGCGGAACATAAGCAGAGGTAGAACGTGCTCTTCTGCGAGCAGAGGTAGGACGTGCTTAGTTCTAGCAGAGGCAGGGCGTACTCTTCTGCGAGCAGAGGCGGAGTGTGCTAATTTTAGATGCACTGCCACAACCATTTCTGGTCTAAAACGGAGGCTAACGCTTTAACCTAGCCCCTATGATTTGGGCATGGAAAAAGACTAACACACCACCCCCGCCAGGGGATGCCTTGCCCTAACCAATTTAGTGATGACAAGTTTTTCTTTTTCTTTTATCCATTTGTGGCTTAACCTGTCCTCGGTCATCTCAAGTTCATAGAGATTTTCTCCCTTGCAATCGTGTAGGTAGCCCTTTTCCTTTTCTAAAAGATCTTATCGGCGTAACTTTCTATGCCTTCTTTATATATTTTTGTAGTTTACCTAAGCCTAAGAAGTTGATGATCATTCCTTCTAAACTCTGCAATGGTTGTTTTCGTGTCCGTTTACCATGTGGTAGTAGCAATATGGTCCCTCCAACTTAACTTCATTTTTGGGTTTCTTCGGCCAAAAGTTTAACTCGTGTTTAGTTAGGAAGTAGATACCCTCAATTGACATTGTGAGCTTACAACCTTTTGATAATCTTGACTCGAAAGCCTTCTTTCGTTGTTGCAGTTTGACCCTTTTACCACTTATTTTGTTTTCCCCTCTTCGTCTCTAAATTTTCTCTTAACCACCTTTCGGCATGGGGGCATATCCCTTTTAGTCCTTTTTATGGTAAGAGAAGCGGACACCCTCTCAACCTTCTGTTTGAATATGGCCCCCCTAGCTTGCGCTTGGATAGCTTCTTTGATATGAAGAAAGGGGCTTTATCTTTCCGTTGAAGAATGGTTTAGCGCAAAGATTGGATTTGGTCCTAAATGGAAGGGGTTAATGCTCCATCAATCAGAATCATATGGCTCTATATCTTTCTCTCTTTCCCTTGGATGTTCAAGGTTTCTAATATGAATCTTTCGGTTGCCCATGGCTCGCTAATACTTGTTCCAACCATGGGAAACCCATTAGTAACTGGTAGATACCTTTTATTCATAACGTTTGTTTCTTTAAAACTTAGTCTAATCCGAGATGGAATAGCACAGGTAAATATGTGGGAAGACTAACCAAAGGATCAGAGGTTCAGGCCCTCCTTCTAGCACTAAATTTTTAACGATATTTTTTGTCTACACCAGAGATAGGTTTATGGAAGTGAACCTAAGATAAAATTAGGTTGTTTAGCCTTTGCAAGTTTGAGTTAGTTCACCGTTTCCTAGGTGTCAAGGTCTAGAATCCGAAAGATTGGTTACTCTTCCCTCTATTTGGTGAGTATCATGCTTAAGTTATTCAAGAACCAACAGTTATCCTAGGAGGATGAATGTAACACCCCACATTTTATGACAATAAAATAAAATATGATAGTATGATTGCATGTAATAAGTTCATACATTGAAATGAAGAAAAGATCAATAAATTACATGCAATAAGAAGAAATGCAATGCGATTAAAATGCATATTTAAAAAAAATGAATAGCTTCAAGAAATTGGCCACGGTATTATCGTCATTGCGTTCGTGGCGGTTTTCTGGTCAATTTAGGCCTATGGATTGCAGAAAACTGAGTTAAGGTGAAAGAGAAACATTTAAATGAAGTATTGTAGCAAAACATGAGAATAAGGTAAAAGATGGGGAACAATGACTACCATTGTTTCTAAACTTATTAACAAAAGACATCATAGCTCAGTTGGTTAAGGCATAGGATTTGCAACATAGAGGTTGGGGATTCGAACCCCGACAGTGACATAATTTTTATCTTAGTTTTAGAGAGGGCCAACTGAGCATACAAATATATGTACGTATACAAATTAAAATTTTGAAAGGATAAGAATGTACATATAAGGAAATAAAGAAAATTTATGTATATATATGAGAATGTGTGTGTATATATATGTGTGTGTGTGTGTGTGTGTGTGTAGAAATATATGTATACAAGAGATTCTAGATAAGGCTGCAGTTAATGAAATATAGCAAGAATCAAATAACGCTACAACACCGTTTGAATTTTGAAAACAAAACAAAAATTGTGTATATATATATACACATATAATGTTCGTTATAAGAATTGTATATGCATAAGAAGATTACATGTGAATATAAAAGTTAAATAAATTTAAACATTCAAAAATCAAATTTCTACGCCAAAACAGCTTGCGGGACAAAGTGATGACTCAACACTGCGTGTATGATAAGTTCGACTAGATTCATCTGCGAACGTGGACTATTTTCTTAACTGGGTTCAGTGCTGATTCAGCGCTGCGTGTACGATAAGGTCTTGAGCACCTATAAATAAGGATGTATAGCTAACCCTAAAGCCTCATAATTTGGCGGCTACACTGGAGCTCTGCAATTACTCTCACTCTTCTCAAAATCTATTCTGAAAATTAAAATATTAGCCTAGGAAAATTATGAATCCAGATCTGGAAGAGAGAATTGACAGTGATAAAAGGATTATCCAGAATCATGAAAGCAAGGTAAAATTCTAGATCCAAGCCATTCTAATTCTTACTCTTCCTTTCTCTTCTATCTTTTAATGAAAATGATAAATCCATAGTTGTTAGGTTGTGAATCCGATTAAAAGGGAAAAACCATGGATGCTAAAACTGGACCAGATCCAGAATTGGGGAAATCATAAAAGGTGAGTGGCTTTAAGCCATATTATTTTAGATAATGGTATATTACCATTTAGCATTCCCCATTATGACAAATTGGAATATGACATGTTAAGATGCCTAAACATATGTAATAATGATTAAATGGTGTATATGACATGCGGGAATGATTAGCATGATATAAAGTCAAATTGTTAATATGAATAATCCATATATTGAATCAGTTGAAATGTTGGAATGTCTACATGTTATAATATTAATATGAACATGTTGGAAAATTCAAATATTGAATTAATTGAAGTGTTAAAATCTTTACATGTTATGAACTTGTTAGAATATGGGTATAAACTGTGACTGCTCTTGTTACATGTTAATTGGTCCCAATCGTATACATCAAATAATTGAAGTATATGATCATATGGTTTCATGTTAATATAGAATTGAATAAATGAATATGGATTGGCGCATCAACCAAATTATGTTTGAAGATCTTAAATTCGGCCAGTCAATATGACTTGGAAAAAGGGGTGTGAAAAACCTATAATGAAATAGGAATAATTATAAAAAAATAAGCATTCCTAGAATTACAGGAATTAGAAACTGCAATCGTGCTTAGACATGAGGTTAGATTACACTTGTGGTAGAAGTCTATCCGGACCCACCCGGCATATCCAGCAACCACAAGTGGAGAATCTAATGTGAGGGGTCTAAGTGCATAAATACAAGACGTGCCAAGACATGAGGTTAAGTTCGACTTGTGGAAGAAGTCTGCCTAGACCCACCTGGCATATCCAGCATCCACAGGTTGTAGGCTTAATGGGAGAGGTCTGGTACCTGTACGTATGTATATATATACACCCACACATAAATAGTAGGAATGATAAATAGTATTAATTGTAATGATTGGTTATAAATGGAATTGAATGAAAGAAAGATACAGCAGTAAACGATTTGGAATAAATAGGGAATGATAATAACCTATTATAAATAAAAACCATTAATGAAAATGTTGTATAACAGGTAGACTTTTCCTAGGGGCAAGTAAAGATTATAACTTAGGTTATAATAAACTAGTATGGAAATAAGACAACCTGTGAAATGAAATAAGTGACGCTTAATTTCAAATTAAGTAATTAGTAAATGAGGAAAACTGAAACTAATTGTTCGTAATAAGTAGAGAAAAGGGGGAAAGTTTATAAATGTAAGAGGTTGTACTTAATTATAAATTAAGTAATCAAAACACTTAGAAGTATGAAATCTGCTAATAAGAATAACATGTTAAGGCTTGTCTTAGGGACAAGTGAGAATTATAACTTAGGTTATAAGAAAACAATAAGAAAATTGGAATAACTTATGTTCAGAGATAAATTGTAATTAATTGTAAATTAAGTTACTTGTGAGAACAAGAGTATGAAATCTACGGATGAGGACAACATAAGTTATGGGAAGAGAAACTTATTGTTATTGGACCTTAGTTAAGAAAACTGAGTTAATAATAAACAACCATAAGTTGTAGTGACGGTGTAAATTGAATTTATGATTAATTGATAAAAAAGGAGAAAAACTTATGAATTGAAATAAGTTATATTTAATCATAAATGGTAAGTGACATGTTAATTAGAAAATATGTGAATTGATATATACTTAATAATATATTAAGTAGAACATGTTATTGCAATGATGAAATCAAGCGAGAACATAAAAAGGGATTGTGGATTTCAGAACTTGACCACAATCTAGGGAATAACATGTTGTGGGCTTATTAATAAACTTAAATGGGCTAAGTTGTATAACTGAAATTAATAAGCAAGAGGGGCCCATTCCTTAGAGATATAAGGGGCTAAGAAGAACTTGGTAACCTGAATAAAAGTTAAGACAACCAAGTTAAATGGAAACCTGATATATAAAGCAAGCGCATAAAAGAATGATTAGACATATCGTCTAACAACATTTTAAAGTGAGGCGCTTGGAGCAGTCTGCATGTTTGAGGGTGAATAACCCAACGAGGTAGATCATTGTGGTATTATAAGCATAAGGGGAGCACACGTTTATCTGATTACTCTATCGGCTCCGAAGTACTGGAAGGGGAAGCACGCAGCTTCCTTAGATACGTAAGGTGCTCCTAGTAGTCCTCTATGTGGTGGCAGATGTTTAGGCTGTTCTCACAGAGGTTGGGTCCGCGCGTAACTACTAGGTGGGTGGGCCATGACCGCAAAAGTAGCTATGTAGTCAGAATGCTGTGACCCAGTGACACTAGGGTGATTCAGCGGTTGCTGTGAAACCCCACGTCTATTAATGTCACTCACAAAGGGAATGCATTAAATTTCATGAAGTGTTTTTGGTAAACAAACATGGAATATTACAAGACAGATATAAAATTTTGCAGCAGAATAAAAAAAACAACTTTATTAATCATAAGATACCGTGGTCCAAAACATTACTTGTCTGAAACATAAAAACCCATTACAACATAAAGCTACTATCTTGTACTTCAAAAATATCAAAGTACATAAAAGAAGTAAAATTCCCCAAGAACAAAATATAGCCATAGCAACAAGGATAAAAGCTTGAGCCATACATGTCAGCAGCTCTAGCAAAAGTCAGCAGAATCACGGTCAAGCCTGAGCGTTTCCTCCCTAAAAACATTGGAGGGGAGAAACGGAAGAAAGAAGGAGAAATAAAAAGGGTCAGACATAAAGTCTGGTGAGTCTAGTTACTTTTAGCCAGTAAATAAATAAAAGTAACATAATAGGCATATTAAGTGGATAAGACATGTGTGACAAGGCGGACAGGATAAAGTGTATATACTTCTAATGACAACTTTGCACTATTACAAGTATAACTAGAATGAGATGATCCCTTCCACTACAAGTTGGTAGACTTAGGGCATACGTCCAAATGTATCCTAACCACTACCCTAATCGATCGTCTCCCTAACCAATAGATATCTTGTGCTGGCCCCACAGTAGGAGGTTTCACTTCCTAAAGTGGCAACCCTTCATTTCCCAAGATGTGCATAACCATATCTACTGGTGTCACAGTCGTCTTATCCCCCTCTGCCCGGCTCATGCACACACATGGCCCAGTCGTTTTGCGCCGCCCACACCGTCCTTTACGTTTGGATCTCTTACAATCAGTCCAGTAAGCATGCCCCTTCTCCGACCTATTTCGGAGTATATACTTGATAACAACTCCGGGTTACTGGTTAAAACGGGTCCCACACAGTGTGATACAAGCTCTGCCCTTTGTCTTGTATCCCCCACTAGGTTTTCACTGACTATGTATACCCCTAGGTGTCTTTAATTACATAGCCTTATTTATTTCTATAAGTTATGCTTACCGTAGAAGGTGTCTTTAATTACATAACTTTATTATTTCCACCGGTTATGTATACCACTAGGTGTCTTTAATTACATAACCTTACTGGGTTAAGTTTGTGGGCCTATATATATAAATATTACCCACCCCCTTTGCTTAGTCAAGTTTATTTAACCCCAACTTAAGTCTAAGTTCACACAATCCCTATGGATTAGATTTGGTTAAGTAGTCCAATTCTTTATCATGTCCATTTATGGTTTCATAATGGGCCAGACCTCCCACATTAGGCCTACAACATGTGGATGTTGGATATGCCAGTCGGGTCCGGGCAGACTTATTCCACAGTTGGGCCTAACCTCATGTCATAGCCCGATTTGTATTTACATACTTAGAGCTCCCACATTAGGTTCAATATTAGTGGCTAATGGATATGCCAGTCGGGTCTAGGCAAACTTCCACCACTGATGCAACCTAACCTCGTGTCATAATTACAATTCCTAATTGTAATTACTAAACATTCCATTTTTAAATAATTAATCAATTAATTAAGCCTTTCCTTTTATAGGTGTCAATACCTATTTTACCCAATACTTTGAATTACATGTCCAAAAATGTTCATATTCAAATTATGCCACCCTTTTTCCCCGTTCCTTAACTAGAACCCTCACAAAATTGTCAGCATGCCTAGGCTAAACAATAGCCTAGTCATGAATGATAATGGGAAAATAACTAAAATGATCATCTTGGCATAAACATAAACTAGTATGATAATAAGGTGAACATACATACTGGCATGGACATGAAATTGTCATCATGCAAGGTGATAATTTAGATCACATAAAATAGATCTAATATGATAACATAAGGTGACAACTTAGATCACATAAAATAGTTCTAACATGATAACATAAGGTGACAAGATCACATAAAATAGATCTAAAATGATAACATAAGGTGACAATTTAGATCACATAAAATGGATCTGCATGATAACACAAGGTGACAATTTAGATCACATAAAATAGATCTAACATGATAACATAAGGTGACAATTTAGATCACATAAAATAGATCTAACATGATAACATAAGGTGACAATTTAGATCACATAAAATGGATTTACCTGATAACACAAGGTGGCAATTTAGATCACATAAAACAGATCTAACATGATAACATAAGGTGACAATTTAGATCACATAAAGTAGATCTAATATGATAACATAAGATGACAATTTAGATCACATTAAATGGATCTACATGATAACACAAGGTGACAATTTAGATCACATAAAATAGATCTACATGATAACATAAGGGGACAATTTAAATTACATAAAATAGATCTACCATGATAACATAAGGTGACAATTTAGATCACATAAAATAGATCTAACATGATAACATAAGGTGACAACTTAGATCACATAAAATTGATCTACATGATAACACATGGTGACAATTTAGATCACAAAAAATAGATCTAACATGATAACATAAGGTGACAATTTAGATCGCATAAAATAGATCTAACATGACAACATAAGGTGACAATTTAGATCACGTAAAATATCCACATGACAATTAGATCTAACATAATTAAAGATTTAGATCTACATAAAATGTCCACATGATTGTTAAATCTAACTTAATTAAAGATTTAGATCTACATAAAATGTCCACATGATAATTACATTTAACAAATAATTCTATCATAACATATCATAATATATGATAATAGCATAGAATAGATCTATCATGTCGTAACATAAAACATGATAATAGCATAGAATAGATTTATCATGTCATAACATAAAACATGATAATAGCATAGAATAGATTTATCATGTCATAACATAAAACATGATAATAGCATAGATCCAAATCATAGTCTTTCATAATTCACTTTTATTTATTTAAACCTAAAAATAACTATACTCACAAGGATTGGATCTATGAGAATAGAAGGAGAAAATGAAACTTGAATCTCTGAATTTGATTTGCCAAACTGATAATTGAAGAAAGCAGATCCGTTTTAGTTCGCACTCCAGCAGAGTTTGGCCGCCATTGTTTCTTGTGAAGAAAACAATGGAATTGAGGTGATTTTATGGCCGCTAGGTTTCATAAATCGAATTGCCACCTCAGCCCTAAAAGGGGATTGGGTATTGGGTCACTATCCACTTGAAAAAGGCCCGAATACCCAAAAACTTCTATCATTCATAACTTCTTCATACGTTATCTATTTTACACAAACCAGGTGTCTATCTTGACCAGAATTTCGAGATGGACATAATGACATAATCAGTTTCCCTTAATTCCTACTGTTAATTTAATTATTTTTTAATTTATCCTTCTTAATATCAACACAATTACGGGGTGTTACAGTTTCCTCAACGCGGAGGCGAAGGGTTACGACCACCAAGGATAGTAGATCGTCAGGTACCGGTCATCGGCAGCCAGTGGGATGCAAAAAGACTAGAGCTAAACCCAAGATACCATTCACCTTTCACTATCGAGGTAAGGGGTTGAGGGGAGACGCCAAATGGATGTTTAGATTGCTTGTTATTCGGGGCATGTCGCTTAGCTCTTGTAGTCTTTACTAGTTGAGGGAGGGGCCTAGGTAGGGCCATAGCCACCGTGAAAACAGACCCAAGGGATATCTGTAGAGGCTCCTAAAGACGGGCCCATACAGATATGGAAAAGCTCCCGACCGAGTTCCGTGTTTCTTGTATCGCCCTGCCGCGGAACTTGGTGCACATTAGAGGACGTGCGATTGAGGCATCAAGCTACAATTGAAGATACGTATGGTGGACAATCTAGATACATGCATGTTGGCTCTGGGTGGTGTGTCATAGACTTGAGGGCATTACTACGGTATGAATTCTGATTTGAAAAATGGTGGCAATCCGTGCATTTGCGTAGCATAGTAATGACAGATATATGCGGAACATAACATTATTATATATATATCCGTACGTCACTACGGCATAGGATAAGGGACCGCGTATATTTCGATAGCGTTACAGTGGAGACTGTGCGAGTGGGGTACCATGGGATGTACCTTAATATTGGGGATAACTACATATATACTATATTAGGTTAATCCACTAGGAAATGAATAGGTACAACGTGTGTCAAAGCCTTGAGTGCTGATAACCCAAGTAACCTAATAAATAAGATAACATGATTGAATGGTATATGTAAGATTATCCAATGTGTATAGTTTAAATCCAGTCACGAGAACTTGTGTTCTGACCCCCTCCTCATAACATACTCGCAGGTTAGATTTGTGGCAGAGGCATGATAGCTTTGGATACTGGTTAGGCATTATTAATAATATGGTAAGGCTATATTTTGATTATACTATATTTTATCCATTCCGCTGTGAGATATTTTCTAAGCTCTGACATATTTTATGTCTCTGTCTTTTCTGTAGGACACCAAAGCTAACCAATCTGAGTTTCGATGGATTGGAATTTTGAAAAAATTCGATCTGTTGGAATTTGAGCTGTTATAATGAATTTCTAAACACAACCCTTGATAAGGACTTAACGAATGATAGGAAGGGGTTTTGCATGAAGCTTGTTGAAGGGTCTAAGCTTGCAGGAAGGGTTTAAGCTTGCAGGAAGGGTTTAAGATTTTGGGAAGAGGTGTTTCACTTGACCTGCAGAAAGGCTTGGTTGAAGGTTTATGTATATGTATGGAATAAACAGCAAGTTGCGGCAACAATAACTAGAAAATAGCATAACGAACTCATAAAGGAATATCGTAAGTATCGATTCACTCTTTTTTGATCTTTGATTTAGAATACAAGAATAAAATAGGAGAAATTCCCAAATCAATTTAAGAGTTAGGGTTTACTCTAGAGAAAAAGAGTATAAGAATCAGAATGAGAAAAATCCTCCCACAAATGAGACCCTTGGGGCAGGGACCCTTCAGCTGTTGGGCCTATAGGAGCATCTATCGGCCGGTTTTCTCCTCGATCTCAGATGTTTTAGCTTTCGACCATTTTATAGTGCTGATTAGAGGTTCCGTAGTGAAGGTTCCGGTCAGTTGGGGTTTCTTTAAGATTGATATGAGCTCTCGGTCGTATGCTTTCGGTTATAAGCTTCCGGATGTAGGCTTCTGGTTTTCTCATGAATACTTAGAGGAGCTTGCCCTCATGATGTATGTAGATAGCTGCTGGTTCGGAACCATTGCTGGTATCTGTACAAAGTCGATTCGTATGGATAGCCTGTATCCCTGTTAGGGTTCCGATTGGCCTTTCGGTGGAGTCTTTAGGTATGCTTAATCTTCCAGAAGATAGCTCCAGGTGATTTTCTAATTGTCTATCAATGTGACCTTTCGGTATTTATGTAGTAGATGTTTCAGAAGTTGGTTCCGGATAATCTTTATGTACTTCTAGTTTGATACTCTTAACGTCTTCTCCTCCTGATGTATCGGTATTGAGCAGGTTAATTCCGACAGCCCTTCCCTCCTTCCGGATTTCAATTTGCAGAGCCCTTGCCTCCCCTTTTCTTGGCTTCCGACTTAGATAACCTTTCTCTATAGGATCTCCCTGCCGGATAGACCTTGTCGGGTAGACCATGTAGGATAGATTCTATCGGTATTTTGTAGTCTTTTGATTTCCTTTCTCCAAGGAAGGTGCCGGTTTATGCAGCTCTCGGATCATTCCTTCCTGCTCTTGATTCTTTCTAGTGTTTGACTCTTGTTTTTAGAGAATTCCTATGTGCATGCAGCCATCTGATACCCCTTCACTGTTAGCTTGTTTGGAAGTTAATTTTGTTAGTAAAATTTTTGATTATATATATATTTAGAAGAGATTTGGAAGAAGTGGAAAATGGCAAACTACTGCTGCCTTTAGAATTATACGCAAAAGATGTGGTCTAAAGCTTTATAAATTAGGATTAGAATGACCCTAGACCGGTAGATTATCTTTAATTAAGATCTGTCCATATTGAAAAATATAATAAGATACTCTCAAAACCTAGCCATCACTGGAAAAATCGACCAGAAAGGTCGACCGCCCGGTCGGCTGCTCTAGGCCGGTTTGGCCCAGTTAAATGGAATTTTTTAATTATTTATTCGTTTGATTTATTTTCCATTCGTATTTCGTCCGTAACTTTTTCATATGGACTTCGTTCGCGAAGTTCCAAACATGAAAGTTTACCAGAATTCTGTCACGATTGCAACGTGCATATTTCGTGGTCAAATTCCATCATTTACGAAAATTACATTTTCGAAACCTAATTAAATAAACTAAATTAACTATTCCCAAAATTCCAGGTTTTTACATTTTCCCCCCTTGAAAGAAATTTCATCCCAAAATTTTACCAATGACTATATCATGGTGTTGGGGCCTAATTTTCCTAAACTAAACAACCAACTAGTGTTCACTCGATTTTGAACAAAGTGCGCATATACACCGTATACATAATGCGTTGCAACCATAAAACGTGTATGCATAATGATTCTAAATCAGATCCTCTTATATGTATGTATTTTATTCCTGAAAACACTTTTGAAAACATGATGAAAAAAAATCCTAAATATACTGGCAAGTGAATGCAACTTTTTTAAAATACTTTCATCCATATCCCTTACACTTCTACGAATCGAGGTGCGAAGTAGCCAATTTTACATCCAGATCCTACCATCCAATTCGTTAACGTATCTAAATCGCTTCCTATTTATTTCTCCTAAGCCCCAAAAAAGGAAACTAAAGCGAAGAAATTTAACGTTCCTTCCGCTTGCAAATCTCACAACTCCATCCTATAGTGAAATTTTACCTTAATATCCCCAAAATACTCTGGAAATTTCCATCTGTAGACTGCAAATGAGGCTTGAAAGAGCTCTAAAACGTAAAATGAGTAATTAATAACTTGCATGTATCGTCGATAAGGTATGGAAACAATGTTTCCTCGGCTAAAACAACCTTTTCCTTATTACCGTTAAAGTTTTTAACGCATCGTCGTTCCTAATGCATCGCTAAGACATGCAAAAAATCATCCAAGAACCCTCCTTGTGCTTTTCATGCGATTAAAAATTGAGAAAATAAATTTTTGCTTAAGAGATCCTTTATGGAAATTTGAAATTCCTTTTTAGTATTGTTTACTTTTCCTATCGGATTTGTATACTTGGGCCCGATATGATTAGAGAGACTTTGGAAAAGATCGATTTGATTCGAAGGAGATGAAGGCGGTGCAAGATAGGCAGAAATCTTATGCGGACAAGAGGAGGACAGATCTTGAATTTGATATCGGGGACATGGTCTTTATCAAGGTGTCTCCATTACGGAATGTTGTTCGCTTTGGGTCCGTTGGGAAGTTAGCACCAAGGTTCGTAGGACCGTTTCCTATTAAGGAGAGGATTGGACAGATGGCGTATAGAGTGGAGTTGCCCGAGAGACTCAGTGGTGTACACAGCGTATTCCATGTATCACATTTGAGGAAGTGCTTGCATTAGACCGCGGAAGTGGTAGAGCCGAGCTTGCTTAGAGAGGTGGAGATAGAGCGTGATGTGACGATTCGACGAGCTCCTACATGCATTCTTGGGTCGGAGATTAAGAAGTTGAGGAATCGAGAGGTCAGGATAGTCAAAGTGCAATGGGGAGATGATGAGAGCAACGCTACTTGGGAGACGGAAGAGAAGATGTGTTCATTGTACCCTTTTCTTTTCGAGGGTATGTCTTTTAATTTCTCCTTTATCGCTTAGCTTGTACTCGTTTTTTCTTTTGTATGTCCTCTCGCCAATACCTTTGACCTTTAGATAGGGTAGTCCTATGGTTGAAACATGTGTTTGAGACATGTTATGTATGATGGATGATGCATGTGGATGCAAGTGTTTGCTAGTGGTTGCGCGTGGATGCACATACACACACTTTAGGCACTAGATCGGCTCAGTCACTTTCATATTGCATATAAATGGATGTATTTAGTAAAATGAATGTACATTGAATGTGTGTATCATATGGATGTTGCATTTAAATGGATGGTTGTGCACACATGTAGTAATGATATGTACAGGGTTCTCTGCATACATGATGGATACATGGCATTATCATTATTTGCATTAAGGAGGTCGACTGAATCAGTGGACCGCCTGATTTAGCATTAGTATACAGACATATACACACACTATGCATATGTACATGAAAAGCATTAGAAATCTTTTAAGGACCATGGTTGCTAGTGGTTGATGGTTGAGTAGATGGATGATTGGATGGTAGGATACGTTCTTCTTGACTTAGAGATTTCGAGGACGAAATCCTTTAAGTAGGGGAGAATGTAACACCCCAAATTTTTGAATGATCGAATTAACTAAAATTAAGAATAATTAATCTCAGATGTGAGAATTAAGGGAAACGGGTTGTGCCATTGTGTTCGTCTTGGAATTCTGGTTGAGATAGAGTCCGAGTTTGCGTAAAACGGATACCGGATGAAGGAGATATGGACGAACGAAGTTAGGCGGAAGAATCAGAGAAAAAACTTCACTGGCGCACTTGGGAAGTGCGCTAGTACAAATGTTGCACTAGCACACCTGCCAAGTGCGCCCAGGCCGAGCAGGAACCCTGCACAGCTTTCTGGTGTGATCTGATCCATATTTTGACTCATTGCTGAGTCCTTTCTGACTCCTTGCTGAGTCATTAGGGCTGAGGTGTCACCCTATCCCGACTGAACGGTTTTGATTAACCCTAAGATCATCCGACGACTATAATTAAATTAAAATTCTATGTAAACATGGGTAGACCAAACCCTAAAATCAAAATCAAAATTGGAACTATGGCCGTCATGCTGTCATCTTGTAACCTAGAGTAGCCGCCACCAATTAGAGAGGAAGAAAAGCTAATTAACTTAATTTTATTCAACTCTAATCTAAACAATAACGAATCAACTACAAAGGCAAGATAAATCAATTTCAGAACTCAGATTTCAGAATGCAAGACCTTCTTTTTGTGAGTTCGATTTCTTTAATAAGATAATTAACAATTTAATTGGGTTGAGTTATAATTTGGATTATATGGTTATGTTGTGAATCATTGACCGTTATGTTATTATCTATGTTGTAAATCTATGATGTTATTATCTATGTTGTAAAGCTGTGATGTTATCATCTATGTTGTAAATCTGTGTTAATTGTTGGCTTATGTACAATCAATTCATAATGATGTTCATATGCTAGTTTGGTTATGTTGTTAGAACTGATTCATATGTTAAATCATATGTATGTATGCAAGTTTAGATGTTAATTTAGTTATGAATATCTAAATCATATGCAAGTAAGTGAGAATCATATACAACCTTACATGTTTCATGACATTTATTTTATGTGTAAATTGGATCTAAAGTTAGGCCCTTACATGTGTGAGTTAGATGCAAGTTTACATCATGGTCTATGTTGTATAAATCACACATACAAGTATATATATGTTGGAGTATGAATCATGTAATGTAAAGTTTGTAACTATTGCCTATGCAAGTTTACACCTTATGATTAGATCTATGACATCCATAGTTTATGCAAGTTTGTAACTTTGGCCTATGCAAGTTTTAGATGAAAAACCTTATTCACACATGCAAGTTCACCCCTTATGTTTAGATCTAGTTTTTATTCTATGCATGTTGTGATGTTTTCTCTTTATTCCATAAGTTAGACTATTCAAGTATAACGTATATTTTACGTTAAATGAACGAACATACAACGTGGGGCAAGGGGATAACATTATAAGATTTAATATTGATAATTGGCATAAATGCCTTAAATGTGATGTTAATTGGTAAAATTTTATATACCATAAATAGATGGACATAATTGAGTCAATTATGCACATAGTTAAATTTGTAATTGACTGACAATTTGAATAGGGAAATTAATTCAAATTGGGGATAACTAATTATGTGTAATTAATCGCCTAAGACACGAGGTTAGACTCGTTTGTGGTGTAAGACTACCCGGACCCAACCGGCAAATCCAGCTGCCACAAATGCCAGTCTAATGTGAGAGGTCAAAGGCATGAATTAAATACGTATCAGTTGTAAAGACACGAGGTTAGGCTCGTTTGTGGTGTAAGACTGCCCGGACCCGCCCGGCAAATCCAGCTGCCACAAATGTCAGTGTAATATGGGAGGTCTTTACAAGGTTACGGTCTTAATGAATTAAGAAACACTTAACCAGATAAACATGTAGTGGGACATGATGGGGTTAAGTGGGTGCCTTGGGTGGCATGTGGAATTTAGTGGGTGCCTTGGGTGGCATTTGAAATACGATTAGATGCACTTAACCAAGATTGAAACATGTAAAAAGACATGATTAAGAATGGGTTTAAGTGGGGAAAAAACTTAGAGGGGACCAAGAGTAGGTGGAAAGCTTGTGTCATGCATGGGGCCCTTTTCAAACCAGTAAGCCATTAAGTATCTCTGTGGGCTCGACCTAAGTCGAGGATGGGACACGCGTACTGGGTTTGATTGTAAGAGGTCAAAACGGGTCAGCGGTGGCAATGCAAGTCCAACGGGTTCATATGCGTGTCTGGGCCCGGGCAGGTAGGTAAGACGTTGTTGCATCGTGTAGATATAAGCCGTGCATTTTTGGTTGTATCGGGTTGTCACTTTGGGGAGTGATACACCCCACTGTGGGGCCAGCACGGGTACCTACGAGTTAGGGAGCCGATCGAATTTAGGTAGTGGAGCCACCTAGTGGAGATAGGGGCAGACGGCACCTATGAAGGTAGCTAGGGGTACACTAAACTACCATTATCATTATTAAGTTTTGTAGGCAGGATCAACCTTTAGGGTGACTAGTAGTGGTGCAGTATAATAATTATCCTATAGTGATTAGGGGCGCCTTTAACGTTATCTTTGTCCATCTTATTTCCTTGTTTGTTCTGTCATACCCAATAGTTCACAGTCATTTCCTTATTTTCCCAGCTTATGCCTTATCCTAGTTATTTTGATAATTATATTGTTAAAGTTATCGCACTCGCCAGACTTTATGTCTGACCCCCTTTTCTTTCCACCTCTTCTCTTCCTTCCCCCCTCCCCTCCCTCGGGTTTGCAAGGAGGGAATACTATAGCTTAGTGCCGATTTCTTTCAGTTGCTTGAAGATAGTAGATGTATCGCTTGGGACTCTCTCATCTTTATGGCTTTGCTTATGCTCAGTGGGGATTTATGCATTTATGTTATTTATGTATTTGCTTCTTTATGTACTTTGAAGTTTTTGGAAAAGACTACTGATCTTGTTGTAATGGTTTTGGAAACTACTTATGTAAACTCGTTTTGAGTTATGATGAAATAAAATAAGTTTTATCTTCTGCTATGTTGTTTTATTTATTTATTCTTGTAATTTATCTGTTCTATACAACAATAACGCTTCATGGACATTGATGCATTCCCTTGTGATGACATTAATGGGCGTGGGGTGTTACAGGTTTATTTATAGGTGTGGTAAAAAGATATGGGCCTTTAGATAATTAAAACTCCATCAGAACTAACCACGTCATCTGACCAATAGGAAATGGCCACGTTGCAGTGCTCACTAATAAAAACAAGCCATGTGTATAGTATGACGCGCAGATGTGTCGATACCCCCGCTTGGGTGTCTCCCTTCATATATATATTAATTTATTTTTTTATTTATTTTTTTATTTATTTGAAATTTGATTTATTTATTCGTGTATAAATCAAATTTCAAACATCCTTTCTGTGCTTGCTTCTTTGTTCACACGCAACCTCTTTTTTGTATTATGTTCATATGTATTTCACTTTTGCGCGTATGTTAATCTTTTATATGCGAACAATTTCAAATTTCAAACCAATTAATATATATTTTTCCTCTTTTGAAACATTCTCTCAATTAAACCCCCTTTTTGCCATTTTCATACTAAGCCACTTTTTAATCGATTTCACACTAAGCCACTTTTTAGCTATTCCCTTAAAAAAACATATGGCGCTGGTGGGAATTGAACTCTCAACCTCTTGTATACAAATTACATGTTCTAACCAACTGAGCTACTAAGTCTTTTATTAACAAGACTTATGGCAATGCTAGATATTATCCTTTTTCTCATTTCTCTTTTTCATGTTTTGTTACTTTATTTAAATTAAAGATATCTCTTTCAGTTTAAATCAGTTTTCTACAAACCATATGTCTAAATTGACCAGAAAATCGCCACGAACGCAATGATGCTAATTTTGTAACCAAATTCTAGAAGCTTTTCAATTTTTTCTTTAAATATGTCTATGCATACAATATATACATATATGCATCTTTTTAATTGTCATTAAAAATACGAGGTGTTTCATTCTCCCACCCTTAAGAAATTTCGTCCCCGAAATTTGGTAAGGGTAAAATCAAAAAAATCCCTCGCATAATATACATCCATTATGTGTGCATCCAATTTTTGCAACCATTGTGCACATGTGCATAGTGCAATACATCACAATAATACATGTATGCCTAAGTGGTACATATTAGATTTATGCAAATTCTTCAAAAATTCTTTTAAAATATGATGCTCACACCCTAAATATACTGGCAGTTCTACATGAATGAAATATTTTGAAAATCAAAATACCTTTTTCATCAAAATTTTCCTACATTCTTACTGAACAAGAGCATAGTTCATCCAATTGTTGCGTCCAAAACCCTACCAACTATCATTAAATTTCAAAATTTAGAAAAACCTAATTTTCTAAATTTGATTCCTTATGTTACAAAAAGCTATAAAACGGAAAAAAAATACATCTTCCGTTTTTCTTTTATGTACCTTTCCCAATTGTACTTGAATTTTATGTAACCATTCTATAAAGATTTCCTATTTTCCTATCCAAGCACAACTACATAAGAAACTTTTTTTATCAAATTATCTTGGAAAATATTCATTTTTATTCATATTTTCTTAAGATTTTCATTTTCTTTTCCCATCATGTTTGTTGCTTTTCTGAATTTACTATTTTCTTTTTAGTTCGGCTATTTTTCTTCCTTTCTTAGCTTATTTTACTTAATCCAATGATTTAAGTTTATTCTTTTTGTAACAACCCGAATTTTAATAACGTGATAAGACAAAAATCGAGGCAGAATTAAATTTTTGAACAAGAATCAAGAGAAACGGGTTGTGGCGTTGCGTTCTTCTCGGAATTCTGGTTGGAAATGAGTCCGAAATTTCGTAAATCGGAGTCCGTATGACCGAGATATGGCCTCTAGAAGTTTCACGAAAAATCAGAAAACGAAAACAGACTTTCAAAATTCGAATTTAGCCCCAAAAAGACTGGACGGGAAATTTTCCCGCCCTGCCCCAGGTCGACTGGGGAGTTGACCCCCCAGGGACCAGGTCGACTGCCCAGTCGACCTGGGTATCGACCTGGGGGTCGACCTCCTTGGTCGGACCAGATTTGCCTGGTGCACCTACTTGCTTGTGTGGTCTGGTTGGTTGGCCTGTGACGATTTTCAGTGGTCCAGATCTAAACTAGGGTTAATCTAGGGGCCTAAACTAGTCCTAACTCCTATAAAAACACCCTAAGACCTAGCCTAATTCACTAAAAACAATCCTAACAACTAAGTGCTGCCCAAATGTCTCTTGATCATGACCTCCATCTTCAACTTCAAGGGCTTAAGCATGCAAGCTAGATTCAAGTTAAAGGAGCAAGCTTTCTACATCAAATCAAGGAAGTAGAGCATCATCGCAACACCATTCTTCGACAAATGCTTGCTCATAAATCTCTAGCCATGCATTGTAAGTTCTAGCTACTTCTAGATCTAAACGGTAGTTCTAATGTTGACATGGAATAAAATGAGATGAAACCTAAGTATGCTAGTCTATGTGAATCTAGTCTTGCCTCTCTCTTGAACCTATGACTTTGAGCTATTTCTTAGTGATTAAATCATGCCACTCATGTTGTGTTTGACTTAGTTTATCATGCAAGATTTAATCTTGACTTGTGGGAAATGTTGGCATGAATCCTTAGAACAATTTGGCATGTGGAATATTCAGATGAACTTGACTTGGGGCTTATGCATGTAAAAGAACCTAAACCCCTCATGACCATTTACATGCCTATGATGATGAACCTAGTGATATGCTATCATACATGCTTGAGGCCAATCCTTTTATGCTATCATACATGCTTGAGGCCAATCCTTTTATGCTATCATACATGCTTGAGGCCAATCCTTTTATGCTATCATACATGCTTGAGGCCAATCCTTTATGCTATCATACATGATTTGAGGCCAATATGTTGTCATATTTTTCCTACTATGTTGACTCGCTTTCACTTGCGTTGGGAATACGCCTTGGGTAGTTTAGGCAAACGTGAGATGGGCTATGAAATTTAACATGAATTAAGTAATGGGACAATGGGCACAAGTGTAAAACGTGGACTTTGTCGTAGCCCAAATTTGATGTGAACATGATAAGTAGGAAAACAAGAAAGTGGCCAACTCGAGGTTGGGTTGAGTTTGTTGCATAAATCTGCCCGGAACCGCCCGGCAAATCCAGTAGCTACAGACAATAGGACCCAATGTGAGAAGTTGGTCATATCGCGCTCAAAACCCGAGGTTAGACTAGGATGTGGTGTAAAGCTGCCCGGACCCGCCTGGCGTAACCAGTAACCACAACAAAGTCTAATGTGAGAGGTTGAGGTGCATTAATTTACTTAATGCCACATGATAAGGTTAAGTTAGTTTAGCTAATGGCACTTAACCGATATGACATGAATGGGTAGTTTAAGTAAGACCGGACTTGATTACTTAAAGACACTTAACCATGTAACATGATTAGCGGATGGGTTAGTTTAACCTAAATGGGTTGATAACACCCGACTGGGATAACGCGATGCGTGGTAGAGTTAAGTAAACCCGCAAGAATGATACTTAACCAATTATAAATACAACTAGTTGACGGGGTTAAGTTAACCTACACTTAACAAATCCGACTCGGTAATTTAATGGGGTTAAGTTAACTTACACTTAACCAATCTGACTTGATGATTTGATAGGGTTAAGTCACGAACCTCTTAAATATACTTAACCAATCCGAATTAATAATTTAATGGGGTTAAGATAACCTACACTTAACCAATTTTACTTGGTAATTTGATGAGGTTAAGACAACCTATACTTAACCAATCTGACACGGTAAATTTGATAGGGTTAAGTGAATCCATACTTAACCAACCTGACACGATAATCTAGGGTTAAGTCATGAACATCTTGATATACTTAACCAACTTGATACATGGTTTGTAGGGCTAAGCCTTGAACTTGAATACTTAGCCAATTTTGACATGATTCGTAGGCAGGGTGAGTCATGAACTCGAATGGCAACACTTAACCCATTAGACAAAACCCTAGTTCAGGGGACTAAGTGGAAAATCGTAGTTGATAAGGATAACGTGAAGGGAAACTAAGTGATAAACCTTAGTTAAGGATAACTAAGTAATAATTCTTAGTCAAGAGAATTGGACCAGTTCACAGATAGATAAGTAACCTGATACGGTAGGTCATCGTTTAAAACGAACACACGAGGAGTAGCGAATGTTTATCTGACTTAGATAAAGGCTCCAGCGAACTGGGTGACGAAGCGGTAGCTTCAGGGGACGTGAGGGTACTCTTGGTATCCCTTTGTGAGGTTACAGATGATCCTCCTGGGCTCACAGAGGTTTAGGTCCGCGGTAGAAGAACCAAGGGTATGCCTTGGTTGCTGTGCGAGCAACCTAAAGACTGGGGTGGATTAGCGTGGAGTCGGCGATATCTAGTTTAGCCCTGTGATAGCACGTCGTCGACTACCTACCATCTTTAGTCAATCGTGTACGTATGCGGAAAGGCAGAGAACTCCCAACAGACCATATACTTGCTATCTAGTTATGGGTAAGGTTGGCCAATAGGAAAGTGGGGCATGGATGGCCGGAGTATAGTTCTCGTGCATGATTTTCTTCTATTGCCTTTCAGTAGTTGAGGGAGGTGTCACGTGGGACCATAACCACCGGTATAAAAACAGACCTTGATATCTGCATCGGCAGATAACCTAAATCTCCCGACCGAGTCCTGTATTTCTTGATTAGCCCTGGCACGGGACTCGGATGGCACATTGAGATACATGTTCATCTAGACATGGAAAAACGATTCACGAAACATATGTGGGAAAAAGGGCGTGGTTGACGGATAGCGTAATCCCTAGTGGTCCTAGGAGGCTAAAACCCAAAAACCGAGTTACGAAAACGTTTAGTAAGTAGCGTAATCCCTAGCGGTCCTAGGTGGCTTAAACCCAAACCGAGTTACGAAAATGTTTAGTAGGTAGCGTAATCCCTAGTGGTCCTAGGTGGCATAAATCCTAGCCGAACATTCGAGAATTCATGGTAAGAAAATACAGCTAGATCAAGGGTGATAGTCCAAAACGATTTCAAGGATAATGGAACTACGTTGAAGTAGTATAGAACTACGTGAGGAAGCCCGTAGGATTTACGGAAAAGGACTAAACGTATAAATGGAAAGAAACACACGGGTTGGGGAAACCTACATTAGGTTGACATGGGCCATTTCATGACATTGGGCAAGGGACATTTTATAGATAACACATGACACGGGTTGGGATACTAGTACGGAAGGTGCAGGGCAAATATACTTGATAGAACCTTGGGGTGTATTACTCGATAGAACCTTGGGATGTTATACTCGATAGAACCTTGGGATGTTATACTTGATGCATAGTGACCGTAGTTTATCTCTATACAGTAGTTCATCCTGTTACCTTAGTTTAGCTTGTCTGTCTTGTCATCATCCTTATGTTTACTTTCAGTTTATGCATGTCATGTTACCTTTACCTGTTTTTATGCTGGAAGTAGATAGGACTTACCAGTCTTTATGACTGACCCCGTTTCTTTCGCCTCTTTGTCTTCCGTTTCCCCCCCCCCCCCCGACCCAGGTTTTCAGGGAGGAAATACTGTTATTTAGCTCAGACTTCTTCTGCTTCAAGGTCATCATGTATGGCTTGGATTTTTCTTGGCTATGGCTGCTTTACCATTTTACTTGGGGAATATTTTATGACTGTGATTTTATGCTTCTTTAACTATTGCAAGACAGGTTTCCAATGTAATGGCTTTTAAAGGCATTTTGATGTAAAAGGCTTTAGACCTTGTGATTTTATGAGGTAATGAAATTTGGTTCTTCTTCCACTGTTTTATATGTTCTGTCTTGTAATATTTCTGTGCATGTTTACCTAGACAACGCCCCCCCAAAGCTAGTGCATTCTCTTGTGAGTGACCCTGGCGGAGGTGGGGTGTTACACTTTTCAAATAAGCCTTTCCCATCTTTCAACATCCTTCACAACTACTACTAAGGGCCAAGAATCTTAAGACTATTTCACTTAAGAAAAGTCCAACCACAAACTCTTAACACTTACTTGACCTTCACTATCTAGTAGTCTCCACTAGTCCTTGCTGTGTATTACTAGCCTATTTTTTTTTCAAGCAACTATCCTACGCTTTACAGTGCCTATGCATTCTATGGGATTTTTTTTCATTATTCCAAGATAGTCCTTACTATTTACTTTATAGCTTCAAACTTTTTTTCAAAAATCAAAAACGCTAAAACTTTTATTTTCTTCTTAAAACAATAATCAAAATTTATTGTCAAAAGAATAAAGATTTCAAAACTTATTACAAAATGCAACATTTTGTATGCTTTACTTTTAATCCTTTCACATATTATAATATGAAAACTAATGACTATACATGCTCTCTAATGTACACCTTTGCACGAGAGAATTCTTTTTAAAACAGGAAATCATTGTTTTCAAAAACATACCCCATTTTACTTTGAAACCCAATATGCACTAAATATGTTCTTTTACATATTTTTCTCGGACATAAAAAATACTTTTAAGAATAAAACTTGAAAACACCCCAAACTATTTTGTCAAAACTTTTACATTTTCAAATTTTTAAAAGTTAACAAGTGGGTTAGACTAAAAGTGGCCTCCAACACAACTAGGTTTTCCTAGACACTCACATGCAATTAATTCTCTCAACTATATATATTCCTAATCCAGTTTCCACTTTGAATCTTTCTCTAATTTATAAGGTTTCACTAACAAACCCACTAATCTGAAATACTTAATATTTCAGTTACTAACATATGGGATACATCTTCCTTTTATACCAACCATTTTGTGCACTTTCCACCTAACTTACCTAAAGGTCTCAAATTTCCATATTCATTCTATTAGTGTACAAAACTAATATCCTAACTCTTTCCATTTAGTGGGCTCCTTTATGGATCTATGTTTATATATAATATATTTATATTTTGAAAATGCAAATACGTTCAATCACTATCTATATAGGAATCCTAAACCTAAGCTCTGATACCAAGTGTAACAACCCAAGTTCTGATAGACCGATTTTTTTTAAGTTCCATTCTACCAAAATCCCAGTTGGTTTGCCCTGGTATCCTACAGAAAAGACAGAGATATGAAAATGTATCAAAGCTTAGAAAAATATCTCATAGCGAAAGGGACAAAATATAATGTAAACAATTATAGCCTTACCATATTAATAATATTGCCTAGCTAGTATCCAAAGCTATATCATCTTTGTCATGAACCTAACCTGCGAACGTTGTGAGGAGGGGGTCAAAACATAAGTTCTGTGTGAATAAATTTAAACTACACTTCTGGATAATCCTACATATACCGTTCAATTGCTTCTTCTTATTTATTAGGTTATTTGTGTCAACAACGCCCCACCGTACATACGTTGTACCCATTTATCCCTAGTAGATTAACCTAATATAGTGTATATGTATCTACCCCCAAATTAAGGTACACCCCATGGTACCCCACTCACACGGTCTTCACCGTATCATCGCAGGAATATACGCAATCCCTCATCCTATACGTAAGCATAATGGCTCTCATCCTCGAATAATGCCCTCTAGTCTACGATACACCACCCAGAGCAGACATGTGTGTACCTAGACATTCCCACATACGTATCGTCAAACGTATTCGATGCCTAACCCGCACACCTATTGTGTGTGCGTGCCCGAGTTCCGTGGCAAGGCTACACACAGAACTCAGTCAGGAGCTTTCCTTATATTTGTGCAGGCTCGCCTTTAAGAGCCTCTCACACAAATATCCCTAGGGTCTGTTTTTCTATGGTGGCTATGGCCCTACCTCGGCCCCTCCCTTAACTAGTAAAGACTACATGAGCTAAGCGACAAGCCCCTAAGCAAACAATCTAAACATCCATGTGGCGTCTACCCTCAACCACTGCCTCGATAGTGAAAGGTCGATGGCCTCTTGGGTTTAGCACTAGTCTTTCCGCATCTCTCTGGCTACCGATGATAGGTTCTCAGCGACCTATACTATCTTTGTTGGTCCTAATCCTCCGCCTCTGTTGTGAGGCAGCCGCCGAGCTACCCTTAATGTCACCATGTCACAACATTCTGACTGCCATTCTATTGGTGCAGTCAAGGCCCACCCACCTGATAGTTCCGCGCAGACCCAACCTTTGTGATGCTAGCCCCGAGTCTAGCCCACCACAAAGGACTACCAGAAGCACCTTTAACGTCTTAGAAAGCCTGCGTGCTTCCCCTTTCAGTCCGTTAGAGCCGCCAGAATAATCATATTAACGTGTGCTCCCCTTATGCCTTATGACACCATGATGATCTACCTCGTTGGGCTATTCATCCTATAACGTAAGGATTGTTCCAAGCGCCTCAGTTTATTATGTCATTAGACCCTACGTCCAATACTATAACTTGGTTATTCTCATTCATAGTGACTTCCTTTTGGAGTTTACCAAGTTACCCTTGCTTTTTAATTCCATTTGTAACTTAATCCATTTAAGTTCATTAATAAGCCTATAACATGTTATTCTCATAATTTATTCATTATCCCATCTTACTATAACATGTTCTACTTAATTTATAATTAAGTACATCTTAATTCACATATACCTTGGTAAGAGAACAACTCCCTAAGTATCAACCTCGAAGACCGAATCAACATCAGACTTACACTCTGAGAATCACTCAACTAAACCAATCTTATGTTATCTTCATTTGTAGATTTATTCTTGCCCATACAAATTACTTAATTTACAATTAAGTACAACTTACCTTATTACATAAGTTATTTCATTTTACTCTATCGTTCATTATAACTTATCTTATTCCATAAGTTATAATTCCCACTTGTCCCTAGGACAAGTTTACCTATTATCTTTCGTTTTCTTGTGTTTATTCATAATAGGTTATTATCATTTCCCATTCGTTCCCTTTTCCTTGCAGTTGTAAGTATCCTTCATTCAATTTCATTTATTTCCATTAATTACAATTAATGGTATTCATCGGTCCTTCCATTTACATATTTTCATATATGTGTATATATATGTATTAGACCTCTCACATTAAGTCTACACTTGTGGATGTTGGATTTGTCGGGCGGGTCCGGAAGTTTTCTACCGCAAGTTGACTTAACCTCGTGTCTTAGCACAACTACTTGTTTTATTCATGCACTTAGACCCCCTTACATTAGGTTCAACATTAGTGGCTGCTGGATATGCTGGTCGGGTCCGGGCAGACATCCACCACTAATGCAACCTAACCTCGTGCCTAGTCGCAGTTCAGTTTTAGGCATATTCATCTTTATTCCATTATTTATGTTCATATCAAATTGCGCCTTCAATTTAAAGTCTTAAAACATAATACATGTTTATTCCCCAATTCAAGTTTATGCTAATAATTCTACCAAAAGTTATGCCTATAATTCATATGCATAATTTCCAATTCACATTCACAATTCCAATTCAATTTATATGCATAATTTTTAATTCACATTCATAATTCCAATTCAATTTATATGCATAATTTCTAATTCACATTCATAATTCCAATTCAATTTTTATGCATAATTTCTATTTCATACTCATAATTCCAATTCAATTATATGCATAATTTCTAAATCACATTCATAATTCCAATTCAATTTATATGCATAATTTCCACCATAATTATGCCATTAACCCATCATAATTTATTCCCCCAAATCTCTCAATGTGAGTCGCATGTCTTTCTATATGTAATTAATTATATGTAGGTCTCAAATAGTGCATCTTTTACCCAATGTCTCAATTATCCTAATTTATAGGTTAATAAAATGGATCTATACAACAGTATCCATCTTAAACATTCAAATAAATGTACATCTCAACTGGTTGAACATAATTTTCATTTTAGCGCAATTATCCATCGCATCAATTAGCTTTTTCAATACATTCATTATAAATATCCATGGGGAATGATTAAACGATAAACATACTGTTATTCACAAGGGATAATTTAAACCCGCTCACCTTGATTTGTTTTCCCAATCCTGAATCTGGTCTATCATTCCATGTTTTATTCTTAATTGGATTCAGAACTTTGCCTTGATTAATATTTCATTAACGTTGATCCTCTCCTCCAGATGTGGGTTCATAATTTTCCTAGACTAATATTTAGTTTCAGAATAGATTTGAGAAGAGAGATAGAGGAAGGAAGCCATGGCAAAGCTCCAGCGTAGCCGCCAAGTAATGAGGTTTAAGGTTAGGTCTAGGGGTTTATTTATAGGTGTGGTAGAAAGCTATAGGCCTTTTGTTTTAATTAAAACTCCATTAGAACTAACCACTCATCCGACTAATAGGAAATGGCCACGTTGCAGCGCTCACCAATAAAAACAAGCCATGTGTATAGTATGACGTGTAGAGGTGTCGAGACCCCCGCTTGGGTGTCGTCCCCTATATATATATATATATATATATATATATATATAATTTTATTATTATTATTATTTATTTACTTTTTTTATTTGAAATTTGATTTATTTATTCGCGTATAAATCAAATTTCAAACAACCTTTCTTTGCTTGCTTCTTTGTTCATGCGCAACCTCTATTTTGAATTATGTTCATATGTATTTAACTCTTACGCGTATGCTAATCTTTTATATGCGAACAATTTCAAATTTCAAACCAATTAATATATATTTTTCCTCTTTTGAAACATTCTCTCAATTAAACCCCCTTTTAACCCTTTTCATACTAAGCCACTTTTTAACTGCTTTCACACTAAGCCACTATTTAGCCATTCCCTTAAAAAAAACATATTGCGCTGGTGGGAATCGAACTCTCAACCTCTTGTAAACAAGTTGCATGTTCTAACCAACTGAGCTACTAAGTCTTTTGTTAATAAGACTTATGATAATGCTAGATATTATCCTTTTTCTCATTCCTCTTTTTCATGTTTTGTTACTTTATTTAAATTAAAGATATCTCTTTCATTTCAAATCGGTTTTCTACAAACCATAGGTCTAAATTGACCAGAAAATCGCCATGAACGCAATGACGCTAATTTTGTGACCAAATTCAGGAAGCTTTTCAAATCTTCCTTTAAATATGTTTATGCATACAATATATACATATATGCATCTTTTTAATTATCATTAAAAATGCGGGGTGTTATATGAAAGACCCTGCTCCGATACCAATTGTTAGGGAATGTGGAATGGATCGTTAAGGCAAAACAAACACTAGAGGGGGGTGAATAATGTTTGTGAGAATTTAGGCAAAATCTAAAAATTATGTGAACTACGGGATGAATCAAACACCACAAACACAATAACAGACACAAATTCAAACATAGATACAAAATAAAGAGAAATAAAGATGCAGAAAAGAAAATAACACACTGGATTTTATACTGGTTCGGATTACTCCTACATCCAGTCCCGCACAACACTAGATTGCGCAAAGTTTTAATACTATATCAATAGAAAGTACACCCTCCTTGATTTCACGGCTACAAGGAATACCACCGATTTCTATTTCCTTGATTTCTCGGCTATAAGGAAACATCGATTCCTATTTTCTTGATTTCTCGGCTACAAGAATACCACTGATTACTCTTTTACTCAACCTAAACAATTACAAACAACCTTAGAACTCTTTAGTTACACTTGATTGAGAGAGAGATGAGAAGAGAGTGTAGAGAGAAGAAGTTTGATCAAAGCATAATTGAATTCGGTAGAGTATAAGTGTAGTAATCATAAAAACGATTAAGAATGATTATATAATGAAAAATGATGAAAGTGGAGAAAAAGATATGTTTCAAAATTCGGTTTAACCCCTTTTTATTGTGTGTGAATGGTTGCAATGTTTCTGAATCATTTCAAATAGTGAAAAGATACTTCCTTTCAAAATTGAAAAAGTGACAGTTATATGTCAACATGATATTTTTGTTATGTCGACATACCCTAGTGTATTCAAAACATTTTTTCAAGTGTTTTGTTATAAACATAATTCTGGAAATTCTTGAATCAAAATATAGTATTGTAAATTAATATTATAAAGTAGAAAATCATATGAAAACATACATTTAAACTATATAAACATATTTATAAAATTATAAGGTTTAAACTATATAAGTATAAAGTATAAGGTATAAGAATATAAATATATAAAATTTAAATTTGAAAAACAAAGAAGAATAATAAAGGAAAAAAATAGCAAAGATGGAAAATAAAATATAGAGAATTGAGGATAGAATTAAAAATCAGAATCTGAAATTTTGAATTTAAATTTGAACATGGAGTGCAATTCAGAATCTTACACAATCTAAACTCAATAACTATATTAATCTTGAACTCTTGAATTCTTGAAATCTTGAATACTCATGAGTCTTGAAATTTCTCTGATCTTTAAATCTTTATCATCTTTAAAACTGTGCAGTCTTCAGTAATATTTCCTGTATATAATTCCTGCATATGTGTGTGTGTGTATATATATATATTCTATAAAAAAAAGTATTAGTATATATTTTATAATCAATGATAATTGAAATAACGTTGTTGTCATCAAAACTCCATACTCTAACATGGATCATCGCTCATTCCCGCTAAGAGGAAACAAATATAATTTGTATGAACCAACATTGATGTCTTTGCTTGGATCCACTTCGATATGTGTGACACTACGCTAGGAATTATAAGCCATACTCCAAACATTGATCCAAATTTAATTCCATTAAAACAAAAACACAGAATTTTGTGGTCAAAGAGATGGCACTGCTTAAAGAGAAGGTGAATAAGCTACTTAATAATTACTTAACCTGCAAAGCCATCTATTTAAAACCAATCTCAAATCATGTACTTGTAAAGAAGTCAAATGGGAAATGATGGACTTGCATCGATTATTATGACTTGAATAAAGCATGCCCGAATGATAGCTTCCCATTTCCAAAGATTGACCAACTTGTCGATTCAACCGTTGGACATTAGCTCCTACCATTCATGTATGCATACTTGGATTGTAAGAAGATCCTGATACGCGTCCCCTATCAGGAATATTCAAGCTTATATTTTTGATTTGGGGTTGTATTGCTATAACATCATGCCCTTTGGATTGGAAAACGTTAGGATTTCTTATCAAAGACTCATCGAGGGGATGTTTAAAATCAAACTGGGAGACCCATGGGGTTTATGTGCATGACATGCTCATAAAATCATGATAGTCAAATGACCACATCGTTGACCTCAAGAAATTTTCAGTATTCTCCGCAAGCATGGAACGAAACTCAATTTCTTGAAATGCTTTTTCTACATTGCATCGAGATGATTGTTAGGTTTAGTCAACTCTCGAGGGATTGAAGCCAATCTCGGGAAGATTGGAGCAATATGGAAGATCAAAGTACCGTAAAATATCGAAGGCATTCAGTGTCTTAACGGGAATGTCATTGTCTTAAGTAGATTCATTTCTACAGCCACTGATAAATGCATTTCTTTCTTCGACCTGATAAAAAGAGGGAGGCGCAACTTTGCTTGGACACCGGGATTTATAGTCACATTCCAGGACTTACTGGATCACTTAGAAAGACCTCACATCTCATCAAAGTCTGTGGGTCACGACGATCTATTCGTCTATCTAGCCATTTCTTTAACGCTATTACTTCTGTGATTGTGTACAAGAAGAATCGTATCCAAATGCCCGTGTACTAAAATATCAAGAGATAAACAAAAGCTGACAAAAACTATTTGAAACTTGAAAATCTTAAATATTATCTGTTGATCTCTTCCCAAAAGCTCCTCCTTATTTTCGATCTCATATAATCGAAAAGTATATTGACCAGCCACTACGGCATGTCCTTCAATAATCTAAGGCTTCTAGAAGACTCTTGAAATGGATCATCAAACAATGCCAGTTAGATCTCATGTTTATCCTTTGAATATCCAAGGGCAAGCATTGGCCGACTTCATTGCCGAATTCACTACTCCCAATAAGCCACTCGAATGTAGTGAACAACCTCATATCCAATGGAAACTGCATGTAGATAGAACATCTTATAATCAATGTTCTAGCGCTGATGTTGTTCGTATTTCTCCCGAGGAACTCTCAATTTTTTATGCTTTGAAACTGGCCTTCCATACAACTAATAGTTATGCATAAAAAGAAGATTTAATTATTGTTCTTAAAATTGCTAAAGAGTTGAAAATCAAAGCAATCCAATTTTTCTTCAAACTTTAAACTTGTTGTATGTTAAGTGCGAGGAGAGTTTCAAGGTAAAGAGTGTGGCTACCAACTTATCTTGCTCGATTTTAGTCACTACTAAATGGTGTCAAGCAATATACTATCACTTACGTTCCTCGGGATCAGAATGAAAAAGCAGATTCATTAGCAAATCTTGCTAATTCCAAGGATGTACAACTTACAAGAATTGTCTTAGTTGAGGTATTTGAACTCTAAGTATTTGTTATATGGAGACTAATATAATACTAACAACAAGTACTAAATCTTAGCCAGAGCCGTGGATGACTCTAATTGTGAATTACTTACAATGGGAAATCCTCCCTGAAAACCAAAATGAAACACGTCCAGTTCTTCGCAAAGCATCATGCTAAATCATCCAAGGAGTGTTATATCGAAGAGACTTCTTCATTCCATTACTCTGGTGTATATCCCATAACGATGCCTAACGAGTGTTACATGATGTACACGAAGGCGAGTGGCAGTGATCACACCGAGAAGCAAAATCTGGTAAAGAAAATTCTCCGCTACAGCTACGTTTGGCAAATTGTTAATCGATTTGAAGCTGACTACACCCAAAAATGTGACAAATTCCAGAAATCCTCCAAGATTCCTCGAGCCTCATCTATTGAGCTTACTCAAATGGTCAGTCTATGGCCGTCTACAATTTAAGGAAGTGACATTATTGAAACTATATCAATGTCCAAAAGCGGTGTTCAATATGCTATCATCGCAATTGATTACTTCACCAAATGGGATGAAGTCCAACCTCTCACAATAGCCAATACCAAGAAAGTAATCAATTTTACAGTCTGCAACATGATTTGCCACTTTGGTATTCCCATAACCATAATTTCTTAGAATGGGACCCAATTTAATAGTTTTGAGTTCAAGAAAGTTTGCAGATATCACCATATCAAAAAGCTATTTTTAATTGTAGCTTATGTTATATTAAGAAACAAAAAAGGCAAGGAGATGAAAGTCTTGCTTCACTTAATGGTGGTTAAGGGGTGCTTAAGCATAGCCCAAGCACTATATCCATGCGTGGCCCAGCTGCGCCTAAAGGTGCTTTAAGTATAGCACTTAAGAAGCGTATAATTATTATACAAGTAAGTCATCGCTTAATAATACTACATAAATGCTTAAATTTAAGCAAGGCGATATTAAGAGCTAAAAACGCATGCTTAAGCACTAATTGCCTAATGCCTTCCGCTTTTTAAGAAATTAAGTTTTGTAGTATCCGAAATCCCTTGAGCTTCATTTAAGCGTGCTTTTCACAATATAAGTTGTAGCTAATCCTTAAGAAAATGTATAAGTTGAAGCAATTAATAAAGTAATCAAGTCCATACCAAAGAAGCATTTGGAAAATGTCGAAGGCAAGTGGGTAGATGAACTTCCATTAGCCTCTTAAGAATATAAAACTATCCATAAGTTAACGATTGACCATACTCCATTTATCACTCCTACGGATTCAAAATTGTTATTCCTATTGAACTAGAAGTGCAATCTCATTGAGTTACATATTATGGTCCAAGGACAAGTAGGGGTCTCCTCTTGGAGTCTCTTGACATGATAGACGAGAAACTAGAAGAAAATGAACTAAGAGCATTTGCATACCGTTAACAGATTTCCTAATACTTCAATATCAAAGTTCATCCAATACACTTTGATATTGGCGACCTATCATATAAAGGATTTTCCCACATCATCGTGTCTTGGCCCTTGATGGGAAGGTCCTTACATCATTTAATAGAGGCTTGGAGATGGAACCTTCAAGCTAGTGACCTTTGATTGCGCCGAACTACCAAATGCATGTGTAATCAGTGTAGTTAAAGCGCTTAGAGGTTCTATAGCGGAGGATATGCAAAAAGGTGTAGCAAGGAAATAGCAGGGATATAGCAGAGGCATAAAAAGGTTCATTAGATGTAAATATCGGGGTTGTTTTATTACACATCAACAACATTCTCATTTTTACCCAAAGAGACAACCCAATCCCCAAATTTCAATTTAATCATTGGGTTATAAAATAATTAACTCATTAATGGTTAATCATCTTTGTTTCCATCCATTACCCCAAGATTAATTACTTTAAAATTTAGCACAGCTGTAATGATTCCCTCACTTCCGCTGCGCAACTCCCATTATAATTCATTTAAAATCTAATACTCTCCACTTAGGGTCAAAACTATTTCTAAATTTTAGGTCTCAAAATATCATCAAATTCCCTTACCAAACCCAAAAATCAACCTAAACATCGAGGATATAGTGAAAAATTCTCCTAAAAATTTAACCCAAAGTTTCAAACTCAACAGATAAAAAAGGAAGGATCCTCTCACCAAATCACACTATGGAAAGAGATATCAACAATGGATTATTTTTAGAATAAGCCCCTTATTCCTAGATGTATTCCTTAACCACAAGGATCCCCACAACAATCAGATAAGGAACATAAATAGGGTATCAAGGAAACGACAAAGTGAACATGATTGTTATCCTTCCACGTTGTAACACATATACTATTATGGTTCTATTCTGTGTCTACTGTACCTTGTTTTAAACCTTTTCTCTAATACCAAAATGTGACATCCCACCCCGAGGCCCACCTTAATAAAGAACATTACTAGGTAGTACTGTTTTCAGAGCGGAGAATAGGGCTGGTTGATGGCGATCACCCGTAGATTTGCATTGTCAAGTCTTAAGTACATCGATGAAGTGCTCGCTATTTTTCTTTCAAGAGGCTCGACATAATTAATACTTACGTAATAAAATTCCACGGTGACTACAGGATTAGCTCAGAATACAGTACATATAAAAACACGATCATAGTCCACAGAACAGTTACATAATATTATATCGTTAGAGCACAACAAATTCATGTGCTACAATAAGAATAAATACAATTCACTCACTTATACAACATAATACAATAATGGAAATAATAGAAAAATCTATTACTTGAACTCGACTGGAAGCTGCAATAGAAAGAATGACCCCAATAGATTTTGATAACCCAAAACATAGCGACTACACCTGAAACTTCTCGGTCTGACCCGAGAAAAACACACACGAGTTAGTCTGGTTTACAAATTAGTATAAGAAGAATAAATAATCAACATACAACTCTATACCCTAAGAGTTGTGAATATGATGACATAAAGGAGTTAAATAGGTTTTAGTTCACATATCGTAACACAAGGGATATACAAGTCTCAAAGACTAGTACTAGGTTAAGTACATCATCGTACTCGAGCCACAGTGGAAACGTAACACCATAATCATCTTACGATCAGGTCATCAAAAGAAAAGAGGATCCAATCATCATAACATAAAGATAAGGACCCAACATCATCAAAACACAAGTATAAGTGACTCTAAGGTCGATAATATCAAAACAATGAGTCACCAAACAATAATTCACCGGAATGACCAAAATCATCAGAAAAACCAAAGCACCAAATTGTTGGAATCCAACCACCGGATTGGCATGCTAAAGCAATGTCTGCACATGCTAATACACTGGACCAGTACTAATGGTAATGTACCTTAATAGACGACCAAAAGGTCATTATACATCGAATAACATCAAGAACGCTAGATTAACCCAACGGTCCAGTGGATTGATGATCGTCGCTTTCCTATGAATTAGAAAAGCGCGACATTTAAATTAAATTCTGCAAGCATACAGGTGTGTAGCATACAGGTCGAACACAGGGAGGAAAGTTAAATTTTATTATTTATATGTTTCGTGGGCGTGTTAGACGAACTTTGGAGGTTGATTTTGCAAAACAAACAAAATTAAAACTGTAATTTGATTCAGAACAGATCTAACTGAACCGACGATCAAATCACAATTTCAATGGAAAGCAAATGAAACTATGAATTAGATTTGAATCTAATCAAACCCAATTTGACCTAAGAAAATAATAAAAAGCAGAAATTGAAATTGCAGAAATTGAAATAACAAACAAGAATTAAAATTAGGATTTCCGCTGAATCTAATCAGACAGTAAATCACTAATGCAAACAAGTGCAAAATACAAATAGTGTTCTACCGAATCTAATCGTATAGACAACACTAGTTGCTAAGAAAACAAAAAAAATGCAGAAAATAAAAGAGAAAGAAGAACTTTTATTAGAACAATGGAATAAGAGATGAGATAGGATTATTTTGAGCTATAGCATTGGCTTGGTCTTGAGAGTAATAGTGGGGTAACCCTTCTCCGGTTTGAGGAGTTTGATTTTCTAAGGGAATTTGACTTGGGTCCACGACATGCACTCCTCTAGTAGAAGTACGAATGGGAACACGAATCGATTCCCACTGCATGTCCTTTTCAGAATAATCTTCTAAAAACCGCCAAGCTTCATCGGCTGTTTTAGACATAAAATCTCCTCCACACATTGATTCTAATTGAGTTCTAGTCTGATAGTTCAGCCCTTCATATGCAATTTAACATAAGTGATCTTTTAGAATTCCGTGATGAGGGCAACTATATAATAGCTGGTTGAATCTCTCAAAGTATTTTGAAAAAGTTTCCCCCTCATTTTGACAAAATTGATTTATCTCGGTTCGGATTTTTAGAGTTTTATGGAAAGGGAAAAACTTTTTCAAGAATGCAGTGACAAATTCATCCCAACTTCTTATGGAATGTCGTGGAAGAGAATTTAGCCATCTTTTAGCGCTTTCAAGTAGTGCAAATGGAATTAGCCTTAGCTTGATCGATTCGTTAGATAATTGTTGCATTTTTGTTGTGGACGCATACAATTCAAATTCACTTAGAAATTCATACGCATTTTCAGACCCAGTAAATTTTGGTACCCCTTGGATAAAAGAATGTTTTAGCTCAAAATTGTTTCCTTCAGCTGGTGGGAACACAATGACAGATGGTTGAACGGTCCTAGTAGGATAACATCGATCACGAAGAGACAAGGGTCTATCCATTTGGATATTGAGGTTTTGAAAATTTTGATTTATTTGGTTTTGATCCCCAAAGTTTGGAAAGTTTTGATTCAATCGATTTTGATCCAATTCGGTTGGAAAATTTTGGTTAATTCGAGAACCCCTAGGAGAATTTTGTTGGCTAACACTTTTTTCACTCATTGTTGTTAAATGCAAGCACAGAAATTAGCTACAATGAAGTTTTCTGTCCTTATTGGCTCTTAACCCAAAATTATAAAGTGATGCGTTTGATTACTTAGATCAAAAGATTTCTCAGCCAGTTAACGGACAGGAGTTATCGGTGCACCAGGAATCACCCTAGCAATGCAGCCGAAGGTTTAAGTACCTTCAGAGTAACAACCGATATAATTTTTACGAATCACCGTAATATTTATAAACGGTTATTTCTCTGCCGTAGTCTAGACACCAAGAAATAATTCATTCCAAATGAATCAATTATCACAATATAATTAAGCCCTAGATGAGCCCGTGACTCCCTTAAGTCCAATGTCTAACCGTTATTATTAGTCAGATTCTACGATGAAATGCAATTTGTGGGCTAAGGAAAGGGTGATGAAATCCCTCACCTTATGTGAATTGGGGTATTGCCCTTAACAGAATGAATAAAAGATGCAGAAATAACAACAATCACACAAAATAATTGCAAAAATTAAAAATTGTACATTCAAAGCCGCTGCCCCTGCAGAAATTTTTTACAACAATTGTCTATATGTATTTTTTTTCTTTGCGGCAGAGCACCTGTAGAGTTTTAAAAGTTTTCACCTTGATCGGCAGTCCTCCAGTGAATTTGGGAAGCGCTAGCGCGTTCACACCCCACTTGGTGTGCAACCGCTCCAACCCATCTGAATCGTCCGCTGCTTTCTGTTGTTGTCCCCTTCTATTAAATGCTTGACTGCGCTGCTTTCTTTTGTTTTTCTAACTACCACTGTACCTGTTTTGAAAAATTCTCCGTTTTTTTTTTTTTTTTAGAAAAGAAAATAAGAACGGACTCGAAAATAAAAAAAAACTAAACTCAACAAAAAAAAACTTGGAAACAACTAGACTAAACTAAACTAATGCCGAACTTTAAAAAAAAGAAAGAAAAAAATAAGAGTTGTAAACTAAAGGAAACTAGAAAGCCGAACTAGGAAAGTTGAAAATCAAATAAATTGTAACTGAGAAATAATTTCAAGACCACGCCACAAAAACAAAAAAATAAAGAAACAAATATTCCTTGAATATTATTTCTAAAAATCAAAACATGTCACCATTTACTCACATATGGCTGCGTCCCAGTAATCAGAAGCCAAGAAATACAAATACCCACCACGTCACGTCAATATAAAGCAGCCAATACCCAAATTTTTCAATACCCCAAAACACAACAGAGAAAAATCAATACGCCCCCTTCTTTCCTATTCTCAACAAACCGAAATTGATCCCGAGAAAAATAAAAACTCCGGAAATTTCACAATAAAATCCCTTTGTTTTGTGAATCGAATTTCTGCCTGGGCTTCAATTCGAGTTCGCCCTGCCTCTCCTTTTGTTTTTTTTTTTTTTTTTTTTACTTTTGACTAAACCAAATAAAAGAGAGAAAGGCAGCAAAATCTTCGATGCAGATCGGGTTCGAACTGTTATTGGTGTTAAAGGTTTTTGCTGAGTTATGGAGGAGTTGTGCGGATGTGAAATTGCGTTGGCAGTGAGGATGTAGGTGATTTTGGAGTGGGGTTTTCGAATCGGCTTGTGAAAATTGTGGATTTGGTTGAACTAATGGTTTGGGATCGGTGATTGTGTGGACGTGTTCGTGGAGGTAGTGTGTTTTGTTGATGATGATCGCTGAAAGTTGGGTTATTTGCGGATGAAGGGTTTGCGTGTGGTGGTTTTATCGTGACTTTGGGAAGGGCGAGTTCTGCAAGTGAAGGTGGGTGGAAATTTGCGGTGGAGAACTTGTCAGTGTGTGATGAGAAGAAGGTAAAGAAGAAAATAAGGGAAAACTAGTGGAAAGAAATTGGTTTTTTTTTTTTTGAATTTTGTAAAAATTAGTGGAAAGAACTGGCATTTGCGTGGATGGTTGAAGGGGAAGGTGGGTATGGTGGTCAATGAATGATCTGACGGTGGATGTTGGTGTTTGAGAAGAAGATGGTGTATTGGCTGAAAGATTGGTATGGGTGATTGCAGAAGTATGGGCTTGAGATTGTTTTGAAGCTGTAAGGGAATGATCTGTTTGAGGCTAGCAGTGTGTAAGGTATGGATGTGAGGCAATTTGGTGATTTTTGAAGGTTGGAGTTGTCGGAAGAGGTGATGGCTGTTGACAGAACAAAACTTGCAAGGTAGATGAAGTAGAGGAAAGAAATCAAAGCATAAGAAGAAACAGTTGCAAAATCTTTTTAATTTTTTTTTTAGATTGTAGAAGAAGGACAGGAAACAGATGTAAAGAATAGAAAGAAATTGAAAGATGGAAAGAAATTGAATGAAAATTAGCAAGTTTTTTTTTTGTTTGGTAAGACCTGTGAAGGAAGAAAGAAATTTGCACAGAACTAATTGAGTTAAAAAGGAAAGAACTAAAAGAAAACAAATGTAAAAAAAAGAGAAAGAAATTAAAGAATTGGAAAAACAAATTTGTTTTTTTTTTTTTTTTTTTGAAGGTAGAAGAAGGAAAAAAAATGTACAACAAAAGGAAAGAAATAGATGGGAGAAGGGGAAACAAGCTAAAACAAAATTGAGAAGATTTTTTTTCTCTTGATTTAGAAGATTACGGTATCAATGAGAAATACCAAATCATCTACTCAAGATTTTTTTCTATATATACACAAAAACAAAAGGAAAATATAAACAAAAACTAACACGAATCGGAAATTAAATAAATAATAAAATTTAATGTTACCTCCCCGGCAACGGCGCCAAAAACTTGATCGACGCTACTCTATGAATTAGAAAAGCGCGACATTTGTAATAAATTCTGCAAGCATACAGGTGTGTAGCATACAGATCGAACACAGGGAGGAAAGTTAAATTTTATTATTTATATGTTTCGTGGGCGTGTTAGACGAACTTTAGAGGTTGATTTTGAAAATAAAACAAAACAAAATTTAAACTGAAACTACGAATAAAAGGTGCAATTAAATTCACTACAGATTCGAATCTAATCGGATCTGTAATAAATTCAATGATCAAAATAAAATAGAACACTGGAAATAAAATTGCAGAAAAGAAATCAACAACTGAAAATAAAAACTAGGATTACCGCTGAATCTAATCAGACGGTCAATCACTAGTAAGAAAAGATAGAAGCAATAGCAAATTGTGTTCTAGCAAATCTAATTGACTAGACAACACAATATGCCATGAAAATAAAATGCAGAAACTAAAGAAAAGAAGGCTTTATTAAAACTGAAGAGAGTACAGAAGAATGAATGATTTTTACAATGGTTACAATCACATATTTATAGATGAGAATGGAAAACCCTAATTAGGTCTATGAATAAATGGCCCTCCTCATTCATGAATATTTCTTGCCTTCCTTGACTACCTGATTGGAGAAAATCTGCGCATATCATGGTAAATATTTTCCATATCTTTCAATTTTCCCATGTGGCTTGATTGATAGAAGATTGCATCTAATTAATTCTTCCAAACAAGGACGCTTATCAGACTCCAAAGGCAATATAAGATAAAATCTTCAAAATTGGTTTTTCTTCTTGGCAACAATTCAATCAGAAATTCTTCTAATTGAAATTGAATGATTTGAATTTACTTCCATGATGAGAATATGGCTATTGCTGAGATGTTAATTGGTGCAAATCATAAATACATACACATGAATATGTGTATGTATATATATAACATAACACTAATCCAGATATTTCTCAAAGCAAAGGGGCCAGTGTGAACGCGCTCCGTTTCTTTGGCAAAAAGTGAGCTTGACGGGGTTCGAACTCAGGTCTCTCAGCTCCAATTCCTATGCCTTTACCAGTGAGCGACTACTTCTTTTGCAATTGAAATGAATTTGATGTGAGGAAGTAGCTCTTTCTTGCAGTTGGCCTTTGATTTGAATTGAAGGAGGCATTTCTTGACATCCTGTAAAAACATACAAAAGTAACCAAAGTATCATTTATTTATTTACAAAAGATAAAGCATAAGAGTAATAAAATAAACACTTTTCAGTGTCAATCAATTGACCAGAAGGTCTAATACTGGTAATAACAGTGGAATGTGTCACTGACTTAGAGATAGTACCCCGAATAGTAGTAACCGTGCATCCCATACCACACAGTCCTACTACTGGTTTACTAACTATTCATGATTTCCACTCAGTAAACACCATAATCATCAGAAACACCAAAACAACAAATCACTGGAAACATCAAATGTTCAGAGACATCAAAACATCAGAAAGCATCAAATCATCAAAATATCGAGTCAACTGCTTCAATTAGAAGACTCGGTGATTAATTGATTAAATATACATTATGTCCCACGCCACGTGGTTTACTTAACCGTTTAATCACAAATTCATCTTCTTGAAGGGTGCAAGTGCATTTTATATATATAAGAAAATACTCGGTTTTACAAATCAAGTTACAAAACGCTTTATGAAACCAATTGATTCTTTCTTGTAAAAATATAAATTTAAAGATAGATTGTTCTACTATTGTTTTGAGGCCATTTAGTGTTAAAACTAAAATTATAAACTCATTTAGACTCAAAACTATAATGAAAATGTTATTTATATATATATCGGAAAATTAGTTTTAAACGTGCTCTGTATGCTCAAAACTCAACAGTAAATTCACTAAAGTCAAATTCTGCATTAATAATAATTTAGGCTTCTCATGAAACATAGAAATCATGGCTTAAAACCAGTGCAAGAGAAGCACAAAATACTTAAGGACGGACGCCCAGATTTACACTAAGGCGTGAAATACGCTTAGAAATCAATCTAGGTTGCAACTTTCAGAATAATTTCAAATGACCAAATGATATCTGATTAGTCTAATATTTGGTATGATCAAACTAGAAAGACATGAATTTCAACTGAAAAAGGAATCACTAAATTCCGACATTGCACGAAAAAGTTACAGGGGCAACAAATTTGGACTCTAGACTAAATTTCAGCCTAGGCTGAAATCACTTCCAGATCTAACTTTGGGGCCAGGTTTGAGTAGCCAAATGACCTTGGACTGGCATAAAAATTTGTAGGTATATAGACAAGACTTGAAGATTTGCAACACATAAAGAATCACTCAAATCGGATCAATAACGAAGGAGTACAACACCCAGAAGTTGGACCTGGATGCTGTTTTCACCCAAAAGCAGGAACATGGCCACAAGAAGGCACAGAAATGAATTTCTTAAGGTGGTTGACCGAAAACCATGGTGGATAGACCCCTGGGTCCACACAGGTGTAAAATGGGTCCATCCACTTCACGGGATTCGTTCTAGGTCGAAAACTTAACGAAAATCCAACTTTTAGACAATATTCCAGCACCCTAATGGTGTCGGAACGAGCTAAAATTTTGTAGATGGTCACCAAACATTCTACCTTAACGTGGAAAAAGAATTACCCAAAAACAATCAAGGACTAGGGAGTTATGAAGGCTCAAAGTCAGGGTTTTACTGTGATTTTAGCCTTTCAAGATGAGACGAAAAAGCTTTAGGTAAACAAAGTATTTTTTTACCCAACACAACACATACTTATACTGATAAATCAAAATATATGTAAACTAGAATGCATGAGTCAATAGACTCACCTAGATTAAATTATTAGATGAATTCCCTTTGATTTGGAGCTGTAGCAGGTCACTTGGAGCAAGAAACAACCCAAAAGAAGAACATGCAGCAACCATGGAGAATAAGCAACTCGGTCGTTCTGAATTATTCACTAGAGATTAGATATTTAGCTAAAATTGGCTGGAGAAGTGATTAGAGAACAACTAGATTCAATTGGAACTTGAAATCTAAACATGTAAGTGGTTTTAGAGGGAGAGTATGCGAAGAGGAAGCCATTGCTACTTACTGTGTTTTCTCCAGAAGAAAGAAAAATAAAGGAGAAAGAAAAGGATCATACCTTTTCTCAACTACCCAGAAGACTAAAAGAGAATATGTGGGCTAAACCTCCCAAATAAGCCCAAACCAAGATATTAATACCAATTAAACCCAAATCCACCCTTTTAAGTCTTAAACACACATTAGTATGCTAATTAAACATTAACATATCATTCTCAAACACGTAACACATACAAACACAAACACTTACTAAGTTGTGTTAATCTAAAAATTTAACATGCGATATAACCCACAAAATCCATTTACACAACTTAATTATCAATTTTAAAATGATACACTAAACATAATGGGTATATCAAAGTTATATTTATTTATACTTGTGCAATATCTAAAACACATAAGCAATTCTCATCAATGATTTATTTCAAAATAAGTCATTAGTATGTCGAACACATTTTTTTTATTTGTTTACAATAATCTATTATAGCCCAAAATCACAATAATTGTTTTGTAATTCAAATATTTATGATTATTTTTATCAAGCCACAATAAATGGTTTTAACTCAATATTTGCAACATAAAAGCACTTTTACTTCTTTTTATTTCAATACAACAATATACACATTTATTTATAGATATAGATGGTGTTTAAAAACACGAATTTCCCAATTTATTTATATAACAATGTTGTACATTTTATTAACTCAATAACTTAAATTTATTATCAACAATAATAAAATGCACCAATACTATTAATATTGATTCACATCAATATCTATATTCTCATACAATCAACAAACCAATTTTATCCATGAATTAACATTTTAAAAGCCACATATTCACTTTAAATTTACCAATATAATTTTAAACACAATTCCTCCATTAATATTGTTATTGAAAATACTTTTGTATTTAAAACCCTAATCAATAATTTATAATTCCAACCGATCAATTTATCTTTGATATTGAAAATATATTTTCCACTTTTTAAATTTTGATTCCTAATCAAAATATATGTATATTTTCAATATCCCTTTAATTATTTAATTATAATCTTTAGATTATAAATCGAAAAAAAATCTATTATGACAAAGTTATATAAGTTATTCTAAATAATTGATTTAGAATGCTCAAAACTCTATTTTCATATTTAAATGTTATACGAGTTGGTCACACAAACATGTATTGCCAACATATTATCTTAAGAATAAAAAATCACAATAAATCTGCACTTCTCGGTCACCCGAAAATCCGGTTGTTACATGTTAAATCCAATAACTAAAACTATAGATAAATATCCTAAGATACAAAGTTATAAATTCCTAGTAAATCTAGAATTATCATAATTTGAAAAAGGAATTGGACTTAATAGGTTAATGATGCGGGGTTGGTTGCCTTATTCGATAGAAATCTACAATTTCCAATAGTCGGATATATGTTCAACTGATGTGAGATATCATTAACCATAGGAAACCGTAAACATAGTTAATTGTGTAACGATAGTTGACTACATAATGACAGTTGACTGCGTAATGAGGGTTATTTCTCAAAACAAGGTTTATCTCAAGAGTGAGGTTCCCGCCTCCCGTCCCAAAGGGGGAAACCTTGGAAAGGAAATAATTCATAGTGTAGCATGTTTTAGGGTAAAAGTCTTATAATGGTCAAATCCACCCACGTAGCTTACCTCTCCATTTATTGGCTATTGGGTACAAACTTGGTAATTCCTGCATTAATCTGTTTCCTCTAGGTGTTAAGTGATTGGGTTGAGGGTTCGCTTTGGGTATAGGTACTAAATGACCACCCCGAAAGTACCAAAGGTCTGCCTACCATGCGGAAAGTATTGAGTGACTAAGGGAATTATCCAATAAGGTCACCTAGATAGTAACAAAGTGGTCCGCCAGGGAAGGTCATAAATGGTGAGATGTTGTCTACTTATCATGTAGGTAATAAGTAACTGCTTACTATCTCTTGTTTTATGCGGGGCATGTTTATATGCGTGAATGACGGAAGCCTTGGATTAGTTTGACTTAGTAGTTTGTGTCTTCTAATTTATATTATGGTATAATAAACCACCGTATAAGGTCTTAAGTGGCCAAAAGGTATGCCTTTGGTATTAAGTGATTGCAAGTATCTGCCTTTACCTTTCATAGGCAGCGAGGTCTTAAGTGGCTGTATAAAAAATAAGTACCCTCCTAGTGTGATAGTTAGAAGTTAGTTACCCACCTCTTAATTAGTTAATATGGTTATAAGGCTTCATGCTTATGCGTACACGTTCTATCTCAATACTCGATATAGTTAGGTGTAGAATATTGCCTTAGGTTTTGTGGTTAGTTGTCGTGCGTAAATTCTAAATGGGTTAGGGTAGAATTAGTAACCCTTTTAGACAAATGTTTTGTTTTTGACCAAACAGAGTACATTTATGTTTTGGTTTTGACCCCCCATCCTCATAACAACTCTCAGGTTTATCTCAGGGAAGTCAGGTTTTAGCAAGTGTTCAAGTTTGGTTTTGGTTCTTATTATCTCATGCTCGATATCGATGTGGTGATATGTCTTAAGGTAGTCGCCTTAATAAGTATTCATTATCTTACTTTGTTTCCACTGTGAGTTAGATTTATTTTACTTTGATTATTCTCATGATCATTAATTGCAGGTACCATGTTTATACTCTTCATGCTTAGATGGGTTTGGGTTTCTTTTTTTCTCGAAATTTAGGGTCAAGAAAAGTGTGCGATGTTACATTTGGTATCAGAGCTTAAGTTTAGATGGTCAGAGAAATTAATAAATTAGAATTAGTGAGAGAACGTATTTGATTTTTCTTTCGTCTTTCTTAACTCGTCCTTAACTATTTCGATGATGAGTTGGTCATGAGCCTAATTATGGGTTTTAAAATGACTAAGAGTTTTCAAGTTTGAGTATTCGGCCAACCCCGATTTACCCCATGATGCGCATAGCGATTTTGTTTTGAAGAGCCTGAGGGCGACATATGATGGATTCCATACATTTGATCTTGGTTACTGGACAAAAAGCTAGCTGCAACTGAGATAATCACAATTTCTTGTGTTAGTTTTGTTTGGGAAGCCTAGTCAATAACTTTTTCTTGGTTTTAAATGGAAGATTCATGTAAATGTGTCGTCATAGTCTAGAGTTATAATTTTTAGATATACTTATTGGATATATCATCATATGAATTCGGATAATCCGTTGGTAGAATTAATCATTTGAACCATGGGTCGTAAATTGAAAGAAATTTCAGTTTTTATACGTATCTTTGAAATAAAAAAGGGTTTCAGAAATTTTAAACTATGGTTTTTGAGAAATTGTTTAATAAATTATCTTTAGAGCTATAAATCTTACCATGTTTTGGATTTTTGTTTTTTTGTAAATTTTAATAAACAATCTGTTTTGATATAAAGAAGGAAGTTGGAAGTAACAAGAAATACGCCTTAAAATTTAAAACTACATTGTATATTCCTTGTGATTTTTAATACTTCTCTTCTAGGATAGTTTATGGAAATTAACATAAATAGCCTTTTCAAGAATTAATTCTAGACAATTAAAGATACGGAAGGGTTTTTCCAATCAGTAATATAAACGGTAATATAAATTAATAAGTAAACTTATATTTTGTGACCCTCAGTTTATAAATATACAAATTTATTTCAAAAAGTTTTTAAAAGTATCTCTCGAGAAAAGACTAAGGAAAAATTCCATTTATCTTTGGGTTATTTGATGTCGTAAGTCATTCGGGTTGTTTCTCAGCTAGGTAATGGGAAAATCCATTTTATTTATTTTGGATTTCTTGCTGAGTTTCTTATCAAGAATTCATTTTCGTGTGGTCGTAACATTTTGTTGAGACTACCTTAAATCTTTGGAAACGGTTCAGAGTTTGACTATGGTCTACAATACCGCTGTGATAAGGACAAGTTGTAACAACCCATATTTTCGATAACCTGTTATAACATAAATCGAGGCAGAATTTAATTCTAAAATCTGAATCAAGGGAAATGGGCTATGCCATTGCATTCGTCTCGGAAAAATACGCGAAATAGAGTCCGAGTTTTCGAAAATCGGAGTCCGTATGACCCAGTTAAGGCCCATTGAAGTTTTCAGAAAATTCCTAAGTCAAAAACAGATTTAAATTTTAAATTAAAAACAAGGATTAGGGCTAATTGGCGTCAGGCGGGAAAAACTCCCGCCAGGACCCCCATGTCGACAGGCATGTCGACAGGGGTCTTAGGGTGTCGACTGCCCTGTCGACAGCCCTGTCGACACGGGGTGGCCAGGCAGTTTTGCCTGGCGCACCATTTTGATTTGGGCTTGGTTGTGTGGCTTGGTTCTAGAGAATTCCTAAATCTGACGGGCCTAAACTAACCTAGGGTTAATCCTAGGGCTAAAAACACTCTAATCTTCTATAAATAAGCCCCTAATCCTACCCTAAAGCCTCATTATTCATTCTAGCAACCAAACTATGTCAAATTGAATTCTCAAATGGCCTCCACCTAAAAACCCTAGCCTCCAATCTCTTCAAAAATCATTTCTATGAAGGTTTTGATGTTCATACAAGCATTTCTAAGTTGTATGAATGATCATTAGCTTGCATACATCATCAAGTTGCGAGCTTTAATTGCTAAAGCTAGAGTTTTGGGGTTTTTGTTAATTGGAGCTTTGTTTTGGGTTTTTATATGCTTGCATAAAAGGGCTTCTCAATCTTTATTAGTAGATTTGTGTCTTCATAATATTTGTAAGCCCTCTTACCTTCATTTTAGAAACTCTAAAGTTAATATGTGATGAAAGTTGGGATTTATGCATGTTCAATAAGTTATGCATGCTTATGCGAGTTCACTATGCTATGTTATGCATGTTTAATAAGTTATGCATGCTTATGCGAGTTCATTATGCTATGTTATGCATGTTTAATAAGTTATGCATGCTTATGCGAGTTCAATATGCCATGTTACACATGTTTGATGAGTTATGCATGTTTATGCAAGTTCACTATGCCATGATTTGCAAGTTTAACAAGTTATGCATGTTTATGCAAGTTCACTATGCCATGATTTGCAAGTTTAACAAGTTATGCATGTTTATGCAAGTTCACTATGCCATGATTTGCAAGTTTAACAAGTTATGCATGTTTATGCAAGTTCACTATGCCATGATTTGCAAGTTTAACAAGTTATGCATGTTTATGCAAGTTCACTATGCTAAGATATGCAAGTTCAACATGTTATGCATGTTTATTATGATATGTAAGATTTATCATGTATGTTGTGCCAAGTTCCCTCTTTCTATCCTTTATGCGTTATGACGAATATGTAAACGATAGAATGACGTTGGGGGTTTTTGGGTAAAACTTAAAATACATGAAAATATAAGATTGGGAATTTACCTATTAAGTTAGGTCTACCCCTTGGGAATTTACCTATTAAGTTAGGTCTACCCAAGTATTTGTTAAACTTGTAATGTTTGAAAATAAAGTGGACATGACACTTAGAAAACATGTGTGGCCAACTCGAGGTTGGGTTGAGTTTGTAGTGTAAACCTACCCGGAACCGACCGGCTTAACTAGTTGCTACAAACAATAGGACCCAATGTGAGAAGTTGGTCATGTGTACCTTGGACCCGAGGTTAGACCAAGTTGTGGTGTAAAGCTACCCGGACCCGCCCGGCTTAACTAGTAACCGCAACAAAGTCTAATGTGAGAGGTTAGGGTACAATTAAATTAATGCCTCATGATTAGGGTTAAGTCATGGCCCACTAATACTTAACCAATTTTGGGGATGCGAGGGATTAAATGGGGTTAAGTGGTGAACTGTTAACTAATTTAATCCATGATTAGTGAGGGGTTAAACCACACTTAACCCTCTTAGAAAACCCTAGCAACGTGGTCTGTTCCAGCAGTAATCCCAGTTTGGTATCATTCACAACCCTAGAGGCTAGGCTAGGGCGGGGCACGATTACTGGACTGATGTAAGCGACCAAAGCGACGGCTGAGTGGTACAGCGGTGCGGGTCCAGGCGGGCTACGGACGTGCACGTAGTTCGGTGTTGGACAAACTCGAGGCACGGGTACCAGTAGGTTTAGACTGTGCATTATTGCTTAGGTGTCTGGGGTTGACACCCGAGGGCTTGATACACCCAAAGGTGGACCCAGCACAGTCTGACTACAACCATATGTGGGCCGTATGGACACCAACACTTGACGTGTTAGGTTTATAGGGAGCCGATCGATTAGACCGTTGGGCTGGACCTTGCATTAAGGTCACCTCATGCTATTGGGCCAAAGTTTGGGCTGAGGGATCAATACCTGTTATGTTAGTTTGCTAGTACACTGTGGTGCAAAGCCTAATCTTCTTTATGTGATGACACCTTTATCTATTGCCAGTATATTCATCTCAGTTTCCATCATGATGTTAGCTTTATTAGTTTATAGACTGATCGTAGTAGGGCTTACCAGTCTTTTTGACTGACCTGTTTTCTTTCACTTCTTTTCTTCCGTTCCCCCCCCCCCCCCCCCAGGTTCTCAGGGAGGGAACAGTGGTGCTTAGCTTGGATCGCTTGCTTGCTTGCTGGATAGCTCATGTATGCTTGGACATTGAGCTCGCTATGGTTTATCATCTTTATTTTGGGGATAGCACTATGTATTTCAGTATTTCGGTTTATGATGTACTAGACATGTTTATTTTGGCAGTTGACCTTATGATGTACTAAGACTTGTTTTGAGATGGTTTGAAATATTCCGCTGTTTTACTCTGTTTTACATATATATTTATGTTCTTGTTCTGCCTTGATATATCATTATGCATGCTTACCCAGTTATAACGCCCCCCAGAAGCTAGTGCCCCCTAAAGAGTGACCCTAGCGGAGGTGGGGTGTTACAAATTTGGTATCAGAGCATATGGTTTACGAGAAAGAACAAGAAGTTTTTAAAAGACTTTTGAAAAACTATTTTCAAAACAAGTATAAAGTATTTTCCAAAGAAAAGTCTAGTATTTTAAAAGGCTATTCCCCAAAAAGCCATTAGCGTTATCCTTCGTTCCCTTGACCTAATCTTATCTTATCCTTCGTTTCAGTATGGCCGAGGATCTTGCCATCCCGGATGGAGTGAATGTACCACTCTGGTATAGGAGACTTCTTGAAGCTAGGGCGGCAGCCGGCCCCGCAAACCCTACTCCCACTCCTCCTCCTGTAGTTGAGAATCCTCTCCCTAATGTCCCTCCTCCGGTGGTCCCTCCAGCAGTTAATATTCCTCCTCCCGTTGCTAATGTTCCTCCCCCTCCTGTTGCTGAGGCTCCTCTTCCTCCTCCTCCCCTCAGCATCCTCAGGTTGAGTTCACGAAGGTTTGTAAAGACTTCAAGGCGATGGGAGGCAAGAATTTCCTAGGCACGGAATCTTTTGTTGAAGCTAGGAATTGGCTGAAAGACACTGAGGACTTGTTTGCTATCTTTGGGATTGATGACGAGAGGAAGATCTTATTGACAGTATGGCTTTTGAAGGATGAAGCGGCCTATTGGTGGGAGGTCACCAATGGGACGAGGCCCGTTGAGACTTGGGCCGATTTGAGGGCTAGATTTGTGGCCAAGTTTCTATCTTCTGCTGAGGCGAATTTACAAATGGAGAAGTTCATTGCATTAAAGCAAGGTGATATGTCTGTCAAGGAGTATGTGAACAAGTTTAATCAGCTGGCCCGTTTTGGTTTGGATATGGTAAACACTCCTGAGAAGAAGGCTCTTCGATTTGCTAGAGGATTGAATGAGCCACTGCAGGGTTTGGCAATGTCACATATTCCGCATGGAGCTACTTTTGAGAGTTTGGTCAATATGGCTCTACTTCAGGGAGATGGAAAGAAAGAGGTCAAGACGAGTGATACTCAAGCAAAGAAGACTGATTCTCAAGGCAAAGGCAATCAAGGTGGTCAAAGCAGTCAGGGGAATCAGAGCAAGAACAAGAAGGGGAACAACAACAAAGGCAAGGGAAAGTGCAATTACTGTGGTGTGCCTGGACACTTTGCTAAGGATTGTAGGAAGAAGAAAAGGAAGCTTAGTGGTGGATGTTTTTCCTGTGGTGAGACCGGACACTTCAGCAAGGAGTGCCCGAAGAAGAAAGGACAGGCTGGACCTTCAGGAGGGCAAGTTCATGCTCTCAATACCGCTCCAGTTCCCGACCGAGGTAGTGTTTCTGTTGAGAACCTTGTTTATGTTTCTGATCTTCCAGTTCGTACCTTGTTTGATTCTGGTGCATCACATAGCTTTATTTCATCTGATCTTGTTGATAGCTTGCACCTTAGTACTAGCTTAGTGGATGATCCCGTTTGTGTTTCGAATCCCATTAGGGGTTCTGCTCATCTATCTATGATATGTGAGGATCTGAGGATCTCTATACTCAGTGTAGAGTTCTTGTGTAGTGCATATGTTCTTGGTTTCAGGGGATACGGATTGATACTGGGCATGGATTGGCTGTCCCGATATGGAGCCATTCTTGATTGTGAGCATAGGGTTGTGAGGCTTGTGACTCGCCTTGGCAACACCTTAGAAATTTCATGCAATCCGAAGAATCCCGTCATGTTGTGCTATCTTGAATCTCTCGACTCGTCAGAGGAAGCCCTTCAGTCTGTAAGGGTGGTCCGAGATTATCCGGATGTTTTTGAAGAAGTTAAGGGGTTGCCCCCTAAACGAGAGATTGATTTTCGCATTTATCTGGTGGATAATGCTAAGCCTGTTTCTTTGCCCGTTCGGCACATGGCTCCGCGTGAGAGACGGGAGCTCAGCAAGCAAGTAAAAGAGTTGCTTGAAAAGAACTTCATCAGACGAAGTATATCCGAATGGGGAGCGCCTGTGGTGTTTGCTACTAAGGCAGATGGTTCTCTTCGACTCTGTGTGGATTATAGAGAATTGAATAAGCTGACCAAGAAGAACAGACACCCGTTACCGAGGATCGATGATCTCTTTGATCAGCTTGTTGGTGCTTCTGTTTTCTCTCAGCTTGATCTTGCTACCGGATTTCATCAGCTCAGAGTGGCTGAAGATAGTATAGACAAAACTGCATTCAGAACTCCAGATGGATTCTTTGAATGGCTTGTTATGCCGTTCGGTTTGACGAATGCACCCGCGTATTTTGTGGACTTGATGAGTAGGGTGTTTCGGGAGTTCTTGAACAAGTTTGTCGTGGTCTTTGTGGACGATATTCTGGTCTTCTCCAAGGATGAAGAAGAGCACGCGAGGCATCTTGTAGAGGTGATGGATACGCTTAGAGCGCATCAGCTAAAGGCCAAGTTCTCCAAGTGTCACTTTTGGAGAAGGGAAGTTAGATTCCTTGGGCATATCGTATCCAAGCAAGGCTTAGCGGTGGATCCCGCTAAGGTGGTTGCAGTTCAGGATTGGAAGACTCCAAGGAATGCAACCGAGGTGAGAAGTTTTCTAGGTCTTGCGGGTTTTTACCGGAAGTTCATCAAGGACTTCGCGAAGATATCCGCTCCTCTCACTAAGTTGACGAAGAAGAACTTAGTCTTTGCTTGGGATATGGATTGTGAGCTTGCTTTTCAGAGACTCAAGAGAGCCCTTACCTCAGCACCAGTTCTAGCTTTACCCGATGGTGGTAAGATATTTATCGTGTACACTGATGCTTGTGGCACGGGATTGGGCGCCGTTCTGATGCAAGAGGGCAGAGTTATATGTTTTGGTGGGAGGCAACTTAAGGTGCACGAGAAGAATTATCCCACTCATGATCTAGAGCTGGCAGCGATAGTATATGCACTCAAGGCTTGGCGTCATTATCTTCTGGGAGAGAGATTTGAGCTGTATACTGATCATAAGTCTTTGAAGTATCTCTTTTCGCAGAAGGATCTGAACTTGAGGCAGTAGAGATGGATGGAATTCTTGGCGTCCTATGATTTTGATATAGCCTATACCCCTGGCAAGGGGAATGTTGTAGCGGATGCGTTGAGTAGAAAAAGGTTGACACTAAGTCCTCTATTTGTTGAGATGAAGAATTTAGAGTTCTTGGCAACCTTTGATTTTTCTTTGACAGTTGAGTCGATGACCGGTTCTTTGGCATCTCTAGAGCTCAGGCCTACCCTTCTGGATCAAGTTGGGGCTTCAAAGAAGGAAGACCCTCAGATAATTGAGATCATGGATAAGCTGATTCGAGGGGAGACATCTAGTCACCTTGCTCGATATTCCATAGATGATAAGGGTTGGCTGAGGAGAGACGGAAGGCTTTGTGTTCCGATGATAGAAGACTTGGTGAGGAAAGTTCTTGATGAAGCACATCGCTCCAAGATGACTATACATCCGGGTGGAGATAAGATGTATAAGGATATGAAGCGAATTTTCTTCTGGCCTGGAATGAAGAAGGATGTGGCAGAGTTTGTCTCTAGGTGTGTTGTTTGTCAGAGAGTAAAAGCCGAGTCAAAGAAGCCCGGTGGGCTATTGCATCCTCTAGAGGTCCCGCTGTGGAAGTGGGAGAGTATTTCTATGGACTTTATTGATGGGCTTCCAAGGTCAAGGAGAGGGAATACGAGCATATGGGTCATTGTAGATAGGCTTACGAAGAGTGCTCATTTCATTCCGGTGAAGAGCAAAAGGACCGCATCTGGACTAGCATCAGTATATCTTCGTGAGATAGTACGACTACATGGAGTCCCTTCCAGCATAGTCAGTGACCGAGACCCCATCTTTACTAGTCAGTTCTGGAACAGTTTGCAGGAAGCTATGGGCACAAAGTTGAACCTGAGTACGGCCTATCACCCACAAACAGACGGCCAAACAGAAAGGGTGAATAGGGTACTTGAGGACTTGTTGAGGCTTTGCATTCTGGACTTTGGTGGTGCTTGGGAAGACCACCTTCCTCTTGTTGAGTTTGCATATAATAACAGTTATCAGGCAAGCATAGGGATGGCACCATTTGAAGCTTTATATGGGAGACCGTGCAAGTCACCCACATGTTGGTGGGAGACTACAGATAAGCTTATACTTGGACCCGACATGATTAGAGATACATCCGAGAAGGTCGAGTTGATTAGAAGACGGATGAAGGCGGCCCAAGACCGACAGAAATCCTATGCTGATAAGCGAAGATCCGATTTGGAGTTTGATGTTGGGGACATGGTTTTCGTAAAGGTTTCTCCTTTGCAGAATGTGGTCCGATTTGGAGCTGTTGGGAAGTTGGCACCGAGATTTGTTGGACCCTTCCCTATCATAGAGAGAATTGGGAAGATGGCTTATAAAGTGCAATTGCCCGAGAAGTTGTCCGGAGTGCATAATGTCTTTCATGTCTCGCATCTCCGAAAGTGCCTACATGAGTCCGCTGAGGTGGTAGAACCTAGCATTCTTGAAGACGTGGAAGTAGAGAAAGAGGCAACTTTGAGGAGAGCTCCGATTCATATCTTGGGGACGGAGATCAAGAAGCTAAGGAATCGAGAGGTCAAGTTGGTAAAGGTTCAATGGGGTGAAGCCGAAGAAGACGCAACTTGGGAAACCGAGGAGAAGATGCGTGGGCTTTATCCATTCCTTTTTGAGGGTACACTCTCAATCTCTTTCCTTTGTTAGCATATCTTTCTCTTTGCTATCCATGTTTATCTAGTTATCGTGCTAATCTTGTCATGAGAACCTTAGGTAGAAACCCTTTGGATGAAACATGTGTTTGAAACATGTTATGCTTGATGGTTGCCAGTGTTTGCAAGTGGTTGCTCGTGGATGCATGATACACATTAGGCACTAGATCGGCTCGCACACTCCTCATATTGCATGTGCATGAGTGTTTATGCTTATTCTTGGATGAAATTTGTATGCCACCACATGGATGTTGCATATGGATGTATGATTGAGCACGCATGTAGATATTATACATTATGTTAGGGATTTGCATACATATGGATACATTTCACTAACATATTTTGCATTGATCTTTGCATTAGATAAGTACATATACACACACTTTTGCACATGTTCATACAGCATTTAGAACCTTTTAAGGACAATGATTGCTCGTGGATGATGCTTTGAGTAGATGGATGATTGGATGGTAGGATACGTTCTTCCTAACTTGAAGATTTCGGGGACGAAATCCTTTAAGGAAGGGAGAATGTAACAACCCATATTTTCGATAACCTGTTATAACATAAATCGAGGCAGAATTTAATTCTAAAATCTGAATCAAGGGAAATGGGCTATGCCATTGCGTTCGTCTCGGAAAAATACGCGAAATAGAGTCCGAGTTTTCGAAAATCGGAGTCCGTATGACCCAGTTAAGGCCCATTGAAGTTTTCAGAAAATTCCTAAGTCAAAAACAGATTTAAATTTTAAATTAAAAACAAGGATTAGGGCTAATTGGCGTCAGGCGGGAAAAACTCCCGCCAGGACCCCCATGTCGACAGGCATGTCGACAGGGGTCTTAGGGTGTCGACTGCCCTGTCGACAGCCCTGTCGACACGGGGTGGCCAGGCAGTTTTGCCTGGCGCACCATTTTGATTTGGGCTTGGTTGTGTGGCTTGGTTCTAGAGAATTCCTAAATCTGACGGGCCTAAACTAACCTAGGGTTAATCCTAGGGATAAAAACACTCTAATCTTCTATAAATAAGCCCCTAATCCTACCCTAAAGCCTCATTATTCATTCTAGCAACCAAACTATGTCAAATTGAATTCTCAAATGGCCTCCACCTAAAAACCCTAGCCTCCAATCTCTTCAAAAATCATTTCTATGAAGGTTTTGATGTTCATACAAGCATTTCTAAGTTGTATGAATGATCATTAGCTTGCATACATCATCAAGTTGCGAGCTTTAATTGCTAAAGCTAGAGTTTTGGGGTTTTTGTTAATTGGAGCTTTGTTTTGGGTTTTTATATGCTTGCATAAAAGGGCTTCTCAATCTTTATTAGTAGATTTGTGTCTTCATAATATTTGTAAGCCCTCTTACCTTCATTTTAGAAACTCTAAAGTTAATATGTGATGAAAGTTGGGATTTATGTATGTTCAATAAGTTATGCATGCTTATGCGAGTTCACTATGCTATGTTATGCATGTTTAATAAGTTATGCATGCTTATGCGAGTTCATTATGCTATGTTATGCATGTTTAATAAGTTATGCATGCTTATGCGAGTTCAATATGCCATGTTACACATGTTTGATGAGTTATGCATGTTTATGCAAGTTCACTATGCCATGATTTGCAAGTTTAACAAGTTATGCATGTTTATGCAAGTTCACTATGCCATGATTTGCAAGTTTAACAAGTAATGCATGTTTATGCAAGTTCACTATGCCATGATTTGCAAGTTTAACAAGTTATGCATGTTTATGCAAGTTCACTATGCTAAGATATGCAAGTTCAACATGTTATGCATGTTTATTATGATATGTAAGATTTATCATGTATGTTGTGCCAAGTGCCCTCTTTCTATCCTTTATGCGTTATGACGAATATGTAAACGATAGAATGACGTTGGGGTTTTTTGGGTAAAACTTAAAATACATGAAAATATAAGATTGGGAATTTACCTATTAAGTTAGGTCTACCCCTTGGGAATTTACCTATTAAGTTAGGTCTACCCAAGTATTTGTTAAACTTGTAATTATGGTTTGAAAATAAAGTGGACATGACACTTAGAAAACATGTGTGGCCAACTCGAGGTTGGGTTGAGTTTGTAGTGTAAACCTACCCGGAACCGACCGGCTTAACTAGTTGCTACAAACAATAGGACCCAATGTGAGAAGTTGGTCATGTGTACCTTGGACCCGAGGTTAGACCAAGTTGTGGTGTAAAGCTACCCGGACCCGCCCGGCTTAACTAGTAACCGCAACAAAGTCTAATGTGAGAGGTTAGGGTACAATTAAATTAATGCCTCATGATTAGGGTTAAGTCATGGCCCACTAATACTTAACCAATTTTGGGGATGCGAGGGATTAAATGGGGTTAAGTGGTGAACTGTTAACTAATTTAATCCATGATTAGTGAGGGGTTAAACCACACTTAACCCTCTTAGAAAACCCTAGCAACGTGGTATGTTCCAGCAGTAATCCCAGTTTGGTATCATTCACAACCCTAGAGGCTAGGCTAGGGCGGGGCACGATTACTGGACTGATGTAAGCGACCAAAGCGACGGCTGAGTGGTACAGCGGTGCGGGTCCAGGCGGGCTACGGACGTGCACGTAGTTCGGTGTTGGACAAACTCGAGGCACGGGTACCAGTAGGTTTAGACTGTGCATTATTGCTTAGGTGTCTGGGGTTGACACCCGAGGGCTTGATACACCCAAAGGTGGACCCAGCACAGTCTGACTACAACCATATGTGGGCCGTATGGACACCAACACTTGACGTGTTAGGTTTATAGGGAGCCGATCGATTAGACCGTTGGGCTGGACCTTGCATTAAGGTCACCTCATGCTATTGGGCCAAAGTTTGGGCTGAGGGATCAATACCTGTTATGTTAGTTTGCTAGTACACTGTGGTCCAAAGCCTAATCTTCTTTATGTGATGACACCTTTATCTATTGCCAGTATATTCATCTCAGTTTCCATCATGATGTTAGCTTTATTAGTTTATAGACTGATCGTAGTAGGGCTTACCAGTCTTTTTGACTGACCTGTTTTCTTTCGCTTCTTTTCTTCCGTCCCCCCCCCCCCCAGGTTCTCAGGGAGGGAACAGTGGTGCTTAGCTTGGATCGCTTGCTTGCTTGCTGGATAGCTCATGTATGCTTGGACATTGAGCTCGCTATGGTTTATCATCTTTATTTTGGGGATAGCACTATGTATTTCAGTATTTCGGTTTATGACGTACTAGACATGTTTATTTTGGCAGTTGACCTTATGATGTACTAAGACTTGTTTTGAGATGGTTTGAAATATTCCGCTGTTTTACTCTGTTTTACATATATATTTATGTTCTTGTTCTGCCTTGATATATCATTATGCATGCTTACCCAGTTATAACGCCCCCCAGAAGCTAGTGCCCCCTAAAGAGTGACCCTAGCGGAGGTGGGGTGTTACACAAGTATTTATGGGATTCATGTCAAATCTTATAAGGTGGCATGGGACAATTAATATTTTAGTCCATCCCTAATAGGGTCGAGGTTCAATCCTTGTTTAAAGCCCATTCAATAGTTGACCGTTCAGTGTTATACTTAGAGTGGTCAACTAGTTGATGAGTTTCGGTAAAACTTAAATCTAGGACTCGGCTGTAAAAGCTGCATCCAAATTTCCCTTCTTGAACCTATTTTTTTGTCCTTTCTTCCTCATCTAGCCAAACCATATCTCTATTCTTCTTCTCTTTCTTTGTTGTCGCTTTGTCTTCTCCTTTTCCATATTGGTTTCAGCATTAGATCTCGCCTAATTAGTACTCTAAGATCTAAACCCTATTTCTTCTCTCCGATTATTTCTTAGTCCATAATACCTACTTGCACTATCTGATCTTTCTCGTGTCATTTAAGAATAATTCCTCGGGATAAGAACCATTTGGTTGGATAAGACTGAGCAAGAGGTTTCATTGCTTTAGGTCTAAGAGAATTAGTCGCAGCAATTGGATTGGCATCGATCTGTTTCTTCGAAATCTTTGTGTAGGGTCATTGTATGTGTTGCATCTACCTTTGCCATATCTTGTTGGAATAGGTTTTTGATGAAAGCAATCATTTTTTCATAGGTGAAGATTGAGATGAATGTGGGTGGTCTTTCGGAGGAGGACCTTGATGAGATTTTAAAGGCATCTGTATTGTACGCGGGCGTCAATGGTCTTTGTTTTGACCGACTTTCGAGATTTTGCAGCAAATCTCCTCTTCTTGAATATCGGTTTTTGATTTTGGAAATCTATGATTGGATTACCCATATAGATGTGTGATTCATTTAGCTCATTAGTCCATAGATGGGAAGTTACGACTTGATTTGCCTTATGATGCGGGAATCAATCTTTTCTTTGATCGATGGCATAACCATCGTTTAGTACGCATCGTATTTGATTCAGCTTGTTGTCCTTGTGTGTCGTTTCGCAGAGTTGCTTTCTATGTTTTCACTTGTTCACTTTTCTTTAGGCAATGTTAGGCGAATCTCCGTGAATTCTTGTTTTGTGGTGGGTTTCTTTTGTCATCACAAAATTCCCTCTTAGAAGAGATAGGATGTGAAACCTCCAACAACATCAGCAGTATCTACAACATGAGATTTAGCATTTTACTACCATGATATGACTAGTCAAAGGTCATGGAAATGGTTTGAGCTCCAACCGTGGAGCAAGGCATCTCAATGTTTATAGGAAATGTTTAGAATTTTGGAGTTTTGGGGTTGTTTTCTTGTCGTTGTCTTAGTTCTTTCCCTTTCCAGTATTTGTTTCTTGGCTCTGTGGTTGTTCATGCTTGTAACTGTTAGTGTTGTCTTTGAAATTGCACGATGATTAATGAGACTTAATGTTTAAAATATTTTGTGTCATTCACGCTTATCTATTTGAATGGAATCTCATTTATTATCAAACCAACGGTTGTCTTGGAGTTGGGAAGTGTAGAATTTTGTAGTAGACAAATTTCGGCGAAGGACTGGTCTTTGCGTTGTTTCGTCACGGGTATATTTATTGAATTTTGTCTGTTCCTTTTAAGCAAAAAATTATTTTTGAGTTTGCTTATGTGGTATTGGTTTTCACATTTTTGCGTGATCGATTTCCTTTAATGCCAATATGTGATTTGGAACGTTTAAGTTTCCGCAAAATATATTTTTAACTCTTTGCAAAATGCTGTTTGAAAATAAAAAATGAACATATCTTTTTCCATTTTGAAATTTTCATGTTTTTGTCGGTTCTTACTTTCCCATAAAATCCGATTTGTGTATAGACACAGATTTGGGTATGATATTTTATGTATGTTTAAATATCCGTTTGTATAAATAGATAGTTTAAATATAGTAAAGCATACGTTACCAAAATTTTGTTGTAAGATCTTATCCATAGATTCCCACCAACATGTAGGTGAACGACAAGGCCTCTCATAAAGAGCCTCGAAAGGTGTCGTGCCAATGCTAGACTGAAAGCTATTATTATATGCGAACTCCACCAAAGGAAGATGCTCCTCCCATGTACCTCCGAAGTCTAAAACACATAGCGACAAAAGGTCCTCTAGAATACGATTCACCCTCTCGGTCTGGTCGTCCGTATGAGGATGATATGCGGTGCTCAAACATAACTGAGTCCCTACCGCTTCTTGCAAGCTCTTAAAAAACTCGCTAGTAAAGATAGGATCGCGATCGCTCACCATGCTAGAAGGAATACCGTGCAAACGAACTATCTCTCGGATGTATACGGAGGCTAACCATGGAGCAGTCCTCTTACTCGTCAAGGGAATGAAATGGGCGCTCTTAGTAAGTCTGTCTACCACGACCCAAATCCCCGTGTTACCCTTCCTCGATCTCGGTAACCCATCAACAAAGTCCATCGAGACACTCTCCCACTTCCATTGTGGGATCTCCAATGGGTGAAGCAACCCAGGCTTCTTTTGCTCTGCTTTTACTTGTTGGTACACCAAGCATCTAGCGACAAACTCGGCCACATCCTTCTTCATACCGGCCCAAAAATAAACTCGTCTCATGTCCATGTACATCTTATCCCCACTGGGATGAATGGTCATCTTCGAACGATGTGCATCGTCAAGAATGATCTTTCTCAAATTCTCATCTCGTGGTACATAAAGTCTACCATCCTTACGTAACCAGCTCTTATAATCTAGGGTATACCTACTGAGATGGCTCGATGACTCCCCCCGTATGAGCTTCTCTACTAACTTAACCAACTGTGGGTCATCTCGTTGTGCCTCACCAATCCGTCCCAAAAGTGTAGGTCTGACCTCTAAGGATGCTAACAAACCGAGTACAAAGTCAATGGAAGGTCTGAAGTCAAACGAAGAGATGAACTCTAAGCTTTGCCGCTCAACAAACAACAGACTCAAGGACAACCTTTTCCTACTTAAGGCGTCTGCCACCACGTTACCCTTGCCAGGGGTATATGCTATCTCGAAATCGTAGGACGCTAAGAATTCCATCCACCTTTGTTGCCTTAAGTTTAAGTCCTTCTGAGAGAACAAGAATTTTAGTGATTTGTGTTCAGTGAACAATTCAAATTTCTCGCCAAGAAGATAATGGCGCCAAGACTTAAGCGCGAAAACAATAGCGGCCAACTCTAGGTCATGGTAGGGTAATTTCTCTCATGTACTCTCAACTGCCTTCCTCCATAGGCTATTACCCTTCGCTCTTGCATTAAGACTGTGCCCAGTCCTGTCCAACAAGCACCAATATAAACGGTAAATGGCTTACTCCCATCTGGCAACACTAAGACTAGGGCTGTGGTCAAAGCTCTCTTTAAACGTTGGAACGCATCATCACAATCTACATCCCACGTAAAAACTAGGTTCTTCTTCGTCAAACGCATTAATGGGGCTGATATTTTTGCAAAGTCCTTGATAAACTTCCTATATTAGACATCCAACACCAACAAACTTCTCGCCTCGGTAGCATTTTTAGGGACCTTCCAATCTTGGATGGCCACTACCTTCGCGGGATCCACAGCTATCCCTTCTTTGGAAACCACGTGCCCTAAGAATCGCACTTCTTTCCTCCAAAAGTGACATTTAGAAAACTTAGCTTTAAGGTTATCCGCTCGAAGGGTCTCCAACACTTCCCTAAGATGTAGGGCATGCTCTTCCTCGCTCTTAGAAAAGACCAAGATGTCATCCACAAAGACCACCACGAATTTATTAAGGTACTCCCTAAACACCCTACTCATAAAGTCAACAAAGTATGCGGGGGCGTATGTCAAATCGAAGGGCATCATAAGCCATTCATAGAAACCGCCCGGAGCCCTAAAGGCAGTCTTGTCTATGCTATCCTCAGCCACTCTCAACTGATGGAAACCAGTGGCTAAGTCCAACTGCGAAAACACTGAGGCGCCAACTAAATAATCGAAGAGATCGTCAATCCTCGGCAGTGGGTGCCTATTCTTCTTAGTAAGTTTATTAAGTTCTCTATAGTCCACACAAAGTCTAAGGGACCCATCCGCCTTCGTGGCAAATACTATTGGAGCACCCCACTCCGATATACTACGTCTTATGAACCCTTTCTCAAGAAACTCCCCTACTTGCTTATTGAGTTCCCTCCTCTCACGAGGAGCCATGTGGCATACTGGCGGAGATACTGGTTTTGCATTGTCTACAAGATAAATACGAAAGTCTATCTCACGTTTTGGGGGTAGACCCCTCACCTTATCGAAGACATCAACATATCACTGACTATACGAACAGAATGTAAATCATCACTGGATGCATCAAGTGACTCAAGACAACTAAGCATCACCGATCCTCTAGGGTCACAAGAAATATCAAGGGTCCTTCCACTACGAGTCAACAATTTTACTACCCTTCGTTCACAATCTAGGATGACACCATATCTGGCTAGCCAATCCATCCCTAGAATCAACCCATAGCCCATGAAACCAAGCACAAAAGCATTACATTCAAAACCAACGCCTAAGATAGACAATCTCAAATCCCTACAAACCATGGATAAATGAGCCGACCCACCAATAGGATTTGAGACTACAATGGGATCCATAACAAGACTAGTATCTAAGTGCAGTGTTTCAACTAATAATGTAGAGATAAATGAATATGATGCGCCAGAATCGAATAAAGTACCGATAGGATGATCAAACAGAAGAACTAAACTCTCAACGGAAATGTTTCTACCTTGTTCTTACAACGGTGGGACCGCGAGAGCCTGGACCTTCTCCCTTGCCTGCCCTGGTGCCATGAGAGCCTGAATTTGTCCTCCAGAAGTTCTTTGCCCTTGTCCCTGTTTCCTTGGGCAGTCCATAACTAGATGGCTTTCCTCTCCACAGTGGAAACAACCAGTCTTCTTCTTTTTCCTACAGTCTTTACTCAAATGGCCTGGTGTCCCACAATTAAAGCACTTCTTCTTTCCTTTGCCATTATTGTTCTTCCCGCCTTTCTTGTTTTGTTGTTGTTGTTGCGGTTTCTTTTGATCCCCTTTCTTCTCGGGTGCCTTATTAGCATTGGCGCCTTTCTCCTCTTCATGCATAAGCTCCATATTAACTAGCCTCTCAAAGGTGGCCCCCATTGGGATGTGGGTCATAGCTAACCCATGTAGTGGCTCGTTCAACCCCTTAATAACCTCAGGGCCTTCTTTTCGGGTGTATTCACCAAGTCCAAGCCAAATCTCGCCAACTAATTGAACTTGTTGACGTATTCTTTTACTGACAGATTCCCTTGCTTTAGTGCTAAAAACCTTTCCATGTATAAATTCTCTTCAGCCCGCGAGAGAAACTTTGCCTCAAACCTACGCCTGAAATCTGCCCATGTATCAACTGGACGCTCTCCATTAGTGACCTCCCACCAAAAAGAAGCTTCGTCCTTCGTCAACCAAGCAGCCAATTGGACCTTCTTACAATTGTCCAAATCGAAAATGCCAAACAGATCCTCCACTTCTTTCAACAAATTTCTAGCTTCAATGAACGTTTCAGACCCACTAAAAGATTTTCTACCCATTGAACGAAAGTCTTTACATATCTTGGAGAAAGTATCTCCATGCGGAGGAATGACTGGAGCTGGGGGAAGAGGAAGAGGAACATTGGCCGGACCCAAGGCAGCGGCCCTAGTCTCGAGATATTGATGAAACCAACCAGGTACATGAACACCCTCGGGTATCTCAGGTGCTCCAGACATGCTAAAAAGAAAAAGAAAGAGTTTTAAAACAAGGGAAGTGAAAGAGAGATGTATGGCTTGCGGGGATTATGCTCTTTAAAGTAAACTTTCCTTGAAAATAGCTTCTTTAAAACAAGTTTTTGAAAATACTTTCTAGGAAAATAATACTTTTGAAAACACTTTTTAAAACTTTTTATCTGTTCTTGTAACCATAGCTCTGATGCCACGTGTAACACCCAACGTCCATTAATGTCACTCACAAGGGAATGCATCAATGTCCATGAAGCGTTATTGTTGTATAGAATAGATAAATTACAAGAATAAATAAATAAAACAACACAGCGGAAGATAAAACTTATTTTATTTCATCATAACTCAAAACGAGTTTACATAAGTAGTTTCCAAAACCATTACAACAGGATCAGTAGCCTTTTCCAAAATCTTCAAAGTACATAAAGAAGCAAATACTTAAATAACATAAATGCATATATCCCCATTGAGCATAAGCAAATCCATAAAGATGAGAGAGTCCCAAGCGATACATCTACTATCTTCAAGCAACTGAAAGAAATCAGCACTAAGCTATAGTATTCCCTCCTTGCAAACCTGAGGGGGGGAAGGAAGAAAAGAGGTGAAAAGAAAAGGGGGTCAGACATAAAGTCTGGTGAGTGCGATAACTTTAACAATATAATTATCAAAATGACTAGGATAAGGCATAAGCTGGGAAAATAAGGAAATGGCTATGAACTATTGGGTATGACAGAACAAACAAGGAAATAAGACGGACAAAGATAACATTAAAGGCGCCCCCAATCACTATAGGATAATTACTATACTGCACCACTACTAGTCACCCTAAAGGTTGATCCCGCCTACAAAACTTAATAATGATAATGGTAGTTTAGTGTACCCCTAGCTACCTACATAGGTGTCGTCTGCCCCTATCTCCACTAGGTGTATCCACTACCCCCATTCGATCGGCTCCCTAACTCGTAGATACACGTGTTGGCCCCACAGAGGGGTGTATCACTCCCCAAAGTGGCAACCCGATACAACCAAAAATGCACGGCTTATATCTACACGATGCAACAACGTCTTACCTACCAGCCCAGGCCCACACACGCATATGAACCCGTTGGACTTGCGTTGCCACCGCTGACCCGTTTTGACCTCTTACAATCAAACCCAGTGCGCGTGTCCCATCCTCGACTTGGGTCGAGCCCACAAAGTTACTTAATGGGTAACTGGTTCGAAAAGGGCCCCCATGCATGACACAAGCTTTCCACCTACGCTTGGTCCCCTCTAAGGTTTTTCCCCCAATTAACCCCATTCTTAATCATTCCTTTTTACATGTTTCAATCTTGGTTAAGTGCATCTAATCGTATTTCAAATGCCACCCAAGGCACCCACTAAATTCCACATGCCACCCAAGGCACCCACTTAACCTCCTCATGTCCCACTATATGTTTATCTAGTTAAGTGTTTCTTAATTCATTAAGACCGTAACCTTGTAAAGACCTCCCATATTAGACTGGCATTTGTGGCAGCTGGATTTGTCGGGCGGGTCTGGGCAGTCTTATACCGTAAACGAGCCTAACCTCGTGTCTTTACAACTATTACATATTTAATTCATGCCTTTGACCTCTCACATTAGACTGGCATTTGTGGCAGCTGGATTTGCCGGGCGGGTCCGGGCAGTCCTACACCACAAACGAGTCTAACCTCGTGTCTTAGCCGATTAATTACACATAATTAATTATCCCCAATTTGAATTAATTTCCCTATTCAAATTGTCAACCAATTACAAATTTAACTATGTCCATAATTGACTCAATTATGTCCATCTATTTATGGTATATAAAATTATACCAATTAACATCACATTTAAGGCATTAATGTCAATTCTCACTATTAAATCTTTTAATGTTATCCCCTTGCCCCACGTTGTACGTTCGTTCGTTTAATGTGAAATATACGTTAGACTCGAATAGTCTAACTTATGGAATAAAGAGAAAACATCACAACATGCATAGAATAAAAACTAGATCTAAACATAAGGGGTGAACTTGCATGTGTGAATAAGGTTTTTCATCTAAAACTTGCATAGGCCAAAGTTACAAACTTGCATAAACTATGGATGTCATAGATCTAATCATAAGGTGTAAACTTACATAGGCAATAGTTTCAAACTTTACATTACATGATTCATACTTCAACATATATATACTTACATGTGTGATTTATACAACATAGACTATGATGTAAACTTGCATCTAACTCACACATGTCACGGCCTAACTTTAGATCCAATTTACACATAAAATAGATGTCATGAAACGTGTAAGGTTGTATATGATTCTCACTAAATTGCATATGATTCATATCTAAATTAACATTTAAACTTGCATACATACATATGATTTAACATATGAATCAGTTCTAACAACATAACCAAACTAGCATATGAACATCATTATGAATTGATTGTACATAAGCCAACAATTAACATTGATTTACAACATAGATGATAACATCACAGCTTTACAACATAGATAATAACATCATAGATTTACAACATAGATATTAACATAACGGTCAATGATTCACAACATAACCATATAATCCAAATCATAACTCAACCCAATTAAATTGTTAATTATCTTATTAAAGAAATCGAACTCACAAAAAGAAGGTATTATGTTCTAAAATCTGAGTTCTGAAATTGATTTAGCTCGCCTTTGTTGTAGATTCGTTATTGTTTAGATTAGAGTTGAATAGAATTGATTTGATTAGCTTTTCTTCCTCTCTAATTGGTGGCGGCTACTCTAGGTTACAAGATGACAGCATGACGGCCATAGTTCCAATTTTTATTTTGATTTTAGGGTTTGAGTCTACCCATGTTTATATAGAATTTTAATTTAATTATAGCCGTCAGATGATCTTAGGGTTAATCAAAACCATTCAGTCGGGACAGGTGGACACCACAGCCCTAATGACTCAGCAAGGAGTCAGAAAGGACTCAGCAATGAGTCACAATATGGATCAGATCACACCAGAAAGCTGTGCAGTCTTCCTGCTCGGCCTGGGCGCACTTGGCAGGTGTGCTAGTGCAACGTTTGTACTGGTGCACTTCCCAAGTGCGCCAGTGCAATTTTTTTCTGATTCTTCCGCCTTAACTTCGTTCGTCCATATCTCCTTCATCCGGTATCCGTTTTACGCAAACTCGGACTCTATCTCAACCAGAATTCCGAGACGAACACAATGGCACAACCCGTTTCCCTTAATTCTCAAATTTGAGACTAATTATTCTTAATTTTAGTTAATTCGATCATTCAAAAATTCAGGGTGTTACAAAACACCTAGACCTAACCCTAAACCTCATTACTTGGCGGCTATGCTGGAGCTTTGCCATGGTTTCCTCTCTCTCTCTCTCTTCTCAAATCTATTCTGAAACTAAATATTAGTCTAGGAAAATTATGAATCCATATCTGGAGGAGAGGATCAACTTTAATGAAATATTAATCAAGGCAAAGTTCTGAATCCAATTAAGAGTAAATCGTGGAATGATAGACCAGATTTAGGATTGAGAAAACAAATCATGGTGAGTGGGTTTAAATTATCCCTTGTGAATAATAGTATGTTTATCGTTTAATCATTCCCCATGGATATTTATAATGAATGTATTGAAAAAGTTAATTGATGCGATGGATAATTGCGCTAAAATGAAAATTATGTTCAATCAGTTGAGATGTACATTTATTTGAATGTTTAAAATGAATACTGTTGTATAGATCCATTTTATGAACCTATAAATTAGGATAATTGAGACATTGGGTAAAAGATGCACTATTTGAGATCTACATATTATTAATTACATGTAGAGAGACATGAGACTCCCATTGGGAGATTTGGGGCATAAATTATGATGGGGTTAATGGCATAACTATGGTGGAAATTATGCATATAAATTGAATTGGAATTATGAATGTGAATTATAAATTATGTATATAAATTGAATTGGAATTATGAATATGAATTAGAAATTATGCATATAAATTGAATTGGATTATGAATGTGAATTAGAAATTATGCATATAAATTGAATTGGAATTATGAATGTGAAATAGAAATTATGCATATAAATTGAATTGGAATTATGAATGTGAATTGGAAATTATGCATACAAATTATAGGCATAACTTATTGGTAGAATTATAAGCATAAACATGAATTAGGGAATAAACATGTATTATGTTTTAAAACTTTAAATTGAAGGCGCAATATGATATGAACATAAATAATGGAATAGAGATGAATATGCCTAAAACTGAACCGCGCCTAGGCACGAGGTTAGGTTGCATTAGCGGTGGAAGTCTGCTCGGACCCGACCGGCATATCCAGCAACCACTAATGTTGAACCTAATGTGAGGGGTCTAAGTCCATAAATAAAATAAGTAGTTGTGCTAAGACACGAGGTTAAGTCAACTCGTGGTAAAAGTGTAACACCCCGGAAAATCAGAACCAATTTAAAATTTTTATTTTGGCAATTTTAATGAATTTTGAATATTTAAAATAATTTATTTTAAATAATAATGACTAAAAATTTATTTGGATTGAAGTTATAGCGAATATATTCATTTTAATTATAAAACAAGGCCTGAACTGGCGCGGCAGTTTGAAAATTTGAATTCAAACTTTGACTGACTGTATAGGATGCATAATAAACTGGATTTTAGTGAAACCAAAATATCTAAATTTGTTTAAGAATATCTTTCTAACGAATTTGAAAAATCGAAATTTCATGGCGGGAACCAAAAGTTATGGCCAAATGAATTTTCAGAAAGGTCGCTATGGAATAAATATGGCCCATAAAAATAGACATTTTGCACACGACCAATGTTTTCGACAAAACCACTTTTTTTGGATACGGAATGTCAAATTAATGCTAGATTCCAATTTTCATAATTTTTGGAGTTAATATGTTAGCGTGGCAAAAGAAAACGCGTTTGGTTAATTTCAATCAATTTGGATCGACCAGAAAAGGGCCTTTTTTCAAACGGTCTCCAAATTCAACGAAATCAGTTTCGTTAGGACCGTATCGTCCAAACATAGCAAATTTATTTTTCTGGAATTTTTAGAATCAGTATGTGGCCCCGGCATATTAAAATGTACGTTCAAATCTGAAATTGAATGTTTTATATTTTAATTTCAAGAATAACTGACTGAAACAGTTGAATGGGCTTATGAAACATATTCCATTGTGTTCGGAATGGGGGTATTTAGCTAGTGCGACAGTCGTTGGGTTTAAATTGGTGTTTATGTAGAGAAAAGGGTATATTTGGAATTAAAAAGAATTAAAATTTAAATATAAATACCACATCCAATCAGAAATCGAGAAAAGTCCTCGTTCTTGTTTTCCAAACCCTCGTGATCTCCAGATCGAACGGCGGAAGACGTTGAAACCTTCCTCCCTCAAAAACTTACGATCCACTCAATAAAAACGTTCGATCCTTCAGAGAATTTTGAAGAGATTTGCACCCTCTTCAAACCAGTACAAGCCTCACACTCCCTCGTGGTGTATTCAGCTCGAATCGAGCCTGCAAAGTTCGACTGTGTCAGACGAAATTCTGCCGCCCATTCACCAAGTTGGGCCCCACCCCCTCAAAAGGCGCGTCGCTCCTCACTCTACACGGTGGCAACCCCCGATCATCCTATCGCTTCCTGGATTAATCGGAAAATACAAACCTAGTTCTGAATCAAACCGAGAGGTAACGCAGTGTTTAAATTAAATGATTTATAACACTTGTATAACGAATAAAAATCATATCTTTTTGCTGTGTTGTCGAAATCCAGTGAAACAAGAGACCTCGGGACCGTGAGGACGTCTTCTACATTCTAGAAGAGACAGGAGAATTTTTGGAGCTTCCTACAATTTTTGAAGGAGTGGACCCCAATGTGAAATTTCTAAATTCAAATTTGAATGGAATAGCGATGTATAAATTATATGATCGATGTATAAGTTATATAAGCATTGTATACCTCATATGTAAGTGTTGTATAAGTTATATGTGCGATGTATAAGTTATATATACGCTGTAAAAATCATATGTGCATTGAATGGAGTTGAAATGAAATTGAAATATATTTATATATGTATATATATACTCCCCTCGTCCATAGAGCATGGACGATATATATTGATTGTGATTGTTTGGATTTTGGTTAACGTGAAATTTGGTTGATAAATGCGAATGGTTGATAATGGCTGAATGTGGTTGAAAACAAAATAGAAATTGTTTGTGGAAAAATTTGATGTGATACAAAAATGATCTAAATATTTAGATTATAAGGATAAGCCCCTTAGGGAACACCGCGAGGCCTAAGGTAGTGCGAGGTGTCGTACTCGGGATGGTTCTGGTTTTAAACCCCCTGCCATTATGCTGCCAAAATTTTATGAAATATTCATGTGTTGAAATATATTTATGTATTGGAAAAAAATTCATGTTTGAAATAAATTGTTTTAACAATAAAAATCACATTTTTATTATATATATGAATCGCTAAAAATATGCATGTTTGAAAAAAAATATTTTAACAATAAAAATCACATTTTTACTATATATATGAATCGCTAAAAATATTCATGTTTGAAATAAACCGTTTTAACAATAAAAATCACATTTTTATTATATATATGAATCGCTATAAATATGCAAGTTTGAAATAAAATATTTTAACAATAAAAATCACTTTTTTTACTTTATATATGAATCGCTAAAAATATTCATGTTTGAACTAAATTGTTTTAACAATAAAAATCACATTTTTATTATATATATGAAGTGTTAAAAATAGTCATGTGTTGAAATAAATATTTTTTAGGTAAAAATATCATTTTTACCATAAATATAAAATGAAAATAGTTTGGAAATCGAAGAACGGGTTATATGTGTGTGTATATATATATATATAATTAAATTAAAACAAATAACAGCGTTGTAGTTCATGTTTTGGAATCGTGATTTTAAATGATTATACTGAGAAATCTGACCATCGGATTTCCCCAAAACCAAAATCGTTGGGTTTGCTTTGAAAATATCTTTCCAACAATACCAAATTTGTAAAGATCCAACGGTTAGATTATGTGAAATGTTTAATTCAAATCTGAATAAAAACAGTGCCAGAATGGATTATATATTTATATATATATATATATAATTAGAATAAAACGAATAACGACGCTGTAGTTCGTATTTTGAAATCGTAACTTCAAACGATTGTACCGGGAGATCCGACAGTCGGATTTTCCCAAAACTGGAACCGTTGGGTCCGCTTTGAAAAGATCTTTCCAACGATATGAAATTTGTAAAGATCCAATGGTTAGATTTTCAGATATGCGTAAATCAAATCTGAAGAGAAACAACACCTTGGTCGCGTTATGGCCTTAAGCTACGTTTAAATAAATGGTTATTTTTAAATAAATAAAAATAGCGATAAATCGTTATAAAATATTATAAACGACATGGAATGGAAATAAACTGAATTTACTTGGTTTGTTGGATATTTGATGGTTGAATGTGTTTGATATAAAAATTATATTAATGAACTGAATTATGGATGTCAAGTAATTTAACATTGGACAAATTGATTTAAAATTCTATATATATGTGAATTATTTGAAAAGGTCAATTTGATTCTCATTTCAAATAATTGGTCGATGATTAGAAGTCGAAGATATGAAAAAGGTGCAAGACCGATGATCTTTGCATTGAATGGATGGCTACTAATGCCTTTGATGGAAGTTGCTGCCCTGAAGGGGTTACAGTGGTGGTTGTCCGGACGTACTTGTTGATCATTCAGATGTGCGAGGACCTCTCTCCTATATCGGACATATGGGACAAGGAATAAGGTGTCTCCGGTTTTGTTCAGACCCAGAACGGACTTGTAAATGGATGTGTGTCTGACGTTGTAGGTTGACAACGTGGCATATAAAGATTCTGTGATCAAGGTTTTTGTTGAAAAGCAGAGTCTTGTGGTTGATGATCAAAGCATGGCTTTAATATAGCAGCTTTGTGTATAGCGTTGATTCGCGGGCCTCACACCCCGGTATGAAACAGAAACGGGAGAGGACCTCAGGGAGGACATGCGTTTCCTTCTAGCTAGGTGTGGTGTCTAGGTATTACACGCCCGGATGTTTTACTTATGTGGATGATGGATAGCAAGGTGCCTTGGTTATTTCGGTCTCTTCGGAGCCAATGATTTGGTTGGGATATGACCAGTTGACGCTCCATAGGGCGGGGAAACGCAGTGTTTAGGCATTTTAATCCACTCCGTGTGGACCGACGCTAACGATCCAAGGTGCAGTTGCGGCTATTCCTAAGACATAGTAGGCTAGATTGTCTCGAAGCGGTAAGGACGATCCCTTGTCTTGGTTCATGACGGAAATCCAATTTCCAAATACGACATCGTGCGGTTTTGATTGTAAACCTATATATGGCGACATAGTGGCATGGGGGCACTTATGCCATCTATAATTGATATTTATGATTGAAATTGTTTTTTTTTTTGAAGCATAGAAACACTAGTAATAATATCAAATACTTTTGTTTATACGTATCAAGCATATTTTGGCCATTATAAGGTAAAACTCTATCCTCCGGTTTGCGTTGCATTGTGTGATGGGACCTGAGTCTTATAAGGGCTTCATTTTTGTAAAAAGCATTACGATGTTTAAATGATTTACTTGTTTAAAGAATTGGCAATCCAATGGAGTAAACCCGTTCCACGTTAGCAGTGTGGTCCTGTGATTGGCCTTATTATAAAATAAGTTGAGTAGATTTCTCATACCAGTCCCATGACTGACTCATAGTTTGTTTCACTTGCAAACTCGGGTGCCCTGTTTTCTACACGGCCAGCCTTGTATTCAGGTTTTAACAGGCTCTCTCTGGATAGCTGTGGAGCTGAAGATGGATTCTATCACTTCTTTTATGTTGTTCAACTCCTGTTATGTATATTATGTTTGATTCCACTGCATACATTTTGTATAAAGCTGAAACTGTATGTTGTACTAAGTGTGATCCTATATAGTGTGTAACTCTGATGATTACATTTATCCAGTGTATTCTGTTGTAAATTATCTAGTGTAATTATATATTCCTGTTCTGCTGTTATTTATTTATGTGTTATATTCCAAAGATTACCCTTTCCATTGTGGAACAGGGGGTTTGGGGTCATCGCAGGTGGTATCAGAGCTTTGGTTAATCTTAGTTCTGGAATATAAAATATTAACGAACTCGTCAGAAATAGAACCAGTAGTATTCTAAGACGAATAACTCATTATAGAAAGGATCAGTAATATCCTTGAATGAGTAAAGTAGAATAATACACCCCAATTGAGACATGTACATTCAAATATATGTATCTATGTTGTACAATATCTTTTCTGTTGGCCTAACACTTTGTCTTCTATTTGAAGAATTGAAAAATGAGTGGCAGAAGCAGAAGAGGTAATTCTATGGTTCGACAATCTAATGAGCCAGTTGTGCTCCTACAGCCAGGATCAGAGATAGAAGCTCTATTAAAGAGGTATCGAAATCTGGGTGGAGTACCGTTCTTGGGCAATGAATCCATTATTCAAACTCAAGCTTGGATGCATTCTACTGGGAGGATTTTTGAAGGTTTCAATCTGAGGGGTGACCAGAAAAAATTACTGGCATCCTGGGCACTCAAAGACGATGCTTTAATCTGGTGGGAAACCATTATTAAGGATAATCCAGAAGGTAATATTACCTGGGATAGATTTAAAGAAATTTTCAATGAAAGATTTATTCCTTCAGAAGCAACTGATCCGCTATATGATGAATTCTACTATCTGATATAAGGAGATATGACTATTCAGGAGTATTAGGATAAATTCAGTAGATTTTCTCGTTTTGCACCCAAGCTAATTGAAAACCCCAAGAAGAAGAATCTGAGGTTTATTAATGGGCTTCAAAGAAAGTACCAAAATTGGGTAACTGCACATGTGAAACTTCCTTTTTCTGAAATGATATACATGGCTTATCACTATGAAGATCTTGATAAGCAAGGTCTTTTGTTCGATGAAGAGGAAGTCGGTTCTAGCAACAAAAGGAAATTTGAAACTAATAGCCCAGAGAAAAGTACGCATCATGAAGCAAGTACAAAGTCTGAAGGCAATAAGAGGCTAAAGGCCAGTCAAAAAAAGGTTAAGGCAGTCATATGTTTAAAGTGTAATCAGCAAGGGCATTCAATGAGGAACTGTAAATCTTCAAACAGACGAAAATAGAATGGATCTAAATCCAAGAAAAAGTTTCAAGAGAATAGAAAATGCAATCTTTGCCATTAGGCTTGTCATGTAAAGAAAGATTGTCGGCTATTAAAGAGATCTGAAGTAGTGCGGGTAAATGAAGTGGCAGAGGTTCCTGCACCCTCAACCAGTCAAGGAAGGCCAGATGTTTTAGAAGGCACGCTTACTGTCAAAGATATTCCAATTAAAGTACTGTTTGATACAGGTGCGCCGTGAAGCTTTATCGCAAGTAATGCGGTTAAGAAATTGGATTTGAAATTGAAAAAGCTCAAAGAACCCATCACTGTCCATAATTCGGTTGGGGGTTCCCTCAATCTTAGTTGGATTTGTGGGGTGCTTGTCTCTTTTTCCCGTTATCGATTCCCTACCATCGCGATTGTCATGAATTTTACCGAATTTTATTTTATTTTAGGATTGGATTGGTTAACCAAGTATGAAGCTGAGGTTAAATGCGCCGATAGAGTGGTTAAGGCGAAGATTAAATCAGGAGACTATATTACCATACCATGCGAAGGTCCGAATTCAGGTAGAAAAGATTTTTGGTCAGCTCTTGATGTTTATCCTCCTGAAATAGAAAATATTCCTATCATTACAGAGAATATTCCGGTCGACATAGAAAATATTCCTATCGTCAAGAATTATGTGGATGTGTTCGAAGAAGTTGTTAGCTTACCTCCGCGTAGAGAATTTGATTTCAAAATCGCTTTAATTCTGAATGCAAGGCCAGTAGTTTAAGCTATTCAAAGAATGACCTTGAAGGAAAAAGGAGAATTAGACAATCAAACTCGACAGCTTGTATGAAAGGGTCTGATCAGACCTAGTTTCTCTGATTGGGGAGCAGCAGTGGTGTTTGCCCCAAAGTCAGATGGTACTCTCAAACTATGTGTGGATTATCGTGACTTGAACAAGCATATGTTAAAGAACAAATATCTGTTGCCTCGAATCGATGATTTGTTGGATCGATTGAATGGCGCATAAGTATTTTCACGAATGGACCTAGTACAGGTTTCCATCAACTATGAATTTCCTAAGAATGTGTTCCTTTGACAGCATTCAGAGGTCTAGATTTATTCTATGAGTGGTTAGTAATGTCGTTCGGCTTATGTAATGCTCTAGCGTATTTTGTCGATCTGATGAATAGAGTATTCAGAGAAGTCTTGAATAAATTTGTACTGGTCTTCATTGATGACATATTGATCTTCTCTAAGTCAGAGAGCGAGCACACAAAACATTTGGAACAAGTGTTAGATATTCTGAGAAAGAATGTTTTAAAGGCCAAATTTTCCAAATGTATATTCTGTCAAGAAGAAGTGAAGTTCCTTGGTCATGTTGTATCAAAGGAAGAAATTTCAGTTGATCCCAGCAAAATCACAACTATTCAGGATTGGAAGCAGCCAACTACAACCACAGAATCCGAAGTTTTCTTGGATTGGCTAGTTATTATCGGAAGTTTGTTAAAGATTTTCAAAGATATCTAGTTCCTTAACAAAGCTTACAAAGAAGCATGCAAGATTCAATTGGACTCCAAAATGTGAGACAACTTTCCAAGAGCTGAAGTTAAGATTGACAACTGCTCCAGTGTTAACAATTATCGATGGTAATCAAGACTTGAAAGTCTGAGCAGATGCTTCTAAAGAAGGTCTTGGTGCAGTATTAATGCAAAGAGGCCAAGTAGTCGCTTATGCTAGACGTCAGTTGAAGTCGCATGAGAAGAATTATGCAACTCACGATCTTGAATTTTTAGCCATCGTATTTGCTATGAAATCTGGAGACATTATCTATTGGGTGAGAAGTTCGAATTATATACCGATCATCAATCATTGAAGTATTTATTCACCCAGAAAGATCTGAATATGAGGCGGCAGCGTTAGCTAGAATTTCTCGTGGCATATGATCCTGATATTTTGTATACTCTGGGGAAAGCCAATGTTGTGGCTGATGCGCTCAGCAGAAAGAATGTGATCATCGCCAATCTTATCATTACACCTTCGTTGATTGATAAAATATCCATTCTTCAGAAAGACAATAATTTTGTTAAGGAGATGATCAAAAGAATTCAAAGGGGAAAAGTCTCCAGAGTTTCCAAGTGGATAGCACGGGAGTTCTAAGATTAAAAGGAAGAATTTGTGTTCCCGACATCCTTGAGCTCAAAAGAGAAGTATTGGATGAGTGTCACAAGTCCAAGCTAAGTATCCATCCAAGGGTTAGGAAAATGTATAATGACCTCAAGCGAACATTCTAGTGGAAAGCGATGAAAAGAGACATCTCTATATATGTTGGCAGGTGTTCTACTTCTCAACAAGTCAAGAGCGATCAACAGAAACTCGTCGGATTTTTGCAACCGTTGGAAATTCCAAATTGGAAGTGGGAACAAATTTCTATGGATTTCATCGATGGTTTGCCCAGAACCAGGAAAGGAAATGACAGTATATGGGTGATTGTAGAACGTTTCACGAAGACTGCCCATTTTATACCTGCCAAATCGAATAGAACGGCACAAAGTCTAGCACATATTTATTTTAAGGAGATTGTTAAACTAAATGGAGTTCCCATGAGTATCGTTAGTGATCGTGACCCGATTTTTGCTAGTAAATTCTGGGAATCATTCCAAGCAGAATGGGAACAAAACTGAACTTGAGCACCGCTTATCATCCCCAAATAGATGGTCAAACTAAGAGGGTGAACCGTATACTTGAAGATTTACTGCGGTCTTGTATTATTGATTTTGGCGGATCATGGGAAGACCACTTGAATTTGGCTGGGTTCTCATACAACAACAACTACCAAGCAAGCCTGAAAATGTCACTATTCGTAGCATTGTATGGTCGACCATCCCGCTTGTCTGGTTGAACCTGGTAATAGACTGGTATTGGGACCCGATATGATTCATGAAGCTTTGGATAAAGTTGATTTCATTAAGAAGTGACTGCAAATAGCTCAAAGCAGATAAAAGAGCTACGCAGACTCTAGAAAAAGAGATTTAGCATTTGCTATTGGTGACTATGTGTATTTGAGGGTTTCTCCGAAGAGAGAAGTAGTCCGATTTGGCAAAACAGGGAAGTTGACGCATAGATTTATTGGTCCATTTCTAATACTTGAACGGATTGGAACTCTCGCTTATAGGGTTCAATTGCCTGATTAGTTGCCTGGAGTACATGATGTATTTCACGTATCTGACCTTCGAAAGCATGTACATGATCCAGACTTGGTCGTGGAAGAAGCCGCGCAATAAGATTTGGAGATTACTCCAGAATTAGGTGTGAGAAGAGAGCCGATAAAGATTATTGGCAAAGAAACTAAAGAGCTGAGGAACAAGAAGGTTCACTTTGTCAAAGTGCAGTGGAGTGGAGATCCTAGAGACTGTGCTTGGGAAATTGAAGAGAGCATTAAGCAATCCTATCCCAATTGCAGAGTGGACATCTCTGATTAACTCTGGTGCAAGGTACATTTACTATATTTTGCATTTCAGTATTGTTTCATACTTTCCTATTGTTTTCCTTTTGGGATGAGTAGTTTTAATTATATAGTCTAATCTTAGCAAATATGATTTTAAAAGAGTATATAAATTAATTATTAAATTTTTTGAAAAGTTAATCAACAAATTGATTTCTATTTGTGTTGTGTGATTATGAATTTGACTAATCAAAATATTGGAATGATAATTAATCTGATCAATAAGAGAATGAAGGGTAAATTTATGCAAATTGAATCAAATATTGAAGTAATTTGAAAAATGATTGAAATACATGCATGTGCATTATATAAGTTTGAACAGGTAAATGGATTTGTTGTTGAGTAAAGAATTTATTTGCATGCCCGACAAACAGGTAAACCCTAATGAGTTGGATGCGCAATTTTATTTATATATCAAACCTAGTGAATGCCATTAGATGCGGAGTGCTGGTTGTTCTATGTGAAATTATAAATGTCGTCTAGGATAGTAACAATTAATTTTGAACTACACTACATTGCATAGTACGTGAAGATAGCATACTCTATCATATACCACATAAGCATTTGGAGCTCGTGTGACGTGGTAGAAGATTTACCGCACAAGCGAGAAGCTTGTATGGCGATGACTATATTACAGGTTGAACCGAAGACTGGTATGGACTATATAAAATGAAACAGTAATTTGCCAGATTAATAAAAAAAACCACACGGGTCTAGAGTTGACAATAATCAGTCTCTCTAGTCATTAAGGCACAAAAACTATCTATAGGGTGATGAGAATTTATTCTCTGGAGTTATGATCTATACACACTCCTCTGTGGACACCGGAATATATCCCTATAAATATGTGTATGCTTTTTATTATTTATTGGGTGCCTAATACAGCCCAATAAATTTCCAAACCCCTCCCCGTACAAAGGAGGTTATGGCGAAATTTTTCGAAAATTTAGGGTGTTAGTCAAATTTTTGAAGAATTAGAAAATTCTTGGAAACTGAAAAGTTGAAGAGTGAAAGCCAAAATGAAAGTTGAGTTGGTTAGTTAAATAACTTTCAGCTCCGTTCCATTTCGAGGACGAAAAGATTTTAAGTGGGGGAGATTGTTACAACCCGGAAAATCAGAACCAATTTAAAATTTTTATTTTGGCAATTTTAATGAATTTTGAATATTTAAAATAATTTATTTTAAATAATAACGACCAAAAATTTATTTTGATTGAAGTTATAGCGAATATATTTATCTTAATTATAAAACAAGGTCTGAAATGGCACGGTAGTTTGAAAATTTGAACTCGAACTTTGACTGACTGTACAGGATGCAAAATAAACAGGATTTTAGTCAAACCAAAAATATCTAAATCTGTTTAAGAATATCTTTCTAATGAATCTGAAAAATCAAAATTTCATAGCGGGAATCAAAAGTTATGGCAAAATGAATTTTCAGAAAGGTCGCTATGAAATAAATATGACCTGTAAAAATAGACATTTTGCAAACGACCTCCGTTTTCGATGTAACCACTTTTGTTGGATCCGGAATGTTAAATTATTGCTAGATTCCAATTTCCATAATTTTTAGAGTTAATATGTGAGCATGGAAAAAGAAAACGCGTTTGGTTAATTTAAGTCAATTTAGATTGACCAGAAAATGGCCATTTTTCTGACAGTCTCCAAATTCGACGAAATCAGTTTTTTTGGGACCAATAACTGACTGAAACAGTCGAATGGGCTTATGAAACATATTCCATTGTGTTTGGAATGGGGGTATTTAGCTAGTGCGACAGTCGTTGGGTTTGAATTGGTGTTCGTGTGGAGAAAATGGTATTTTTGGATTTAAAAAGAATTAAAACTTAAATATAAATACCACATCCAATCAGAAATCAAGAAAAACCCTCGCGGTCTCCAGATCGAACGGCGGAAGACGTTGAAACCTTCCTCCCTCAAAAACTTACGATCCACTCAATAAGAACGTTCGATCCTTCAGAGAATTTTGAAGAGATTTGCACCCTCTTCAAATCAGTATAAGCCTCGCACTCCCTCGTGGTGTATTCGGCTCGAATCGAGCCTGCAAAGTTTGACTACGTCGAACTGAATTCAGCCGCCCACCGTTCACCGAGTTGGGCCCCACCCCCTCAAAAGGCGTGTCGCTCCTCACTTTCCACGATGGTAACCCCAGATCGTCCTATCGCTTCCTGGATTAATCGGAAAATGCAAACCTAGTTCTGAATCAAACGTAGAGGTAATGCAGTGTTTAAATTAAATGATTTATAATGCTTTTAAGCATTGCAAAGTATGTATAACGAATAAAAATCATATCTTTTTGTTGTGTTGTCGAAATCCAGTGAAACAGGAGATACCGGGACCGTGAGGACATCTTCTACATTCTAGAAGAGACCGAAGAATTTTTGAAGCTTCCTACAATTTTTGAAGGAGTGGAACCCAATGTGAGATTTCAAAATTCAAATTTGAATGAAATAGCGATGTATAAGTTATATGATCGATGTATAAGTTATATAAGCATTGTACACCTCATGTATAAGCGTTGTATAAATTACATGTGCGATGTATAAGTTATATATACGTTGTAAAAATCATATGTGTGTTGAATGGAGTTGAAATGAAATTGAAATGAAATCGAAATATATTTATATACGTGTATATATATATATACTCCCCTCGTCCACAGACCATGGACGATATATATTAATTGTGATTGTTTGGATTTTGGTTGATGTGAAATTTGGTTGATAAATGCGAATGGTTGATAATGGTTGAATGTGGTTGAAAACAAAATAGAAATTGTTTGTGGAAAAATCCGATGTGATATGAAAATGATCAAAATATTTAGATTATAAGGGTAAGCCCCTTAAGGAACGCCGCAAGGCCTAAGGTAGTGCGAGGAGCCATACTCGGGACAGTGCCAGCTTTAAACCCCCTGTAGTTATGCTGCCGAAATTTTATGAAATATTCATATGTTTGATTTATATTCATGTGTTGAAATATATTCATGTGTTGGAAAAATATTCATGTTTGAAATAAATTGTTTTAACAATAAAAATCACATTTTTATTCTATATATGAATCGCTAAAAATATGCATGTTTGAAACAAATTATTTTAACAATAAAAATCACATTTTTACTATATATATGAATCGCTAAAAATATTCTTGTTCGAAATAAATTGTTTTAACAATAAAAATCACATTTTTATTATTTATATGAATCGCTAAAAATATGCATGTTTGAAACAAATTATTTTGACAATAAAAATCACATTTTTACTTTATATATGAATTGCTAAAAATAGTCATGTTTGAAATAAATTGTTTTAACAATAAAAATCACATTTTTATTATATATATGAAGTGTTAAAAATAGTCATGTGTTGAAATAAATATTTGTTGGGTAAATATATTATTTTTACCACGTATATGAAATGAAAATAGTTTGGAAATCAAACAACGGGTAATATATATATATATATATAACTAAATTAAAATGAATAACGATGCTCTAGTTCGTGTTTTGGAATCGTGATTTTAAATGATTATACCGAGAAATCCGATCATCGGATTTCCCCAAAACCGAAACCATTGGGTTTGCTTTGAAAATATCTTTCCAACGATACCAAATTTGTAACGATCCAACGGTTAGATTGTGTGAAATGTTTAATTAAAATCTGAATAAAAATAGCGCCAAAATGGATTATATATATATATATAAGTAAAATACAACGAATAACAACACTGCAGTTCGTATTTTGAAATCGTAACTTTAAATGATTGTACCTGAAGACCCGACTGTCGGATTTTCCCAAAACTGAAACCGTTGGGTCCGCTTTGAAAAGATCTTTCCAATGATATAAATCTTGTACAGATCTAACGGTTAGATTTTCAGATATGTGTAAATCAAATCTGAAGAAAAACAGCGCCATGGCCGCATTATGGCCTGAAGCGTCGTTTAAATAAATGGGTTGTTTTTAAATAAATAAAAATAGCGATAAATCGTTATAAAATATTATAAATGATATGGAATGGAAATAAATCGAATTTACTCGGTTTATTGGATATTTGATGGTTGAATGTGTTTGACATGAAAATTATATTAATGAACTGAATTATGGATGTCAAATAATTTAACCATGCACAGAATTGATTTAAAATTCTACATATACGTGAATTATTTGAAAATGCCGAGTTAATTCTCATTTCAAATAATTGGTCGACGATTAGAAGTCAAAGATATGAAGATGGTGCAGGACCGATGATCTTCACATCGAATGGATGGCTACTGATGCCTTTGATGGGAGTTGTTGCCCTGAAGGGGTTACAATGGTGGTTGTACGGACGTACTTGTAGATCATTTGGATGTGCGAGGACTTCTCTCCTGTATTGGATATATGAGACGAGGAATAAGGTGCCTCCGGTTTCGTTCAAACCCAGAACGGACTTGTAAATGGATGTTTGTCTGACGTTGTAGATTGACAACGTGGCATACATAGATGCTGTGATCAAAGCTTTTGTTGAAAAGCAGAGTCTTGTGGTTGATGATCAAAGCATGGCTTTAATATAGCTAGCTTTGTGTATAGCGTTGATTCGCGGGCCTAACATCCCGGTATGAACAAGAAACGGGAGAGGACCTCAGGGAGGACATGCGTTTCCTTCTAGCTAGGAGTGGTGTCTGGGTTTTACACGACCGAACGTTTTACTTATGTAGATGATGGATAGCTAGGCACCTCGGTTATTTCAATCTCTTTGGAGCCGATGGTTTGGTCGGGATATGACCATTTTATGCCCCATAGGGCGGGGAAACGCAGTGTTCAGGCATTTTAATCCACTCCGTGTGGACCGGCCCTGACGATCCAAGGTGCATTTGCGGCTGTTCCCGAGACATGGTAGGCTAGATTGTCTTGAAGTGGTAAGGACAATCCCTTGCCTTCGTTTATGACGGAAATCCAATTTTCAAATACGACATCATGCGGTTTTGATTGTAAACCTATATTTGGCGACATAGTGGTATGGGGCACTTATGCCATCTATGTTTGATATTTATGATTGAAATTGTTTTTTCTTTGAAACATATAAACACTAGTAATAATATCAAATGCTTCTGTTTTATATGTATCAAGCATATTTTGGCCATTATAAGGTAAAACTCTATCCTCCGGTTTGCGTTGCATTGTGTGATGGGACCTGAGTCTTATAAGGGCTTCATTTTTGTAAAAGGCATTGCGATGTTTAAATGATTTACTTGTTTTAAGCATTGGCAATCCAATGGAGTAAGCCCGTTCCGCGTTAGCGGCGTGATTCTGCGATTGGCCTTATTATAAAATAAGTTAAGTAGATTTCTCATACCAGTCCCATGATTTGACTCGTAGTTTGTTTCGCTTGCAAACTCGGGTGCCTTATTTTCTACACGGGCAGCCTTGTAATCAGGTTTTAGCAGGCTCTCTCTGGATAGCTATGGAGCTGAAGATGGATTCTTTATGCTGTTCAGCTCCTGTTATGTATATCATATTTGATTCTGCTGTAGTCATTTTATATAAAGCTGAAACTGTATGTTGTACTAATTGTGATCCTATATACTGTGTAACTTTGATGATTATATTTATCCAGTGTATTCTATTGTAAATTATCTGGTGTAAATATGTATTCCTGATCTGCTGTTATTTTTTTATGTGTTATATTCCAAAGATTACCCTTGCCACCATGGAATGGGGGTTTGGGGTCATCGCAAGAAGACTGCTCGGACCCGCCCGGCAAATCCAGCATCCACAAGTGTAGACTTAATGTGAGAGGTCTAGTACATATATATACACATATATGAAAATTTGTAAATGGAAGAACCGACGAATACCATTAATTGTAATTAATGGAAATAAATGAAATTGAATGAAGGATAATTAAAACTATAAGGAAAATGGAATGAATGGGGAATGATAATAACCTATTATGAATAAACTCAACAGAAGGAAAGATAATATCTAAACTTGTTCTAGGGACAAGTTGTAACAACCCGAATTTTAATAACATGTTGAAACAAGAAATCAAGGAAGAATTAAATTTTAAAATAAGAATCAGGGAAAACGGGTTGTGCCATTGCGTTCGTCTCAGAATTCTACATGAAATCGAGTCCGAGTTTTCAAAAAATGGAGTCCGTATGAGGGAGATATGACCCTCCAAAGTTTCAGGAATTTTCAGAATCGAAAACAGCTCGAAATTCGAATTCAAACCCCAGCGCAGACTGGGCGGGAATTTTCCCGCCTAGGACCAGGTCGACCTGGGGGTCGACACTATGGTCGACCTTCCAGGGGCCAGGTCGACCTGGTTCCAAAACCCGGTTATGAGCCTGGGTTCATTCTGATGTATCTAGACTCGTTTTGTGACCAGATTCTTGACTCTAAACCTATATAAACACCCTCCTAGCCCCCATTCTCTCTACACCAATTCTCTCTAGCCTTATGCGGCTCAAATTCTAGTTATAATTAAAAGAAAAAAGGGACTACTCCTTCTCCATCAAGACCACGCATAGAGATTTGCAAATTGGGGGTTTTTCAATTAGAACACGATTAATCAAATAGAGATTCAACATCAACTTCTTCTTTCTAAATCTCAGTCAACAATCTGTAAGTTCTAGTTACTTTTAGATTTAAATATTTATTTATGATATGGCCATGGAATAAAGTGGAATTGGATATAGGTATGTTTATCGATTCTGATCTATTTGTGTTGCTCCTTGAATCTTGAGTTTTGAGACTTGTCTATCTTTATGATTATGTCATGTTTTTGATCTATTCAGTAGTTTTCTTGATTCGTACTGATGTTATCATCAAGTTGTAATCTTTATGCCTATCATGATGATTTATGTTGTTTTCTCTCTCATCTTGTTTTTATTGCAACTTCTACCTCCCCTTATTTATTTTCTTTTGTTGAACCTAGGTCAATTTCGGACCTAGGCCTAAACCGTGATTTACGTGTGATTGAATGCGGGGGAAATATTGGGATATTGCCTAGTTGGATATATGTGTTTGGTAGAATCGAAGGCATAACATAAAAAAAATTGGATATTTGGGTATTACTACCATTAACCTGAAATTGGATATTTGGGTGTAGTCATTATAACGGCAATTGCAAGAATGGGGATTGGCATATGTAATTTGACATGGATCTTGATATATGTAATTTGGCTAGAACTTGATATGTGTAAATTGGCATAAACTTGGCATACATGTAAAATGGCATGAATTGAACATATTTAAATTTGATATGAATTGGGCATATGTAAAACTGACATGTAATCTAGAACTTGGGCATATGTTAATTATATAAAATTTGGAGTTGAAACATATATGATAATTTATGACTTGGTAGAGGTTTAATATGAACGCGCCTAAGTTGGGTTTTAGGTAGTTGGCATGTATTGGCATAATCTTATAGTGAATTAAGGTAATAATTTGGGAATACGTTTTGGGACAAAAACATGAATTATGAACTTGATAATTGGCATATAAATGGAAATATGAACGTGGTTGAAACATGAACATGAACACGAATGTGAACATGGCTAACTCGAGGTTGGGTTGAGTTTGCAGTGTAATTCTTCCCGGAACCGCCCGGCATATCCAGTGACTACGAATAATAAGATCCAATGTGAGAAGTTAGTCATATCATGCTTAAACCCGAGGTTAGACTGAGTTGTGGTGTAATTCTTCCCGGAACCGCCCTGCATATCCAGTGACCGCAACAACAGGTCTAATGTGAGTGGTTGATGCATTTAATTAATGCTAATAAACAGACATACTAAGAATGGATAGGTTAAGTAATATGACTAGACTAACGACACTTAACCGATATGATATGAATGGGTGGATTAAGTAAACCTGAACTTGATCGCTTGAGAACACTTAACCATTTTAACATGTCAATTAGACAAGTGGGTGCGGTTGAGTAGATTAATAACGCTTAACCAATATAACATGATGCGTGGCAGGGTTAAGTCAACCTGAACATATAAATATACTTAACCAATTTGACACAATGATTTGGTGGGGTTAAGTCATGAACCACTTGAATATACTTAACCAATTTGACACGATGATTTGGTGGGGTTAAATCATGAACCGCCTGAATATACTTAACCAATTTGACACGATGATTTGGTAGGGTTAAGTCATGAACCGCTTGAATATAATTAACCAATTTGACACGATGATTTGGTAGGGTTAAGTCATGAACCGCTTGAGTGACAATACTTAACCAACTTGACACATGATTCATAGGGCTAAGTCATGAACTTGAATGACAACACTTAGCCAATTTGACATGACATGTAGGCGGGTTAAATCACAAACTTAAATGACAACACTTAACCAATTTGACATGTTAGACTGATATGGGTTAAGTCACGAATTTAAATGACAACACTTAACCTGTTGGACGGAAACCCTAGTAACGCGGTCCATTTTAGCAGTAATCCACTTAAATGTATCATGGTACCCTGGAACTAGGCAGGGTGTGGCACGATTACTGGGCTGATTGTAAGTGACCAGAACGACGGCTGAGTTGGTGCGCCAGTGTAGGTTCAGGCGGACTATGGTCGTGCACGTAGTCCGGAGTTGAAAAAGCAGGCATTGGGCATCAGTAGGTTTACACTGTGCGTGCTTAATTCGTGTCGGGGGTTGGCACCCTAAGGCTTGATACACCATATGGTGGACTCAGCACAGGTAACTACATTCGTGATAGGGCCGTCTGACACAGACACATGAACGAGCTAGGACTTGTAGGGAGCCGATCGATTAATAGATTGTTTCGTGGGACCAAGTAATGGGTCATTTCATGACATTGGGCATGGGATCATTTTATAGTCAACACATGACACGGGTTGGGATACTAGTACGGGTGGTGCAGAGCAAATAGATATCATAGAAATATTTTAATGGTGAAGCAGAGAAATCTTGCGATGCTTAACAAAAATCTTGCGAAATTATACTTAGTTTATCTTGAATGGGAACCTTGCGATGTTATACTTGATAAAAATCATATGATGTTATTCTTAGTTATCGTGCATGTAGCTTATCTTGTCATCATCATGCTTATGTTTACTTTCAGTTTATTCATGCCATGTTATCTTTACCTGTTTTTATGTTGAAAGTCACTAGGACTTACTCAGTCTTTTTGACTGACCCGTTTTGTTTCGCCTCTTTTCTTCTGTTCCCCCCCCCCCCCAGGTTCGCAGGGTGGGAGTACAGCTTAGTTCGAATGTTACCATGCTCCCAGGCTCTTTCATATACGGCTTGGATCTCTCTTGGCTATGGCTTGTTTTGCTTTATTGGGGAATACTACAATTTATTTTTATGCTTCTTTGTTTTTGAGCAAGACAGATATTTTAGCTATGTAACTGGGTATTGGAAGTTGATGGGCTTTTACTGTAAACAATTATATTTAATAAATGATTTGAAGTACTTCTACTTTACCTCCCGCTGTTTTATATATGTCTGTCTTGTAATATTTCTGTTCCAGTACACATAATGCTCCATTGAAGTTAAGGCATTCCCTTTGTGAGTGACCTTAACGGATGTGGGGTGTTACATTTGGTATCGGAGCAGAAGGTTACCAGACTGGGCAAAGGCTTTTAAAAACCTTCTGAAATTATTTTCAAAACGTTTACAAAGAAGCATTTTTTCTAAGAAAAGATCTGTTTTACGAAAGGCATATTCCCCAAAGCCATATGCACTATCTTTTGATTCTCTCTTTGAATCTCTTCTTTCTCTCTTTTCACCATAGTTTTGTAGGCGTATGACACATGTCAAAGGGCAAAGGAGTTCCCAACCTCCATCTGTAGCCGCAGTAGTTTTACTTGCGACTAATCTCATTTCAAGCTTTGTAGGATTGTCGTGCGATGGAGGTAGCTTTCGAGAAACTTTTCCACAAGCTATACAAGGATAGTAAGAATGAGGAAAAAGAACACAAGCTTAAGGATGAGGAAAAAGAACACAAGCTATACAAGGATGAGAAACTTGTTGATTTGGTGGGGTAAAGTCATGAACCGCTTGAATATACTTAACCAATTTGACACGATGATTTGGTAGCGTTAAGTCATGAACCGCTTGAATATACTTAACTAATTTGACACGATGATTTGGTAGGGTTAAGTCATGAACCGCTTGAATGACAATACTTAACCAACTTGACACATGATTCGTAGGGCTAAGTCATGAACTTGAATGACAACACTTAGCCAATTTGACATGACATGTAGGCGGGTTAAGTCACGAACTTGAATGACAACATTTAACTAACTTGACATGCTAGACTGATAAGGGTTAAGTCACGAATTTAAATGACAACACTTAATCTGTTGGATGGAAACCCTAGTTACGCGGTCCATTTCAGCAGTAACCCACTTAGATGTATCAAGGTACCCTGGAACTAGGCAGGGTAGGGCATGATTACTGGGCTGATTGTAAGCGACTAGAACGACGGCTGAGTTGGTGCGCCAGTGTAGGTTCAGGCGGACTATGGTCGTGCACGTAGTCCGGAGTTGAAAAAGTAGGCATTGGGCATCAGTAGGTTTACACTGTGCGTGCTTAATTCGTGTCAGGGGTTGGCACCCTAGGGCTTGATACACCCTATGGTGGACTCAGCACAGGTAACTACATTCGTGATAGGGCCGCATGACGTAGATACATGAACGAGCTAGGACTTGTTGGGAGCCTATCGATAAATAGATCGTTTCGTGGGACCAAGTAATGGGTCATTTCATGACATTGGGCAAGAGATCATTTTATAGTCAACACATGACATGGGTTGGGATACTAGTACAGGTGGTGCAGAGCAAATAGATTTCATAGAAATATTTTAATGGTGAAGCAGAGAAATCTTGCGATGCTTGATAGAAATCTTGCGAAATTATTCTTAGTTTATCTTGAATGGGAACCTTACGATGTTATACTTGACAAAAATCATGTAACACCCCACGTCCATTAATGTCACTCACAAATGGAATGCATTAACTTCTATGGAGCGTTTTAAGTGAGCATAGAACATAAACTTAACAATAAGACAGATATAAACAGTACTTGAAGAATAAAAAAACTTTATTTCATTGCAGAGGAAAATACATATGTTTGATTACATCATCAAAACCAGAGCCATGTACATAATATCCATCTTGACTAAATCAAAGTACATTAATTGAAAGACATAATCCCCAATAGAGAATAGCCATAAATAAGAGAGGCTGAACTTTACTTCAGTGATCCAAGCAATCCTCTAAAAGCAAGAAATACAGCTATCCAAAATCAAGCTCCACTGGTGCTAGTTCCAACCTGAGCACCTGGGGGGGAAAGGAAGAAAAGAGGAGCAAACAAAGGGGGTCAGACATAAAGTCTGGCGAGTGCGATAACTTTAACAATATAATTACCAAAATAACTAGGCTAAGGCATAAGTTGGAAAATAAGGAAATGACTGTGAACAATTGAGAAAGACAGAGTAAATAAGGAAACAAGATTGAACTAAGATAACGTTAAAGCGCACCTGAATCACTATAAGATAATTACTATACTGCACCATCACTACTATACTGCACCACCACTAGTTACCCTAAGGTTGATCCCGCCTACAAGACTTTAACAATGATAATGGTTGCTTCGTGCACCCTTAGTTGCCTTCATAGGTGCCGCCTGCCCCTATCTCCACTAGGTGTACCCACTACCCTCATGCGATCGGCTCCCTAGCTCGTAGATACCCGTGCTGGCCCTACAGTGGGGTGTATCACTCCCCAAAGTGGCAACCCGATACCACAAATAATGCACGGCTTATACCTACACGATGCAACAACGTCTTACCTACCAGCCCGGGTCCACACACGCATATGAACCCGTTGGACTTGCGTTGCCACCGCTAACCCGTTTTGGCCTCTTACAGTCAAGCCCAGTATGCGTGTCCCGTCCTCGACTTGGATCGAGCCCATAAAGATATGTATGGGTTACTGGTTGAAATGGGCCCCCATTACTTGACACAAGCTATCCACCTAAGCTTGGTCCCCTCTAGTACATCCCACTTAACCCTCTTCTTATTCATGTTCACTTACATGTTTCAATTTTGGTTAAGTATTTCTAATCGTATTTCAAATGCCACCAAAGGCACCCACTAGATTCCACATGCCACCCAAGGCACCCACTTAACCCCCTCATGTCCTACTACATGTTTATCTGGTTAAGTGTTTCTTAATTCATTAAGATCGTAACCTCATAAAGACCTTCCACATTAGACTGGCATTTGTGGCAGCTAGATTTGTCGGGCGGGTCCGGGCAGTGTTACACCACAAACGAGCCTAACCTCGTGTCTTTACAATTGTTACGTATTTAATTTATGCCTAAGACCTCCCACATTAGACTGGCATTTGTGGCAGCTGGATTTGTTTGGTGGGTCCGGGCAGTCTTATCCACAAAAGAGCCTAACTTCGTGTCTTAGACGATTAATTACTCCTAATTAATCATTCCCGAATTTGAATTACTTTCCCTATTCAAATTATCAATCAAATTTATCTATGGCCATAATTGGCTCAATTATGTCCATTTATTTATGGTTTGCAAAATCATACCAATTTTTAGCACAAATTAATTTTAATGCCATTTAAGGCATTTATGCTAATTAAATCTTTTAATATTATCCCACTACCCCATGTTGTACGTTCGTTCGTTTAACGTAAAATATGCGTTAGACTCGAATAGTCTAACTCATGAAATAAAGAGAAAAACATCACAACATACATATAGATAAAACTAGATCTAAACATAGGGGTGAACTTGCATGTGTGAATGATGTTCAACATCTAAAACTTGCATAGGCCAAAGTTACAACTTGCATAGAACTAAATATGTCATAGATCCAAATCTAAATGTGTAAACTTGTTTGGGTGATAGTCACAAACTTGCATAAATCCTATATGTCATAAATCTACACCTGAAGGTGAGAACTTGCATAGGCAATAACCACAAACTTGCATAAAATGATTCATATTCCAAACTCATATATTTGTATGAACTTGCATATGTGATTTATGCAACATAACAATGGTGTGAACTTACATCTAAACATGTAAACTAGCATGTAGAATTTATCCTAAAACTCACACACATGTCATAGCCTAACTGTAGATCAAATTTTCACATAAAATAGGTGTCATGAAACATGTTAGGTTACGTATAATTTTCCCCAACTTGCATAGATTCATGTCTAAATCAAAATCTAAACTTGCATACATACATATGATTTATCATATGAATCAACATAACCAAACTAGCATATGAACAACATGGTGATTTGATAATACATAAGCCAATCATAGAATTACAACATAAATGGTAGCATCATAATTTTACCACATATATGATAACATCACAACATAATATCATAGAATTTACAACATGTATGATAACATCACAATTTTACAACAAAATTATAACATGTGGTCAATAATCCACATCACATCAATATAATCCACATCATAACTAAATCTAATTAAATTGCTAATTATTTTATTAAAATTATTGAACTCACAATTCAAAGAAGGTCTTGAGTTCTGAATTCTGAGTTCTGAAGTTGTATTAGCTTTCCTTTGATGAAGATTCGTTGTTAGAGTTGAAAAGGATTGAATTTGATTTGCCTTCTTCCTCTCTAATTGGTGGCGGCTATGCTGAGTTGCTAGGTGACGGCATGGAGGTCATGAATCTAATTTTGTTTTGATTTTAGGGTTTGAGTCTATAGGTGTTTTTATAGAGTTTAGGATTAGTTTAAGCCATCCGATCAACCCAGAATTAATCCCAGCTAATCAGAGAAGATCAGAAACCCTAATGAGTCAGCATCTAGTCACAAACAGGTCACCAAATAAATCTGCCCGGGGGGAGGGGGGGCAGGTCGACCTTATGGTCGACCTGATCAGGGTAGGTCGACCCAATGGTCGACCTGGCCCTGGCGGGAATTTTCCCGCCTAGCCTGTTTGACTCTGAAATTTGAATTTTCTGAAATCTGTTTTGAATTTTCTGAAACTTCCATTGGTCATAACTTCTTCATACGAAGTCCAATTCACGCAAACTCGGACTCTATCTCAACCAGAATTCCGAGACAAACACAATGGCGCAACCCGTTTCCCTTAATTCTCACATCTGAGATTAGTTATTCTTTAATTTGTTATTATAGTGTTAAAAGAAATACGGGGTGTTACATTCTCCCCTCCTTAAAGGATTTCGCCCCCGAAATCTCCAAGTTAAGGAGAATGCATATCCTAACATCCAAACAACCATCTACTCAACAATTAAACACCGGCATCCATTGTCCTTATAAAATTCCTAATGCTATATGAACATATGCAAGAAGTGTGTGTATATGTTCCTTATCTAGTGCAAAATCAGGCGGTCTACTGATTCAGTTGACCTCCTTAATGCAAACCATGATAGTGTCATGCATCCATTATGTATGCGAAAGAACCCTGTCGATACATATTATTTCTACATGTGTGCACAGCCATTCACCAAAATGCAACATCAATATGATGGTACAACCATTAACTTAAACATGCACACATGTTTATATGCAATATGCAATATGAAGTGACCGAGCCGATCTAGTGCCTAAAGTGTGTGTATATGCATCCACGAGCAACCACTAGCAAACACTTGCATCCACATGCATCCATCATACATAACATGTCTCAAACACATGTTTCAACCATAGGACTACCCCATCTAAAGGTTAAAGATACTAGTGAGAGGACATACTAAAGATAACACTAGTACAAGCTAAGCGATAAAGGAGAAATTAAAAGGCATACCCTCGAAAAGAAAAGGGTACAATGAACGCATCTTCTCTTCCGTCTCCCAAGTAGTGTTGCTCTCATCATCTCCCCACTGCACTTTGACTAGCTTGACCTCTCGATTCCTCAACTTCTTAATCTCCGACCCAAGAATGCACGTAGGAGCTTGTCGAATCGTCGCATCATGCTCGATCTCCACCTCTCTAAGCAAGCTCGTCTCCACCACTTCCGCGGTCTCGTGCAGGCACTTCCTCAAATGTGATACATGGAACACATCGTGTACACCACTAAGTCTCTTGGGCAACTCCACTCTATACGCCATCTGTCCAATCCTCTCCTTAATAGGAAACGGCCCTACAAACCTTGGTGCTAACTTCCTAACGGACTCAAAGCGAACCACATTCCGTAATGGAGACACCTTGACAAAGACCATGTCCCCAATATCAAACTCAAGATCTGTCCTCCTCTTGTCCGCATAAGATTTCTGCCTATCTTGCGCCGTCTCCATCCTCCTTCAAATCAGATCGATCTTTTCCGAAGTCTCTCTAATCATATCCGGCCCAAGCAAGATCTTATCTGTAGACTCCCACCAACATGTAGGCGAGCGACACGGCCGTCCATAAAGAGCCTCGAACGGTGCCATGCCAATACTAGACTGAAATCTACTATTATAAGCAAACTCCACCAACGGAAGATGTTCCTCCCATGTACCTCCGAAGTCTAAGGCACACAATCTCAACAAGTCCTCTAGAATACGATTCACCCTCTCGGTCTGGTCGTCCGTTTGAGGATGATATGCGGTGCTCAAACATAACTGAGTCCCTACCACCTCTTGTAAGCTCTTCCAAAACTTGCTAGTAAAGATAGGATCGCGGTCGCTCACTATGCTAGAAGGAACACCGTGCAAACGAACTATCTCTTGAATGTATACGGAGGCTAACCATGGAGCAGTCCTCTTACTCTTCACGGGAATGAAATGGGCGCTCTTAGTAAGTCTGTCTACCACAACCCAAATCCCCGTATTACCCTTCCTCGGTCTCGGTAATCCGTCAACAAAGTCCATCGAAACACTTTCCCACTTCCATTGTGGGACCTCCAATGGGTGAAGCAACCCACCGGGTTTCTTTTGCTCTGCTTTTACTTGTTGGCACATCAAGCATCTAGCGACAAACTCAGCCCCATCCCTCTTCATGCCGGCCCAAAAGTAAACTCGTCTCATGTCCATGTACATCTTGTCCCCGCTGGGATGGATGGTCATCTTCGAACGATGTCCATCATCAAGAATGGTCTTCCTCAAGTTCTCGTCCCGTGGTACACAAAGTCTACCGTCCCTATGTCACCAACCCTTATCATTTAGGGTATCCCTACGGAGATGGCTCGATGACTCCCCTCCTTTGAGCTTCTCTTCTAACTCAACCAATTGTGGGTCTTCTAGCTGTGCCTCACCAATCCATCCCAAAAGTGTAGGTCTGACCTCTAAGGATGCTAGTAAACCGGGTACAAAGTCAACGGAAGGTCTAAAGTCAAACGTAGAGATGAACTCAAAGAGTCGCCGTTCAACAAACAACGGACTCAAGGACAACCTTTTCCTACTTAAGGCGTCTGCCACCACGTTACCCTTGCCAGGGGTATATGCTATCTCAAAATCATAGGACGCTAAGAATTCCATCCACTTCGCTGCCTTAACTTCAAGTCCTTCTGAGAGAATAAGTATTTTAGCGATTTGTGGTCAGTGAACAATTCGAATTTTTTTCCAAGAAGATAATGGCACCAAGACTTAAGCTCTAAAACAATAGCGGCCAACTCTAGGTCATGTGTAGGGTAATTTCTCTCATGCACTCTCAACTGCCTTCCACCATAGGCTATTACCCTTCCCTCTTGCATTAAGACTGCGCCTAGTCTTGTCCCACAAGCATTGGTAAAAACGGTAAATGGCTTACTCCCATCTGGCAACACTAAGACTAGGGCTGTGGTCAAAGCTCTCTTTAAACGTTGGAACGCATCATCATAATCTACGTCCCATGTGAAAACTAGGTTCTTTTTTTGTCAAGCGTGTTAATGGAGCTGATATTTTTGCGAAGTCCTTGATAAACTTCCTATAGTAGCCTGCCAACCCTAAGAAAATCCTCACCTCGGTAGCATTTTTAGGGACCTTCCAATCTTGGATGGCCACTACCTTCGCGGGATCCACAGCTATCCCTTCTTTGGAAACCACGTGCCCTAAGAATCGCGCCTCCTTTCTCCAAAAGTGACATTTAGAAAATTTAGCTTTAAGGCTATGCGCTTGAAGGGTCTCCAACACTTCCCTAAGATGTAGGGCATGTTCTTCCTCACTCTTAGAAAAGACCAAGATGTCATCCACAAAGACTACCACGAATTTATTAAGGTACTCCCTAAACACCCTACTCATCAAGTCAACAAAGTATGCGGGGGCGTTTGTTAAACCGAGGGCATCACAAGCCACTCGAAGAAACCGTCCAGAGTCCTAAAGGCAGTCTTGTCTATGCTATCCTCAGCCACTCTCAACTGATGGAAACCAATGGCTAAGTCCAACTGCGAAAACACTGAGGTGCCAACTAACCGATCGAAGAGATCGTTAATCCTCGGCAGTGGGTGTCTATTCTTCTTAGTAAGCTTATTAAGTTCTCTATAGTCCACACAAAGTCTAAGGGACCCATCTGCCTTCGTGGCAAATACTGCTGGAGCACCCCACTCCGATATACTACGTCTAATGAACCCCTTCTCAAGCAACTCCTTCACTTGCTTACTGAGTTCTCTTCTCTCTCTTGGAGCCATGTGGCGCACTGGCAATGCAACTGGCTTTGCATTATCTACTAGATATATTCGAAAGTCTATCTCGTGTTTTGGGGGTAAACCCCTCACCTCATCAAAGACATCAACATATTCATGGACTATACGAACAGAATGTAAATCATCATCGGATGCGTCAAGGGATTCTAGGTAGCTAAGCATTACTGGACCTCTAGGGTCACAAGAAATATCAAGGGTCTTTCCACCACAAGTCAACAATATAACTACCCTTCTTTCACAATCTAGGATGGCCCCATATCTAGTTAGCCAATCCATACCTAGAATCAAGCCATAGCCCATGAAGCCAAGAACAAAGGCGTTGCATTCAAACTCTACGCCCAGGATAAACACTCTCAAATCCCAACAGATCATAGAAAGATGAGCCGAACCACCAATAGGATTTGAGACTACTAAGGGATCTGTAACTAGACTAGTATCTAGGTGCAATGTTTCAACTAATGATGTAGAGATAAATGAATGTGATGCGCCAGAATCGAATAAAGTACGGATAGGATGATCAAACAGAAAAACTAAACTTTCAACGGAAATTGCTCTACCTCGTTCTCGCAGCAGTGGTACCACGAGAGCCTGAACTTGTCCCCTTTCCTGCCCTGGTGCCATAAGAGCCTGCACCTGTCCTCCTTAGGTAGACCCTGCCCTCTGCCCCTTCTTTGGGCAGTCCTTGATAAGATGTCCCGCTTCACCACAGTGGAAATAGCCAGTCTTCTTTTTCTTCCTACAATCTTTGCTTAGATGGCCTGGTGTCCCACAGTTAAAGCATCTCTTCTTTCCCTTAGCATTGTTTCCTTTACCACCTTTCTTGTTCTGTTATTGCTGTTGCGGTTTCTTTTGATCCCCTTTCTTCTCGGGTGCCTTATTAGCATTAGCGCCCTTCTCCTCTTCATGCATAAGCGCCATGTCAACTAGTCTCTCAAAGGTAGGCCCCATGGGAATGTGTGTCATAGCCAACCCATGAAGCGGCTCGTTGAAACCCTTAACAAATCTTAGAGCCTTCTTTTCTGGTATATTCACCAAGTCCATGCCAAATCTCACCAACTAATTGAATTTTTTGATGTATTCTTTCACCGATAAATTCCCTTGCTTCAACGCCAAAAATCTTTCCATGTATAGATTCTCTTCAGCCCGTGAGAGAAACTTCGCCTCAAACCTCCGCTTAAAATCTGGCCAAGTATCGACTGGACGTTCTCCATTAGTGACCTCCCACCAAAACGAGGCCTCATCCTTCATTAGCCAGGCAGCTAACCATACCTTTCTTCCATCATCCACTTCAAAGATTCTAAACAATTCTTCCACCTCCTTTAGCCAATTACGAGCTTCAACAAATGTCTCTGTCCCATGAAAAGGTTTTCCACCCATTGCCCTAAAGTCCGTACATATCTTTGCGAAAGTATCAACGTGAGGAGGAGGAGGAGGATTTGCTGGACCTGCAGTGGTGGCCCTAGTCTCCAAATACCTCCTAAACCATCCTGGTATCGTTATTCCTTTGGGTATCTTAGGAATTCCAGACATGCTGAAATGAAAAAAAGGAAAGATTCAATACAAAAGAACCAAAGGAAAGATATATGGCTCTTGGGGTTATGATTTCAAAAATAAGCTTTTCTCTTGAAAATACTTTCCTTAAAACATACTTTTGAAAGTACTTCTTTATAAAACTTGTTTTTCAAAAACACTTTTCAAAATTCATATCTGTTCTGGTAACCTTCAGCTCTGATACCACGTGTAACACCCCACGTCCATTAATGTCACTCACAAAGGGAATGCATTAACTTCTATAGAGCGTTTTAAGTGAGTATAGAACAGAAACTTAACAACAAGATAAATATAAACAGTACTTGAAGAATAAAAAAACTTTATTTCATTGCAGCGGAAAATACATATGTTTGATTACATCATCAAAACCAGAGCCAAGTACATAATATCCATCTTGACTAAATCAAAGTACATAAATAGAAAGACATAATCCCCAATAGAGGATAGCCATAAATAAGAGAGGCTGAACTTTACTTCAGCGATCCAAGCAATCCTCTAAAAGCAAGAAATACAGTTGTCCAAAATCAAGCTCCACTGGTGCTAGTTCCAACCTGAGCACCTGTGGGGAAAGGAAGAAAAGAGGAGGAAACAAAGGGGGTCATACATAAAGTCTGGCGAGTGTGATAACTTTAACAATATAATTACCAAAATAACTAGGCTAAGGCCTAAGTTGGAAAACAAGGAAATGACTGTGAACAATTGAGTAAGACAGAGTAAATAAGGAAACAAGATTGAACTAAGATAACGTTAAAGCGCACCTGAATCACTATAAGATAACTACTATACTGCACCATCACTAGTTACCCTAAGGTCGATCCCGCCTACAAGACTTTAACAATGATAATGGTAGTTTCACCCCTAGTTGCCTTCATAGGTGTCGCTTGCCCCTATCTCCACTAGGTGTACCCACTACCCCCATGTGATCGGCTCCCTAGCTCGTAGATACACGTGCTGGCCCCACAGTGGGGTGTATCACTCCCCAAAGTGGCAACCCGATACCACAAATAATGCACGGCTTATACCTACACAATGCAACAATGTCTTACCTACCAGCCCGGGTCCACACACGCATATGAAGCCGTTGGACTTGCGTTGCCACGCTAACCCGTTTTGGCCTCTTACAGTCAAGCCCAATATGCGTGTCTCGTCCTCGACTTGGGTAGAGCCCACAAAGATACGTATGGGTTACTGGTTGAAATGGGCCCCCATTACTTGACACAAGCTATCCACCTAAGCTTGGTCCCCTCTAGTACATCCCACATAACCCTCTTCTTATTCATGTTCACTTACATGTTTCAATTTTGGTTAAGTGTTTCTAATCGTATTTCAAATGCCACCCAAGGCACCCACTAGATTCCACATGCCACCCAAGGCACCCACTTAACCCCCTCATGTACCACTACATGTTTATCTGGTTAAGTGTTTCTTAATTCATTAATATCGTAACCTCATAAAGACCTCCCACATTAGACTGGCATTTGTGGCAGCTGGATTTGTCGGGCGGGTCCGGGCAGTGTTACACCACAAACGATCCTAACCTCGTGTCTTTACAATTGTTACGTATTTAATTTATGCCTAAAACCTCCCACATTAGACTGGCAGTTGTGGCAGCTGGATTTGCCGGGCGGGTCCGGGCAGTCTTACACCACAAAAGAGCCTAACCTCGTGTCTTAGACGATTAATTAATCCTAGTTAATCGTTCCCCAATTTGAATTACTTTCCCTATTCAAATTATCAATCAATTCCAAATTTAACTATGGCCATAATTGACTCAATTATGTCCATCTATTTATGGTATGCAAAATCATACCAATTTTTATCACGAATTAATTTTTATGCCATTTAAGGCATTTATGCCAATTAAATCTTTTAATATTATCCCACTACCCTACGGGAGAACCGACCGTCGGATTCTCCTAAAACCGGAAACGTTGGGTTCGTATCGTAAAGAGCTTTCCAATGAATATTAGAAATTTGAAATCTAACGGTTGGATTTGGAATTATGTCCAAATCAAATTTGGAAAAGGTCGTTGTAAGTGCAGTTCCGTGGCAGTTATTGAAAACCGACTGTACGGGCCTTGATAAAATTATTAAAAATATTAATAATCTTTGTAAAATCATAATATATGAATTGGAAAGAACTGCGATGAAAAATTCAACACAATACAAAAACCCTATCCTCCGGCTTGCGTTGTTTTAAACGTACCAAGCATGTTTGGCTATTATAGGGGAAAACCCTATCCTCCGGCTTGCGTTGCATTGTGTGATGGGACCTGGGTCTTATAATAGCTTCATTTTTCCAAAAAGCATTGCGTTGTTTATTCTATGCACGGATATTCTTGGGAGGAAACCCGTTCCGTATTATACGGCGTGGTCCCTGGAATTACTCTCTTTTAAAGTAAAGTTTTAACTAACTGTTTTAGTTCTCACACCAGTCACATGACTGACCTAGAGTGAATTGTTTTAACCTAAAATCTGGGTGCCCTTATTTTCGACACGGGCAGCTAGTAGTTGGGTTTTTGCAGATTTATATTCACAGGATCCTGATTTACAACTGGAACGATACACGGAAAGCTCTGTATCCGTGTATTGCTTCAAGTTGTGTTTTGTATTATTTTCCGCTGCGATCTATGTAAATGTAATTTAAATCTCTAATATATGTCAATTGTGTAATATTTATTCATTCTCTGTATATTCTTGTATTCTGATGGAATTGTTGTAATAAACAATGAAATGTTCTTCTGTTTGTGTTCCAATGTGTGTTGTTCTCAAAGCAATCCGGGCTTTCCTTACCGAGGAAGTTACGGGTTCTTACATAGTACAAAAAACCATTTGCATTTTACCGCACAGGTGATGTGCGCTGAATCCATATGCCACCCGTATCTGTAAAAGAACTATAATGGATTGGTTTTTCCTGAGTATGCCGTGAGTTATGGAACGTTAAGTCACTGAGGTTGTTTACATTCAGAATAACTTCAGTAAAAGGGTTACGTCTCATACTGACTTCCTAATCGTCATCAGTGTAATTATGTGACTCTTTCATGATCCTACAGATCATGACGGTAAGGTCAGGAGCTTGGATCTCCATCAGATTTTGGCAGTCGTGATCCAACTCTAGAGTACATTATTTATGGTGCCTCCTTGGTTAGACATCATCATCAAGTTCAATAATGCCAGCAGGCTGATTCTGTGAAGGCCGAGCAAGGGCCACTTGTTTTGGTTAGTGACAAGAACTCCAGAAACCAAGTTTCGGATGATAATGGTGTAGGAATACTGTAAGGGGGTTCGGTCCCGGTCCTATAGGTGAGGTTAGTTCCAAACCGGATAAGCCTGAGATGATTTGTTCCCTATGATATGGCGGCTCCTACCCTATCTTGAGATAATCTTCTCCTCTATTTTCGGTCACTGTGTTGGGAACTGGATGAATAACTGTTGAAGACATAGTTGTTAGGAGTTGGATCACTCTTATTTCCCTTAAGGCGATGAATGTTTACTCGGGTGGCCCGTTATAGCTAATGCTTCAAAATGATATTCTTTTTTATTTGTTGGTTGAGATGTATCTGGCTATCTTCCAGTTTCTTCATCATAGTATCTAGTTAGACTTAGGTAACTGGAGCATTAGGAGCGGATTTAGTGGCCACATTAGTAGTGGAAAAAACATTAGCATTATCAGGAAGATTTTACTAGGTAGAAGGTTCAATATGATCAACATCAGAAGGTTCAATAGCTTAAGAGTTCTTCGTTATATCTTCAAGTTTCTTAGGTAGATCTACGATTTGAGAAGATTCAGAAACTTGAATGGTAGAAAGTCTGAAAAACTGAGTTTTTAATCTCTTAATGAAAGCATCAGAATGTTGACACTAAGATTCAACACAATACAATATTGAATAACAAAACAAACATTTATATATTAATCAGAGTTTTGATACAAGAGTTCTATACAGCGGAATTTAAAATATAGTTGAATACAATAAAAATATTAACTGGTTTAAATCTTCATAGTGCGCCATCTTACAATCTCCAGCTTCGCCAATCTTCGAATGCTAAGAAGTAATCTTTAGATCTGAAATGCTCGGGTCTGACCCGAGCATTTCGTGCAAAAACACAAAACACTCGAGTCGGGATTAAATCATAGTTCAAGTAAATCAATTTCAATAAAACCTAAATGTAATGGTAAATTCCACGAAAAATTGCTAAGATGTAGCATAGCGACTTGGGATAAAACAAGTCAGGAAAGCACATGGATTTATGTATATAAATATATATGTATGTATGTATATGCCAATGGCATATATATACGCATACAATAGTATGTATATACACATGTATCCATCAGTGGCCACACATATATATACCCCCAAGACATGAACAATGACTGAATTTGAATCAAGGCATGTTTCAAGATAACGCAAAATGTGAAGATGAAATGATCCGAACTTCCTCGTAAAGGAAAGCCCGGATTGAATTTGAGAACTCGACAAATCAGAGCACAAACAGAAGAACATTTCATTGCTTGTTACAACAATTACATCAGAGTACAAGAATATATAGAGTATGAACAAATAATATACATTTGATAAATATCAGAGATTTACAATTTACAATGCAGCGGAAAATAATATAAAACACAACTGAAAGAGATAAACGGACACAGAGCTTTCTGGATATCGTTCCAGTTGTAAACCAGGATCCTGTGAATATAAATCTGCAAAACCAAAACTACTAGCTGCCCGTGTGCAAAATAGGGGCACCCAGAGTTTAGGTTAAAACAATAAACTCCATGTCATTCATGTGGCTGGTGTGAGAACTAAGACAGTTATTAAATCTTTATTTTAAAACAAGGTAAATCAAGGGACCACGCCGTATAACAAGGAACGGGTTTCCTCCTAGGAATACTAGTGCATAAAACAAATAGCGCAATGGTTTTTGGAAAAATGAAGCTATTATTAGACTCAGGTCCCATCACATAATGCAATGCAAGCCGGAGGATAGAGTTTTACCTTATAATAGCCAAACATGCTTGGTACGTTTAAAACAAATCATTTTTATACTGTTATAGTGTAAAGTGTATGAAAACAACTTCAAATATAAATGTATCATTCATAGACGGCATAGTGCCCCATCCCACTATGTCGCCATACTAAGCTCTATAATCAAAACCGAAACGTCACGTATTGGAAGTTGGATTTCCATCTGTGAACCAAGGCAAGGGATCGTCCTTCCCCCTTCGAGACTGTCTAGCCCGAGCCTTAGGAACAGCCGCAACTGCACCTAGAAGCCACAGGGCCGGTCCACACGAAGTGGATTAAAATGCCTGAACAATACGTTACCCAGCCCTATGGGGCGTAAAATTGGTTAGTATACGACCAAACCATCCATCGGCACCGCAGTGACCGATATAACCAAGGCGCCTCGCTATATATCATCCATATAAGTAAAACGTCAGGGCTTGCAAAACCCTGACACTACTCCTAGCTAGAAGGAAACGCATGTTCTTCCTAGATCCTTCTCCCATCTCTGGTTCACACCGGGGTGTGAGGCTCGCGAATTAATGCTATACACAAAGCTATGCTATATTAAAGTCGTGTTTTGATCATCAACACAAGACTTTGCTTTTCAATAGAAGCCTTGATCTTTTGCATCTTAGCATGCCACACTGGCAATTCACGCTATGCAACTAATGTCTATCAATCACACAGAATGAAATCCGATGTCAGACACACATCCATTTACAAGTTCATTTTGGATCTGAACAAAACCGGAGGAACCTTATTCCTCATCCCATATGTCCAATACAGGAGAGAGGTCCTCGCATATCCGGTCGATCTCCAAGTACGTCTGGACGATCACCACTTATTACCTTGTCTTAGGTGTACAACCCAATCAAGACATCAATAATCATCCAAATGATGTGAAGACCTCCGGTCTTTAACCACAGTCTTCATCGTCAACTTATCGTCGAATCAATTATTCATAATGGGTATAAACCCGGCCTTTCCGAATAACTCGCGTATATAATAAACAAGTGCTATAAAAAACACAACATATGCCTCATTCCAATTCTGAATATTCTTTTATTTAAATATTCATATCCTTAGGGAAAGGTTCCCATTAATTTTATCAAAGATAAATTCTTTAAATTTACTCTTTAATCTTCCTTTGGATTTCAATCCATACCAAATTAAAGTTTATCCAAACTAGTCGGGATTAGCGAACCTTACCGAAGTAATCATTTGTTATATTTCCCAATCCCAACCTATTCATCCAATGAAGCAAAACTGGTAATACTTCATATCTAACACCATGGTGTTATCGGTAAAGTTAATTACCATTTCACGTTCAAATCTAATTAAATATTTAACTATCGATTGGAGCAAAACTAGTGATACTCTATTCTCGATCATTTCTTGAATTTGATAATTTTAGTTATCAGATTCACATTTCAGTCTAATTAAAGATTCATTAAAACTCTAATTCAGTTTTTAATCTCCAAAAATCATTACTTCATGATTATTCCAAGTCAAGAAATTAATCTTATCTTTAACTGGATTAAAAAACTAATGTCATTTAAACACAGCTCATGATAAACCCAAAATCGCATTACATTAACAATGGAATCTTCACGAAAAACAGATCAATATATATAATCGATATAGACTTCCATATACAACCAATAATATAAATGGAATAATGGCAAAGCCTTTTAAATTCCATATATAGTAACATTCTTCCTCCATAGAAGTTCACTTCGAGTATTACTGAATCAAATTCCATTCCAATTTATTTTTTTAAATTGGAAAACTTTTCTTTGGAAAATTTCCCCTAAATATTAATTAAAAGATTTATTAATTCCAAATCCCATTTCACTGTAAGTCGGGTTAAAGAACGAATGTCGTTAAAAACACAGTTCACAATAAACCCAATTTGCATTCCATTTCAAATCCAATTAAATGTTAATTAATTGGTAATTCTTCTTTACATCTTAATTAAAAGATTTATTATTTTCACACGGGGTTTCAGAACAGTGTTACTGAAGACCTCATCCCATCAGTCTCTAACCATAAATTAGTAAGAGAACAAATTCCTAAGTATTAATCCCGAAGGCCGAAGCCAACATCAGATCAATATCCAGGAAAACCACTCAACTTAGCTAGTCTCCAGTTATTTTCTAATTTTCTTAACTCCATTGCGTTTAATAACAGTATTATTAAAGATACCATTCACGACAAACCCAAAATCTCATTCCATTGTTAATCAGGTTAAAGAACAAGTGTTATTTAAAACACCGTTCACGATAAACCCAAAAACCAATTTCAATTTAATTCCAATTAAATGTTAATTAATTGGTAAACTTCATTAAATCTTAATAAAAAGATTTATATCTTTTCTCAACTGGGTTCAAGAACAGTGTTAATGAAGACACCATTCACGACAAACCCAAAAACCAATTTCAATTTAATTCCAATTAAATGTTAATTAACCGGTAAACTTCATTAAATATTAATAAAAAGATTTATATCTTTTACCAACTGGGTTCAAGAACAGTGTTAATGACGACACCGTTCACGACAAACCCAAAATCCAATTTGATATTAAATACAAGGCTCTAAATAGAAAATATATCGTCTTATATTCAATATCAAATTCTGAAACCAACAAAAATCGCATTGGGAATAACAATATATATATCTTCCAAATTCCTCCATAATGTATGTATCATCATGAAATCCAATATCGAAATATTTCGAAGATGATTTCGATTCAAATCCATTCCAATTCATATATTGGAAATTTTGGTTATTTTTAAAACCATTTCAAATCGAAATTATTTTATTTAAAAATATTGGATTTAAAATTCTAGTCCATAACTAGTTCATTTCGATAAAAATATATTTTTATCTTTTCAAATATGGAATTTTTCATCCCAATTCTTCCAAATCATTTATTATGATTTTACATAAATTATTGCTATTTTTAATAATTTTATCAAGGCCCGTACAGTCGATTTCCATATACGGCCATCGAACTGCACTTACAACGACCTTTTCCGTATTTGATTTGGACATAATTCCAAATCCAACTGTTAGATTTCAAATCTCTAATATTCTTGGAAATCTCTTTTCGATACAAACCCAACAGTTCCAGTTTTAGTAGAATCCGACGGTCGGATCTCCCGTAATGTCCATTCAAAGTCAACGGTCGAAATACGCGAATTGCCACGACGCGTTCTATTCAGGCCATTGTGTATATATAATATATATTATATATATTTCGTCGATTTCCATTTAAACGTATTTTATAAATCGTTTTAAATTCATTTTCAAAACAATTTCAACTTCATATTCAATTTCAAATCAATATTGAATATTCCATATCATTGATATATAAATGAAACACCCCACCTCCGTTAAGGTCACTCACAAAGGGAATGCCTTAATTTCGGTGGAGCATTTTAGGTAAAAGATGCAGATAAATTACAAGACAGACAAATAAAGCAGCGGAAGACAAAGTCATTTTATAAACAATGTGGTTCAGTCAAGTTTTAACAATAGTTGTCTCAATCATACTTAAAAGTAATACAAGAACTTCTGTCTTGATTTAAAAACTTCCAAGTATAAAAGAAGCATAAAAATAACAATGATATTCCCCAATAAAGCATGAACCAGCCATAGCAGTGGAAGAGAGAGTCCAAAGCAATACATCGACTATCTTCGAGCTTGGAAAGAAAACTGAGCTAAGTGGTAACGTTTACTCCCTGTGATCCGGGGGGGACGGAAGAAAAGAGGCGAAACAAAACTAGGTCAGACATAAGTCTGGTAAGTTCAGTGACTTTCAGCATATAAACAGGCAAAAACATCAGGACATGAATAAACTGAATATAAGACAATATCGTGAGAACAAGGATAATAAGATAACATACGTTTAGTATAGATATGATAAGGCAAGATAAACTGAACACGCTTCTACTCTTTCTCTGCTTCGCTACAACCTTGTTATTCTGACTTTTATATCTCTGCACTACCTAACTAGTGTCCCAACTAGTACTCTATATAAAATGATAATATGATAACGTGATCCCAATCCCCGTAATTGTGGTAGCCTTCATGCGTACATCTATTATGAGGATTTCACCTTAATCTGCCTAATTGCCATGAATGAGTTAGATGTACCTTTACTACCCTATCGATCGGCTCCCTACTTGTATTAGTTTCTCTTGTGTCTGTGTCAATCGGCCCTCTCTTGCATGTAGATACCCTGTGCTGGTCCCACCATAAGGTGTATCAATCCTTATGATAGCGACCCGACACGATTCAAGATGCATAGTGTATAACTACTGGTACCCAGTGCCTACTTTTTCCTACTCTGGAGGACGTGCACGCCCGTAGACCGTCGGAACCTACACTGACGTACCCCCTGCTGTTGTTTTGACTGCTTATAATCAGCCCAGTAATCGTACCCTACCGTGCCTAGTTCAGGGCACCATGATACATCTACGTGGGTTACTGCTGAAATGGGTCCCCGTTACTAGGGTTTCCTACTAGTTAAGTTCGTGGGCCTATATATACAAATATTACCCACCTACACGAGATGTACTTAACCCTCTCACTGATTCAAGCATGTTTATTTAACGGTTAAGTTTTGTGGGCCTATATTTACTAATATTACCCACCAATCCGATATGTACTTAACCCTCCTATACATTCAAGCATGTTTATTTAATGGTTAAGTTTTGTAGGCCTATATTTACTAGTATTACCCACCAACCCGATATGTACTTACCCCACCTACACATTATGTCATACTGGTTAAGTGTTGTCCATTCATGTTAACTTAACCCACCCATTCATCGCGTCATGTTGGTTAAGTATTTCTTATTAACTTAACCCCGTTCGTTCATCAAGTTATGTTGGTTAAGTGTCATCAATCAATTCAAGTTAACTTAACCCACCTACTTGTCATGTTACTTTGGTTAAGTATTGCCTTCTTGTGTTAACTTAACCCTACCACAAATCAAGTTATATTGGTTAAGTGTTGCCCTTTTGTTTTAACTTAACCTTACCACAAATCAAGTTATTTTGGTTAAGTGTTGACCTCTTGTTTTAACTTAACCTTACCACAAATCTAGTTATATTGGTTAAGTGTTGCCCTCTTGTTTTAACTTAACCTTACCACAAATCAAGTTATATTGGTTAAGTGTTTCTTCTTACTTAACCCTACCCATTCATCATGTTATACTAGTTAAGTGTTTCCTATTAACTTAACCCTAGTCATTCATGTTATATTGGTTAAGTGTTCCTGTGAACTTAACCCTAGTCATCCATGTTATATTGGTTAAGTGTTCCTATAAACTTAACCCTAGTCATCCATCTTGTTCATTAGCATTAATTGATTTATTAATGCACCAACCTCTCACATTAGATATGTGTTGTTGCAGTTACTGGATGTGCCGGGCGGTTCCGGGCAGTTTTACACCACAACTCAATCTAACCTTGGGTTTTTCTCGGGAATGATGCATTAACCTCTCACATTAGATAGGTGTTGTTGTGGTTACTAGATGTGCTGGGCGGTTCAGGGCAGTTTTACACCACAACTCAATCTAACCTCGGGTTAGGCATGTTTGTCTTTTCACTAATTTACATATTTACAGTTTATATGTAAATTATTCACAATTGTTGTCAATTTCAGATTATGCCACATTTACCATAAATGTCCAAGTCTAGATTTTCATGCTAATTATCCCAACCAGTCATGTTCCAATTCTCAAGTTATGCCCAACAAAGCTAATTGCAAGTTATGGCCCCAAATTCAATTTCAAGTTATTACTCAAAATAGGCTACGCCTAATCTTTCCACATTTGTAATAATAGTCATGCCCCAAAATTACAATATTCATTATACTTGGCGTCCAAATCAATATTTAGGCCAAATCTAGATTTAATGTCTAATTTTTCATTTTACGCCCAACCTAAATTTAACGCTCAAGTTACCCCAAATTCGCAACAATAACAACTATGCCCAAAACTTGATTTATATTCCAATTTCACACTTTGTCGTTCATGCATATTCTAGGTTCAATATGTCAAATTACATATTCCATAATTCATGTCAAATTTCCCCAAATTGCATCTTAACAGTCATGCCATACTACATGATCCAAATTATGCCAAATAATGTCAATTTCATGTTATACCCAATTACCCCCGCATTCATAACGTATGTATTTCGAGATTCCACGCAAGATTCATGAAATAAGCGGAGAAACAATACGGAACATACTAGGCATATGACGATAAGAACTATTGGTCCAATAGATTTGATATACCAAATTGACAAGTTTTGCATAGAATACATTGCAGGCATATAGATATGATATGAATATCAACATGAACCATCACAGATGTATAAGTTTGACAAGAGTTATATCATGAACTCAAACAGGATTCCAATTCCGATATACAACAAGGATAGATATGATTGGACCAATTCCATAGTCAATAATGATTCCCAAAGGCATATATAAGCACAGATTCAAATGAAAGGACTGCTTAGAACAGGCATATTCTCATATTCCTTTTATTACGTGTCATAATTAGATTTAGGTGTTCAGATCTAAAAAGTAACTGAACTTACATAACAAAGGCAAATCTTGTTTTCTGGGATCTGTTTTCTGAAACTGGAAAGCTATCCCTTGACATAGATTATCGATTCTCTAATTTAGATTTGATTCTTAGAAAATAGTTGTTGAAGTCGTTGAATTAGCCTTTGAATCTCTACTTGAATTCTGACTTGATTTCACGAAGAACTTGAGCAGCATAACCCCGTCTTTGATTTATTTTGATATGAATTAGGGTAGAATATAGGCGTAATGAAGTTGTGTAGAGAAAACTTTTGCTTAGGGGTGTTTATATAGCATAGGGATCAACGAATCTGGTCAGAACGGGCGTCCAAATGCAGAAAAACGAACCTATCCTCGGATCTGGAAATAGGGGGGAGGTCACCCCCTGGTCGACTTATGTGACCCAAGTCGACCCTCTGGTCGACCTGGGTGCTGGGCGGGAAATTTCCCGCCTAGCCCGGGCGTGTGATTTGAATTTCGAATTTGAATTCGAGCTTTTTTAATTTATTTAATTTCCTGAAACTTCTAAGTGCCATAACTTTCTCATACGAAGTCCGATTTACGAAAACTTAGACTCTATTCCAAGCAGAATTCCGAGATGAATGTAATGGCGTAACCCGTTTCCCTTAATTCTTCTTTAAAAATTAAGTATACTTTAATATTTTACTTTAATTTTCATAGAAAATATGGGGTGTTACATTCTCCCCTCCTTAAAGGATTTCGTCCCGAAATCTTCAGGTTAGGAAGAACGTATATCCTACCATCCAACCGTCCATCTACTCAACCATCAAACACAGGCATCCATTGTCCTTAAAAGGCTTCTAATGCCATATGAACATATGTAGAGTGTGTGTATGTTCCTTATCTAATGCAAAATCAGGCGGTTTACTGATTCAGTTGGCCTCCTTAATGCGAATCATGAGAGCGTCATGCATCCAATATGTATGCAAATAACCCTAATCATGTAAATACTATATGTATGCATATTCATTCATCCATATGCAACATCCATATGATAACACATCAAGTTTCAATCCATATACAAATACATTCATATGCACATGCAATATGAAAGTGACTGAGCCAATCTAGTGCCTAATTTGTGTGTATATGCATCCACGAGCATCCACTAGCAGCCACTTGCAACCATCAATCATAACATGTTTCAAATACAAGTTTACATCCATTGGCATCTACCTAAGGATAAGGAATAGGATCGAGGAGATATACTTAAAAGGTAGATACAAGCATGCATAAACTTAAGGAAAGAGAGATCAAGGATGTACCCTCAAAAAGAAAAAGGGGTAGGCTGCACGTATCTAGTCTTAAATCGCACCTTCTTGAACTTCACTCCACTGTACCTTAACTAATTTAACTTCACGATTGCGAAGCTTCTTGACCTCCATTTCCAAAACCTACTCGCAAAATAGGACCTCGATCACTTACTATGCTAGAGGGTATCTAATGTAGTCGAACTATCTTTCCAAGATAAACAGATATTAACCATGATACTAAGTGTATATACTAAGATGATTAGAGGTCTCTCCTCTACTTAGCTTATTCATCATGTTACAAATCTGAGGGTAAAGGTTGCTATGTACTTTTTACCTCTCTTAAGGTCAGTCTTTTTCTACTTAGGGCGCCTGCCACAACCATTTATCTCTCACGTAAACCATCCTAGTCGAACTCGACATCCCTCAAGCACAAGCCCCAAAGGCCTAAACCAATATCAGACAAGCACCCAAGGAACACCTCCTCCGAATTTGGACGATCTACGTGAGATGATACTAGCAAAACGACCAAACAATTGAGCACTTAACTGACTCTGGCTATCCTCGCCAATCTTGCTCCAAAACATGTGTTTGAGACATGTTATGTTTGATGGATGCAAGTGGATGCAAGTGTTTGCTAGTGGTTGCCCATGGATGCATTTACACACACATTGGGCACTAGATCGACTCAATCACTTACATATTGCATATGGATATGTGCAATTTTTTTATGGATGCAATATGGTTGGCTCATCACATGGATGTTGCATATTGGTGATGGTTGTGCACACATATAGAATTTATATGTATCATTAGGATTCTTTTGCATACATATTGGATACATGACACAGACATATATTGCATTTAGGAGGTCAACAAAATCAGTGGATCGCCTGATTTCTGCATTAGGATATAGGAACATATACATACACTTATGCATATGTTCATACAGGCATTAGAATTCTTCTAAGGACAATGGATGCTTGTGTATAATGGATGAGTAGACAGTTGTGGTTGGTAGGATGGTAACATTCTTCTTAACTTGAAGATTTCGAGGACGAAATCCTTTAAGTAGGGAAGAATGTAACACCCCAAAATTAGATATACTATACCGTAAGGATAATTAATTAAAGGATTAATTAATTAATGAAGAAAAATAAAAAAAAATGAATGTATATATGTGTGTGTATATATATATATATGCAATTATGTTAAGAAGGTACAAGTTTAAAAATGTGCATTGCATGCGAATTAATTAGGCTACAGTAAAAGAAAAATTAATGCAATTAAGACAAAAAGTGGAAGAAATGTGTGGATGCATGCAGTAAAAAGAAAGAAAAGAAGAAGAAGATAAATACAGTCAATCTATTTGGGAAGGAAAGATTTATGCATGTATAAATATATATATATATGTATGTATGTAGATAACTTAATTATGCATTGACTTTGTATGTTACAAGGAAAGTAGAAAATAAAGGGGAATTAAATTATATACTCGATTTCCACTTCTTAAAATAGGTAAGCAATCAATTTGCATTAGTTGTCAATATTAGAATTTATAAATAGGTGCGTATATATATATATATTTAGATATTTATATATGTGGGCAATTAATGTATATAGTAAAGGAAGAATATGTAAACATGAATAGATTGAAATTAATTTGTAGATGTATGTTAATATGGTATTGATTGAAAAACATGTAGTTGACCTTAGTTTATATATGTGTTTGTGATAATTTGTTATTCATATTAATTGATATTAATTAAAGAAAATATGTTAATTGGGCATTTATGTTCATTTGTAAAAGCATGTTATTTGACATCAAATTGTAAACATGTTAATAGGGTATTGTTAGGAAACCATGTAATTATCTTAATTTGTATAAATGCTTATGCTAATTTGTCACTTATGTCAATTAACATTAAGCAAGATATGTTAATTTGAGGAATATAGTAAAATTGTTATTCAATGTTAATTGACATCAATTAACAAGAATATGCTAATCGAAGAAAGCATGCAATTAGATGTTTAAGTTCAATTCTTATTAATCTAAGGGAAGAAAAATAGAAGGTTATTAATATATATAAAATAATTTGCTGACTCAGCACTAGGTGTACGATGCGGATTAAAAACCTAATATCTAAAGGCTATAATTAATCTAAACTTCTATATAAGCGTACATAGACTCAAGCTCTAAACCTAAACTAAATTAGTCTCTTAGCCACCATGCTGCTGCTAGAATAGTTCACCTTCTTCTTAAGGCTTAGGAATTGCAAGTCAGAATTCTTATACAAACGACGAACAAATTATTATCTTTTCTAATCCATCTTTGTGAGCACAATTTCTTTCACAAAATAATTAATAAATTAATTATGATGAGTTATAATTGGGATTATGAGAACATGCCTATTGAATCATGTGACATTACTTAATTTTGTTATCGTCTGTTTGTGAACATATGACAGTTTTGTTAACTTATGTTAGTAGATCTATTTCATATGTCCAATCACATATGTTTACCTTGATTCATTTTATGACATCAGTTTATATGCAAGTCTGCATGCGAATTATACACAAGTTTATATGTGAATCAAGTATATATATACATGCGAGTTTATATGTAAAACGTGTGATATTAGTTTACATGTTTAAATTCATGATGTTGGTTCATATTTCTAAACACAAATGCTAGATTTGATTTATTTTGTGACATTAATTTACATGTCTAAATCATATGCAAGTGTAAATGTAAATCTTAATTTACATGTCTAAATTATATATGCAAGTTTATATATAAGTTTGGATGTGAATCATATGCTAGTTTATATGTAAGATTGTATGCGAATCACATGTAAGTCTTAGTTTACATGTCTAAATTGCATATGCAAGTTTAATACAAGTTTTTATGTAGATCATATGCAAATTTATGTGAAAACCATGTTCATATATGCAAGTTCATCTTTATGTGTATAGATCTATGCAAATCATATCTTATATAATTAGATCTATGCCAGTTTGTGGTTTATGCAAATTATGCCTATTGCCTATGCAAGTTATTGATTATGCAAATTTATGATTATATAAATTATAATCATGCAAGTTTTGATCCATGCAAGCCTATTCTTATTTGCAATTTAGATCTATTTTATGTGTTATGCAAGTTGTGATGTTTCTTTTCTTTGTATGAGTTAGACTATTTGCGAATCTAACCTATTTCATATTAAACGTACGAACAACGTGGGGGAAATGGGAAAATATTAAATATTGATATTGTGAATTGGCATAAAATGGCTTAAAAGCATATAAATAAATTTGAGACATTAATTGGTCTAATTTATATGCATAAAAATTGTGGACATAATTTAGGTGACAATTATGGACATGGATTAAAATTGGAAATTATTGACAATTTGAATAGGGATAATTAATTAAAATTTGGGTTGAATAATAATGTGTAATAATAAATGCCTAAGACACGAGGTTAGACTCGTTTGTGGTATAAGACTGCCCGGACCCGCCCGGCACATCCAACCATCAAACAATGTCCGATAAGCTACGCTTTGAATAAGCCAAAGCTCTGATACCACTTATAAAGGGTCTAGGCTTTTAACCATCAAACAATGGCCTACACTGCCACCGTGGCATTACAAGGATACCTCAAAACTGCTTTTACGGCTAGCCTCTAGACTCGACCAACCCTTATTGTCGGGAGATGTAGGGGTAAGAGTCTCCCGTCTGCCACCAAACCGCGAAGCGAGAACCCCCTATCATGCGTACCAATTAAGAAACTGGCTCTAATACCACTTGTAACGTCCCACCTTTTGACCACTTCAAATCAGTAATTAAACCAATTTAAAACGTCCAAACCGATGGACCATTATTTAGCTTACAGAGTTTAAAATAAAATCAACACAGAAAAAACACAGAATAAGTAGATGACACAATATTGAATAACAAAATAAACTTTTATATAATCAGATTTTTATTTTGTAACATCCCGTCTTTTTGACCGCCCCAAATTGGTAATTAAACCAACTTAAACGTTCAAATCGACGGAGCGTTATTAACTTACAGAGTTTAATAACATAATCAACATAGAAACACAGAATAAATAACGCAGTATTGAATAGCAGAATAAATCTTCTAAAAAAATCAGAATTTTGATACAACATTTTTCCTATACAGCGGAATATAAAATACGGTTGAATGCAGAAAAAATATTACGGTTTTAAACTTCAGAGTGCACGCCTTCAGAACCCCAGCGTCGCCAATCTTCGAATCCTAAGCTGTAACCTCTAAATCTAAAATGTTCGGGTCTGACCCCGACCCGAGCAAAACAAAAACTCGGTTCAGGTTTAATATTAGTTCAAGTAAGTCTATTTCAATAAGTCACTAAAATAAAATAGTTAATCCTGGCATCTAAATCTCAAGATAAATATTGCATACTCTAGATCAATATAAGGTACGGTCAAGTAGCTTTGTACATGAACCACAGTTAACATATTTCCAACACAAGGCACAAACCTTCTGGAAAGACAGTGCAATAAACACATAGGCAACACTACACATTCATTAGCCATTTGTATATCATTTTCATTATATCCATGTATGCATTACCTTAATTTCAACTATTAAGGACCCAGTAACCTTTGAAGTAGGTAACTTAAACAAGTACACTTATGTCAACTTAAGATTTAAATTTTCGTTGTCATCAAATTACTCGAACAATTCAACTATTTTCATCCATGTGATTTTATAATGAAATAAAATGTTGTAGTTTCATGTAACCACTAGGGATGCCATTTGACCGTTCAAGCTTTAACGAAATAAGTCATAATGGGAAATTGATGCGAACAAAAAGACCTCAAATGCATAGTCCATCAATACATTCATTGGCTTAAAGCATCAAGTACAGTACAAATGTATTTTTTCTTATATATACACACACATCATGTTCTACTTTTTAAAAAAAAAATTAAAAAAAAATTATTTCCTTTCAGCAACCTGAAAATGTATGTGTGCAATAAATGGGTATTGTGGTCTTTCAGGTAGTGGTTGAATGGTACTAGTGTCTGAATGCAAAAATTTGGATTTTGGTTGGGTCAAAATAATTAAAGAACATTACTGTCTTCATGTCTACAAAAGTAATCCATGCAACAGAATCACAATAGTAATCCATGCAACAGAATCACATTAAACAATTCCCTTAAAAGTCATAGGCTTTTTGTATGGACATACATTATAATAAATGCATGAATTGTATTTTTCACTCCACATCAAGCTTTATAATTCATGTTATGTTTTCATATGGTTTGCAGATCTCTTGTGTGTAAAAAGATATCAGAGAACTATTTTTAAAAACAGAGTATAGAAATAGACAAAGGTGTTCCAGGTTTTCAAAAAAACTGGGTATACACATGCATGAATAAGTTAATCAACCCAAAGTTTTAGATCTACATCTGAGCATACATATGCTTGTTCAAACTGAGAAGATGATGATATTTTACCAAATTTATTAAATACAGCAAATGGCACTTCTGGCGAAAATCCAGATGATACAAAAAAAAAATTGTTCTTTAACTGATGTCATGGTTCTCTAAGCTTTTACCAATAATTTTTTTCCTTATTCTAAATTAGAAAAACAAAGTAGTCACAGCTTCTTATCCAATGCAACAAAGACAAAAGCAGTCTCAGCTTTCATGAAAATTAAAAAAACAAATGTCAAGAAGAGGACAGCACGCATACTGGGGGTGAGCACATATCGTTTTTAAAAGGGTGTTAACAACAGTTTAAAGTTTAGACAGCAAATAAGGTTAGTTAATTCAAAGACAGTCCATGACCCAGTTTAACCAACATAGCCATATACGAAGAAGAACAATATATTAAGTGAGTTGTTTTTGGTTTCGAACAAGCAGGGAATCAGGTAAGTAAAGTAACTTCAAAAAAATATGGTTTCAACAGTTACATGCAAGGTATTTCAAACTTTGCAAACCCTCAATAAAGCAAGATTCGGCCACATATTACAGAAAATGGACTATTTCGGGTTTAAGCCAAGAAAACAGGTGTGTGAAGCAGCATCCAAAATATCATGATCAAATCAAGCAACATTTAACATGTCAGTAAAACAGTTCAACCAAGAATACCTTCACCATTATAATTTTAGCTTAGAATCGGTGTTTAAATACTTAAACTAAGATCATTCGTGAGATTAACTCACCATAAATGCAGCAGAAAGGCGGCAAGGTAATGGCTTCGGTTCTGGTGGCAGCGTAGTGCTCACGGTGGTTCCGATAGGCCTACGGTCAGCTGCGTTTGTGATTCGATGCGGCGGCGGAAAACAAGAGTTATTGTGACTCAAATTCTCGGATGGCGCGAGTATCAAAAAAAGATGGTGGGAGTCTAGGGTTCGACGAGGAGGATAGTAACTGATTGTTGATGGCGGCCATTTTTAATCAATTTGGGGAAAATGGTTTTTGTTAGAGGAATGGAATGATTTCCTTTCTTAAGAAATGGAGAAGAGTGGCGTGATTTTTATATAGAAAAAGTTGGAGATAAAAACGATGTTGCGTCATGGATTATAGGATAGCACGAAAATTTCCAGAGATAGGTCGGCTGAGTTTTCATCTGATGTGGGTTATAACTGGGTTTGTGGAAAATTCATTTATGGTTAACTTAATATTAAAACGGCTCCGTAAACTGGCGTTGAACACTCAGTATTCGTACCGTAAATACAGTTTCTAAAAGCTATAAAAATTATACGCATCTCCACGTCTTCGCGTTTTGAATCCAATAAAATTATCTTGGTTGTAAACCGACTTCGTTTGTTTACAACATTATTTTAAATTTTAAGTTATTTATCGTTCCACTGATTTAATTCCATTTGTTCACCAATGACCCTGTTCATTTCCAAATATGAAATGTTAAATTCAAATTTCTTTATACACACAAATACACACATAACCAAGCCAATTTCCGACATATTTTATCAAATACAAACTACAATTTATTTAATGATAACAACGTTTATTTTAACTATTTATATTTCTCAATCGAATTTCACATCAAATTCAAACAACCAAGTTTAACTCAAATATCCTATAACAAATATTTGATTCACAACAAACCATTCTGGATTAAATATAGAATTCAATCCATACACAAAACAATATATTATATTTTAAATTTTAAATCTCACTATCAAATATATATTTGATTATAAACAATTAAATCTTCAATTAATATCACATTCCAATGGTTGAAATTTATGGGACATTACAATCTAACCCCCTTTAAAACTTTTCGTCCTCGAAAAGGAAAGATCATTAGAGTTATAATAATGTATGCTTCAATGGTTCATCTGCATAAGAAATTTTTCCACAATTAATTTAAATATTGATATTTAACTCATCGATCCTTTATTTTATCCATCGTACTCCATTTACTCGAAAAAAGTCAAATTTCCTTTCAAAACCAGCCTCCTCTTAAATCTCAATTTCTGCAGACGTTGGATTTACGCATCCCAATTTCTGTATAAACCTCATTTGTTAGTATTTGCTCATCCGTTTCAACCCAGTCTCCTTCAATCCATTAAATCATTCTCAATACTTATTGAAGAGTGAAAATAATATTTTCTCTTCCAGTTACAAATTGTCAACTTATTATTATTTTTTTCCAAAATCCGAAATCTTTTATAATTTCTATATGTATCATGAAATCCATGCAAAAATAACTATATCATTATTTCAAAGTTACGGACATGAAATACTTTGAAATTCTCTTTCTTAACTTACTAAGTTAGATATATTTTAATCTCAAATTATTTATTTGAGAATACTTTATAACTCGAAGTTTAACAAGTCTATTGTCGTTCTCACAGATGTTAGACATACGCTGGCCAGGCGCACGACTAAAATCTCCAAGAACTAATTATCCTTGCTTCAACTTCTAGTGAAAATATTTCAAAAATTCTTTTAAAAACAGATACGGAAAGTATCAATGTGATATGGATATGTTGATTGTTCATGAATCGCAGATGCACAATGGTTTCGTCTGGATCCCCCAGAAAGCATCTGTATCCATAGGAAATCACTTCCCTGTGAATATCGTCATGGACAGATCAACAGAAGATATTTAAGAATCAAAAGACAATCTGAGGTCATCGAGTGTTGGTTACTCTCTCTCAAGGTCACGAAACAAATTATCAAGTTATGAAGATAAATCAGGTCACGAGGACAAATTGCTGCATTAAACAGGTGACTCAATCACTAAGATACCTAAGTGGACCGCGGGTACACAATGGTTAAGCCTGGATCCCCCAGGAAACATCCATACCCGTAAACTTTCACAGCTCTGCGGATTACGCCCTTACAACTCGACTGTAGATCGCAGCAGTCACAATGGTTACGCTTGGTTCCCCAAGAAACATCCGTCCGCCGTAGGCTATCTGCAGCCCTGCGAATTTCGCTACACAGTCGAATTCCAACGACTCTAGATCGCAGCGATCACAATGGTTACGCCTGATTCCCTCAGGAAACATCCGACCGCCGCAGGCTATCTACAGCCCTGCGACTTACGCTAGCGGTCGTGCTCAATGGCAACTCATGAGTTTTATGCCCGGACAACCTACTACCACCACCAGCATATCTCAACTAAGCTCGACATTCATAGAGAATGAAGGTACTTCCCTTATCTTTATTTTGAAAAACATACGATACTATATATATATATATATAATATTTTATTACATATTCCTCAAAAATCATACTTATGTCAATTCATAAGATTTCCTTTCAAATTATGTTTGCGAACATCACCTTCTTATATAAATTATGTTATATAAGATCCCATTTCAACTCGATTACCTTCCAAGTCAATGGTCTCCAAATTCGTTGTTTTCTTTATATATATATATATATATATATATATATATATATATATATAAGTTCCGGAAACTTCTAAATTTAATATTCGAAATCGAATATCCCCAAATTCCATTCCAATTTCAAAATTTTAGTTTTGATTTCTTAATCAATTCAGATGTTTGATATCTTTTCATACTCAGATTCATGAATCTATTTGTTACAACCCAATTTCTCTTCCAAGTTCTAATTATTAAGTTCATTACTTAATTCCAACCTTGCCGATTTGAATTTTTTCATTCAAATCAACTAACTATTAGATTTCTTATATCCTTGTATTAATAAACTCGAATTTAAATTCAAGTACTATTTAAATCTTTCCCCTATTTTTAGATTTTTTTAAAAATATAGTTGATCAATTCATTTCAACTTAGAATCTAAATCTTTATTGACAAAGATTTAATTATTCAATAATCGGCAATTTACTTTCAATTCAGTCACTGGAAATCATGATTTCAATTATTCCCACCAAGCACCTCTAAAGATGTACAAATTCATTATTTTCATATATATGGGATTTATCATTCAACCCAACGTGATAATCAATTTCGGATTTGTCTCAAATATTTAAACTATATATTCCTATTTGTATATCAAACCATACTTCTGAAATCAATCTTTTTTATCTAAACAAATAAGCAGCAAAGCCACTAAAATGGTTTTTCTCCATAATTTCTATTTGAAAATATTTGTATTTACTACTAATATCGATTTTCAAAACAATTGAAATCAATTTCAAAAAATTCCGGAATCGAATTCTCTAATCAAATCAATCGATCTCCTTAATTGCAGTTGCCATTTATTTCACATCCTGGCTTCATTTCAAATATGCTTTTTCATCTCCTTCAATGATTTCCTTAATTACTATTTGGTTGAATGCAATACACTCTTTTTTATTCTCTTTGGCAACTTAACACCTTCACATTTATTATTTCTTATTTCCTTCACAAGGAAGACGGGAATAGACCTGGACAGTTTTCATTTTCACACCATCGTTTCTTCTCCAATTCATAAGTTGATATCATTAATGTGATTTCCACTATATTATCGCTTAAATTCCAACAACCATTCTATAAAATCATTTACACTTCTAAAAATAGAGATTCCAAAATTTTAATTAGTTGGGGTCTACAATTATCGATGATCGTCTTCTTGCATAACTATCTCCATGGTATTCATCATCCTCATTTTAATCTTCGAAATTTTACGATCTTCAACAAATCTTCTCATACCATTATCTTTTCCTCAATTCTCTTCGTATTATTTCCATTTCTTGGAAATATTCCTGTATACTCTTAACCAAATGGTTATTGTATTATCACACATTTCTATCCCTCCATATTAATCAATCCCTGACCGTAAATTAGTGGCGAACGACTCTCTAAGTATCAACCCCGAAAGCCGAAACCAACATCAGATCAACACTCAGAAAGTCATCAACTTAACCATTCTCCGGTCGGTTTCCAATTTCCTTAACTTTATTACTTATCAAATTGTTGCTTACGAAATCCCGGATTCAATTTACAGATCCACCTCTATTACGTTCTGCAGCTCTTCGTTCTCGTTGTATGGCTTTTTGTTCTTTAGTTCTCGCAATTCCGATTTATCAAAACCCGTTAGCCCCTCACGATCTAAAAAAACATTTTAAATTATCATATTTATTTTCTAAACTTTTGTCAGGTCTCTTATTACCATTGGAAAACATTTTCATATATTCATGAATCTTTATTTTCTAACGACCATATACTTTATTCACATGTGAACATTTCTAAATTCGTTATTCGGATTTAAACAGATATCATATACAACACCGCTATTTTCACTTAACTGTCGGCACTTATTTGCTCCACTTAACCACTCTTGCTATCGAACCTTAACCATTTCTAAGTTGACAATGAAGTCAATCAAATTGGGGTATATTTACCTCTCAGACCTTAACTGAACAACATTATTAACTTTGAAACGGATAAAATTCACAGCTTCGAACACCAATAAAACATTCATTCTCGTAATTTCTGATTTCAAATTAAAAGTTTATTTCTTTCTCAAAATCGTTGATTATAACAATAATTCACGCCTTCGAAATATTTAACTTTAAAATATACTTATTCTTTAGTCTGAACAATTTATTGATAATGTATTAATTTTTAATTAAAACGAAAAGTAAATGGTACTATTCTGAAATTTTACATGGTTGACTCTCATGACAAATTTCCTTTGAATAATCTCCTAATATTCTATAATATATTCGAAAAAATCTCATCTGATTTATATTCTGAACTTTAGAATAGTCTCACTATAATAGTCAACTCCATTTCATTTATCCTCAATTTTTGTCGTAACAATTTTGCTTCCAACGTTATTTACTTTTAAAAGCATATATTATTCCTTTTTTTCGAAACTTGTCCCATCAAATTAGCTTTGATTTCACTTGAACATTGATTCAAATCTCTTTAAAATTTCCATTCATATCTCGCTTCATTTATAGCTCATGTTCACAATTCGTTTCTTGTTAATTAACTAACAAGTTTACCTTTACTATCGAACTCATATATTTGATCATACATCATTGGTATGAAACCAATTGTAATTTTTCTTGTCACATTCTGGATAGTTAATAATAAAATTTAGCACAATCGAATTCGAATTATAACTTCCCGATTTGATTTTCATTAATCTATATTTCGAATATCGAAATAAATTCTTCATCTCTAAAACGGTTTCAAATTTTACTTTTTCTATTCAAATCCTCATCCGAAATTCTTATCCCTAAATAAATTTCGATTGTCTTAGATTTCTAAAGTACATAACTGGGAAAATTAATTCATCGATCTTATACTTATACTCTTTTGATATTATTCGATGATGGATTCAAGACTCAAATCTAAGTGAACTTATAGAAGAAAAGCTCTCATAGACCTGGATTTGAAGACTTCCGAAGATTGGGGATTTCGAACAGAATTTTCAAATCTCACAATAAATTTTTATTCCGCTATACTAGTTTCAAAATAGGTGATATTACTAAAATAATTTATCTTTCAAAAAATTATTTTTCAAAACCTTTTTTTTTCAAGATCTATTTTTAAACTCTATAAGGTAAGCTTTGAATAAACCAAAGCTCTGATACCACTTGTAACGTCCTGTCCTTTTGACCGCTCCAAATTGGTAATTAAACCAACTTAAACGTTCAAATCGACGGACCGTTATTAGCTTACAGAGTTTAATAACAGAATCAACATAGAAACACAGAATAAATAACACAGTATTGAATAGCAGAATAAATCTTTTAAAAAAAATCAGAATTTTGATACAACATTTTTCCTATACAGCGAAATATAAAATACGGCTGAATGCAGAAAAAATATTATGATTTTATACTTCAGAGTGCACGCCTTCGAAACCCCAACGTCGCCAATCTTCGAATCCTAAGCTGTAACCTCTAAATCTGAAATGCTCGGGTCTGACCCCGACCCGAGCAAAACAAAAACTCGGGTCAGGTTTAATCTTAGTTCAAGTAAGTCTATTTCAATAAGTCACTAAAATAAAATAGTTAATCCTGGCATCTAAATCTCAAGATAAATATTGCATACTCCAGATCAATATAAGGTATGGTCAAGTAGCTTTGTACATGAACCACAGTTAACATATTTCCAACACAAGGCACAAACCTTCTGGAGAGACAGTGCAATAAACACATAGCCAACACTGCACAATCATTAGCCATTTTTATATCATTCCTCATTATATCCATGTATGCATTACCTTAATTTCAACTATTAAGGACCCAGTAACCTTTGAAGTAGGTAACTTAAACAAGTACACTTATGTCAACTTAAGATTTAAATTTTCGTTGTCATCGAATTACTTGAACAATTCAACTATTTGCATCCATGTGATTTTATAATGAAATAAAATGTCGTAGTTTCATGTAACCACTAGGGATGCCATTTGACCTTTCAAGCATTAACGAAATAAGTCATAATGGGAAACTGATGCGAAACAAAAGACCTCAAATGCATAGTCCATCAATACATTCATTGGCTTAAGGCATCAAGTACAATACAAATATAGTTTGTCTTATATACACACACGTCATGTTCTACTTTTTTATCTTTTTTTTTTAAAAAAAAAAAAAAAAAAAAAATCTATTTCCTTTCAGCAACCTGAAAACGTATGTGTGTAATAAATGGGTGTTGTGGTCTTTCAGTAGTGGTTGAACGGTACTAGTGTCTAAATGCAAAAAATTGGATTTTGGTTGGGTCAAAATAATTAAAGAACATTACTGTCTTCATGTCTACAAAAGTAATCCATGCAACAGAATCACATTAAACAATTCCCTTAAAAGTCTTACTCTTTTTGTATGGACATACATTATAATAAATGCATGAATTGTATTTTTCACTCCAGATCAAGCTTTATAATTCATGTTATGTTTTCATATGGTTTACAGTTCTCTTGTGTGTAAAAAGATATCAGAGAACTATTTTTAAAAACAAAGTATAGAAATAGACAATGGTGTTCCAGGTTTTCAAAAAAACTGGGTATACACATGCATGAATAAGTTAACCAACCCAAATTTTTAGATCTACATCTGAGCATACATATGCTTGTTCAAACTGAGAAGATGATGATATTTTACCAAATATATTAAATACAGCAAATTGCACTTCTGGCAAAAATCCAGATGATACAAAAAAAAAAATTGTTCTTTAACTGATGTCATGGTTCTCTAAGCTTTTACCAATAATTTTTTTCTTTTTCTATATTAGAAAAACAAAGTAGTCACAGCTTCTTATCCAATGCAACAAAAACAAAAGCAGTCTCAGCTCTCATGAAAATAAAAAAACAAATGTCAAGAAGAGGACAGCACGCATACAGGGGGTGAGCACGTATCGTTTTTAAAAGGGTGTTAACAACAGTTTAAAGTTTAGACAGCAAATAAGGTTAGTTAATTCAAAGACAGTCCATGACCCAGTTTAACCAACATAGCCATATACGAAGAAGAACAATATATTAAGTGAGCTGTTTTTGGTTTCGAACAAGCAGGGAATCAGGTAAGTAAAATAACTTCAAAAAAATATGGTTTCAACAGTTACATGCAGGGTATTTCAAACTTTGCAGACCCTCAATAAAGCAAGATTCGACCACATATTACAGAACATGGACTATTTCAGGTTTAAGCCAAGAAAACAGGTGTGTGAAGCAGCATCCAAAATATCATGATCAAATCAAGTAACATTTAACCTGTCAGTAAAACAGTTCAACCATGAATACCTCCACCATTATAATTTTAGCTCAAAATCGGTGTTTAAATACTTAAACTAAGATCATTCGCGAGATTAACTCACCATAATCGCAGTAGAAAGGCGGCAAGGTAATGGCTTCGGTTCCGGTGGCGATGCGGTGCTCACGGTGGTTCCGATAGGCCTACGGTAAGTTTCGTTTGTGATTCGATGCGGCGGCGGAAAACAAGAGTTGTTGTGACTCAAATTCTCGGATGGCGCGAGTATAAAAAAAGATGGTGGGAGTCTAGGGTTCGACGAGGAGGATGGTAACTGATTGTTGATGGCGGCCATTTTTAATCAATTTGTGGGAAATAGTTTTTGTTGGAGGAATGGAACGATTTCCTTTCTTAAGAAATGGAGAAGTGGAGTGGTTTTTATAAAGAAAAAGTTGGAGATAAAAACGATGTCGCATCATAGATTATAGGATAGCACGAAAATTTCCAGAGATAGGTCGGCTGAGTTTTCATTTGATGTAGGTTATAACTGGGTATAGTTATTTGGGAAAATTTATTTACAGTTAACTTAATATTAAAACGGAACCGTAAACTGATGTTGAACACTCGGTATTCATACCGTAAACACAGTTTCTAAAAGCTATAAAAATTATACGCATCTCCACGTCTTCGCGTTTTGAATCCAATAAAATTATCTTGGTTGTAAACCGACTTCGTCTGTTCACAACATTATTTTTAATTTTAAGTTATTTATCGTTCCACTGTTTTAATTCCATTTGTTCACAAATGACCCTGTTCGTTTCCAAATATGAAATGTTAAATTCAAATTTCTTTATGCACTCAAATACACACATAACCAAGCCAATTTCCGACGTATTTTATCAAATACAAACTACAATTTATTTAACGATAACAACGTTTATTTTAACTATTTATATTTCTCAATCGAATTTCACGTCAAATTCAAATATCCAACCAAGTTTAAGTCAAATATCCTATAATAAATATTTGTTTCACAACAAACCATTCTGGATTAAATATAGAATTCAATCCATACACAAAACAATATATTATATTTAAAATTTTAAATCTCAGTATCAAATATATATTTGATTATAAACAATTAAATCTTCTATTAATATCACATTCCAATAGTCGAAATTTCTGGGACATTACATATTTTTTATATACAAGGTTTTCTTTTCTTCTATACAGCGGAATCAAATACAGCTTAAATACTAGAAAAATATTACTGGTTTAAAACTTCAGAGTGCGCCGTCTTTGGAATCCCCAGTCTCACCAATCTTCAAGCTAAAATCTTTAAATCTGTACTGCTCGGGTCTGACCCCAGCGTTCTATGCAAAACATAAAACAATCGAGTCAGGATTAATCAGTTGTTCAAGTAAAATAATTTCAATAGAAACCGAAATATAATAGTTAACTAAATTCTGAAATACAACAAAAAAGTTGTGTCGTATTTACACATATCAGTTTCCGTTTTAGGAGCAAATGGTCACGGAAGTCTGCATGTACACATGTGTACATGTACACATGTGTACATGTACACGTGTGCACTGCCCCAATTTCCCCAACCATAAATAACGAATACAGTAAGGATCATATGGCAACTAGCATGACAACTGGACATAGGCAAGTTAGCAAGGGGAAGTAACTCGATCAGGTCAAATAAATGGCAAGTAACACACAATGCTTGGACATACTCATAACAGGGTTCAGCGCAACAAAAATCAATGCAGGGTTTAGAATTGATAGTTAAAACTTCAAAAAGCCTAACATGGCACAAACGTGGTCCAAATTGAAAATGCAAGTTCTGGTTCAAGTACAAACCAAGTGGTACACAAGTGGGGGCATGCATGTGTGATCAACTGGACCAAGGGTAAAAGTCGATGCACTTCACAATGAAGTGGCAAAATGCGCCAACCCAGCCTTAATTAAACATCAGGGATAATGGATACTGCCTTAAATATGGCATGCATATGCGAGCTGTTTGGTGCAGCACATGGATGGGTGCAAGACAGAAATATACAAGTTTATGTCAGTTCAAATATATACTCAAAACATTACCAACATGCTCGGATTTAAGGGTAGTTGAATGAGCATAGCAAGGTTAGGCAAAAACACTAATGGAACATTTACAAATCAAATGGCAGACAAAGTGTCCAAGATTTAAATTATAATAATGACATGCATCAAAGCTTAAGACCCCAATGTTGAACTAAATTAATACCTCAGTTTAATCATAAATTTTCAAACTCTTTGGATGTACGTAGTGAATGTTCACACAAAATGTATGGGTCTACATAAATAATGAAGCCTGTTGTGGATCAATGGTTCCAAGGTAACCAACAACACAATACGTGTGCAAATAACCCAAAGTGTATATATTTAAAGCAATATATATACATATGGACCAAAAATATGTTCATGACCTACCAGTAAGATAAATGAAGCATCATGTCACTAATGTGGCTAAAACATGGTGCAATAGTGCAAATTCAATGGAGTGCAACTAACGTTCAAATACTTGTAAACAAAAAAAATGCCTACATGTTAAATTCAGTAGTATAGACTGCTTATGAGATATCAAGACCCAGGTGTATGGACTAACATCTGTATTTCAGCGGTTATACAGTGGCACATAAGCATCATGGTGATCTCAGTTTTAACATAGCATGGGATAGGACAGCTAGCACGATATAGACTTTGGGTTTACATGATAAAATACCAGAATATATATATATATATATGTTCATAATCGGATTTCAAAATATAACAGTTTTGAACATGGCCAATCTATTTACCGTATACCATTCAATGTGCCCTTGTTGATAAGTCAATATGAACAGCGCATGAACCAAAATGGACAACAAATTTCAAGTTATTGGTCATAACAAAGTGTACAAATTAGCATGGAGATTTTTATGTGCGCAAAAAATCAAGCAGCATGTTTCTAATTTGTGAACCAAAGTATGATCGAATCCATATAGCGCTGCAAGCAAGGAAGCCTCATATCTTCAAGTTAAGCAGACACAGGTTACAAAATTTAGAATATGTCCCAAATGTGTTTTCCATGTCACATACATTAATGCAAAACATAAGCGACGTATACCAGTACATTAGTCCAACATTTGTATTTCAACATTTACTAACATTTGGGTTATTTAACAGTGATTGACTCATGGCAATGACATGTCCAAATTTATATGTAGCACTACATATAATGGAACAGAATAGCAAGCAGGAATGTGATCAGTTCGCATTTACTTCCATATTAAAAAGATTATCATGTTCTAAACCATTTTGCCGCAATACTGAACATGTATATACTAATTAAATGCACTACACGTTTAATTAAACAAGTAAAACCTTTAGGAACAGGGGTGATTCTAACTGTATCATTTTTTTATTGGTAACAGTTTCATTTATTTGGGATTAAAGCTAAACATACAATTCAGGTAAAAATCATCCAAAAGGTCTTACTGAGGCAGTCCAAATTTCAAACAAGTAGCAAGTTATTACTATTCAAGAATTCTAAATATAAGCATACCATTCGGGCTATTTCTAGCAAGGGATTTATCACTGGTCTTTCATCCGGACAAGGAATGCATATACAACATAGTTTAAATATCCAATTAAGGTTAGTCGAAAATCATGAAAGGATGTATTAGACCAACCGTGTTGCAAAATTAAACAGCAGGTGGCAAGTTTGACACGAAACGGACGCTAGTAACCCATAGCAAAGCAAACAGCAAGCATTCACAAACGATCACACACAAAAAATTACACCATTATATCCAATTTAATTGAAATCAAATTACTTGAAAACAAGATTAATCATGAGTGATGCTCACCTTAGGACGATAGGCGATGGGCGACAGTCGGACTGAGGTGGTTCGGTGGGGCTTTCGAAGCACGATCTACACTGTCTTTGAAAATCTAAAACATGCGTTGGCGATTTGATGAGAGCGCTGTCTACGGTGACGCTGGCTTCGACGATGGAGGAAGAAGCGCTGTTCGATTTAAGGGAGAAGGTCATTTGAAGCCATTAATGATGGTTTAGGGTGGAAATTGATTTGGGGATTTTGATTTGGGGAAAAAGGATTTCGTTTGGGGAAAGTTGATTGGCTTCGACCCTAAATGAATGGAAGAGAAAAATTGATTTTCTGCTCAGCGAAATGGAGAAAATGATTTTTGTAGAAGGCTGGAGAGATTTGGGAATGAAGAAAATCTCCAGAGGCGATGGATTTTTATAGATGGAAAATGGGTGAAGACAAGAACGATGTTCCATCGTTAGGTTATAAGGTTACTGCTTTAGCAGTCATAGGTCAACGTGAATTTTCTGGGAAAGGTAATATCTGATTAAATTTTAATATTAAATCCACCGCGTATCGTTCTACATTTTTACCGCCAATACAAATATTCAAACGCGATAAAAATTATATGTACTTCTTCGTTTCAACATTCTGAATTCAATAAAATTAATTTAATTGTCTCTCACTCCATTTGTATATGATGATGTTTTATTTTAAATTATTTATCGTTTCGCTAATTTTATTCTGTCGGTCTACCGATAATACTGTTCATCTCCAAATTTTGAAGTGTTAAATTCAATTTCTTTATATACACGAGTACATACATCTCTATGCCAATTTTCATATATCTCTAACAAATAAAATCTCTAGCTGGTTTAACATTGAAAATATTTATTTTAAAATCCGATCATTTATATTTTTAGTCGAAATATAAATCAAATGTTCAATCAAATCCAATTCAAATATTTAGCAATAAATATTTGATTCTCAACCAATCATTCTGGTAAAATATTGAGTTTTAATCCGTATTCAAAACAATATTCGATTTTAAATCTCTAAACCAAATATCCAATTGATAATTAACGTTTAAATCTTCAATAAATTTTATTTCCATCTCATCAAAATTTCTGGGTCATTACATATCTCTTTTATGATTTTAAATTTAATGAAGTTTTTCTAAACTTAAGAAAAATAAGAAAAAAATCTCTTCTGGAGATTTAAATAAGTATAAGATAACATTTCTTTTACTCTCATTTATTTATTTGTTGATTGTTTGTAATATAATATTTTGTCAATAAAGCATTTCAATATACAATCTTTGGGATTTCAATTCAACCATATTAGTGGTTGGAGCAGGAAATCTCATTACTCATCGATCTTCAAGTCAATCGAGCCATTACATTAATAGTTATTTTTATATAACTTTGATGATATCATTAATGCTTACCTTTATCGTTAACTTGATTTCCATCATAATTTTGTTTCATATTTTTATCCAAATTTGTTGCATTTGACGATTTTCTTGGATATTATTTGGTTCAACTTAATCAACTCTGTTGGAGTTTTATTCTTTTAACAAACCGACCAATTTCCGATCCTGATTATCAACACAAATACCATGTCGACAAACCACACACCGGAAACTACCAGATCATTAATAGAAAGAAGTTAGAGTATGAGAAAAATAAAAAAATAAAAGTTAGAATAGAAGAAAATGAAGAACACAAATTTCACAATGGTTAAAAGAGTGCTAGAGTAGGATCGAGTAATATGGAACTAAGTGATTTAGCGGAAGAATTTATAATATGATATAGTTATACAAGTAAATATTTAATGAGAAAAAATAAATAAACTAATATTACGATATCACAGATAAGAAATATGTAAATGTAGTAAATAAAAATAAATGACACTAGGAGTTTTTATACTGGTTCGGAGCACCGTCCTATGTCCAGTCCCGGAATCCTTTTGGAATTTCAACTATAGAAATACCTTCACTTTACCTAGAGGAACAGGTTAACAAACAACCGAGCAACAGAACGGGGTACTGAGAAGCAGAACACGATTTCACCTCAACAACCAAAGATGATTTCTTGCCTAAGCAGCGGAATAGGACTTCGCAAATACAACAATAGCGTTGACTATATATGTGTTCTAAGTAACACGGGTCAAATATATAAAGTGTATGTGAAGATTTTGAGGAAGTGTATCGCTTTAGAATCAGAAAGTAAGTGAATGGAATCAAGGTTTTAGGCGACGAAGATGATTTTAAAACTATTTTGAATGCACAAAATATAGAGAGATTAGATTCAAAAATTCAATCAAAATTTGGTGATTTGGAAGGTGTGTTGAAGTGCTTAAGTAGTGTATGAAGAGTACTAATCATTTGCAAAGAAATTCAATCAAAAGAGGTGTCCATTTCTCTGAGATTTGGATTAAAACTCTTGGTGAAAGGAAGTGTATTTTCACAGAAATATGACAATTGGAACTACTAGTCAATTAGGGTTAAAATTGACTGGCAACTAGTTAAATCTCTTGGTTAAAGGAAGTGTATTTTCACTGAAATATGACAGTTGGAACTACTATTCAACTAGTAAACAACTGACTAGTCAACTAGTTAAATCTCTTAGTGGTATCTTTTCTCTGAAATATGACAGTTGGGACTACTAGTCAACTAGTAAAAAACAACTAGTCAACTGATAGTGTTTAGTAATAGTTGAGGATATATTTTAACATATAATAACACATCTAAGACACAATTAAACAAATAATCGTACACCTGTGAACTTGCATATCACTTCTTCTCGATCTTCTCTCTTTACTTGTCATGAATCAAAAACTTCATGAATTAACAAACATAAAATATATTAGATAACATAACTTTGATGTAATAACCCGGAAAATGTGAACCAATTTAAAAATTTTAAAATTGGTTATTACCAAAGAATTTGAATAGTTGAAATAGCATGTTTCAATAAAATAAAGAATTGGGTATAGTATTGCAGTTTGAAATTTTGAATACAAACTTTGTCTGACTGTACCGGGTGGAAAATATAACGGATTTTAGGGAAACTGAAAATATTTAAATCTTTTTATGAATACCTTTATAACGAATCTGAAAAATCGAAGTTTCATAGCGGGATTCAAAAGTTATGGCCAAATGAATTTTCAGAAAGGTCGCTATATAGCATATATATCCCTTGAAAATTGATATTTTGCATACGACCTCAGAATTCGACGAAACCACTTTTGTTGGGTCCGGGATGTCAAACTATTGCTAAGTTTCAAATTTCATAATTTTTGAAGCTAGTATGTGAGCGGGGCAAAAGAAAATGTGATTGGTCAATTTCTGTTAAAATGGGTCGACCTAAAAATGGCCGTTTTTCAAACGAGCTCAGAATTCGACGAAACTGGTTTTGTTAGGACCGTATCGTCAAAACAAGGCTAGATTTATTTTTCTGGAATTTTTCAATTCAGTTTGTGGCCCTGGCAAATTGAAATGTACGTTCAAATTAAATATTGAATGTTTTATACTTTAATTTGAAAAATAACTGACTGTAACAGTCGAATTGGCTAACGAAACATATCCCATTGTGTCCGGAATGAGAGTATTTAGCTAGGGGCGACATTCGTTGGGTTTGATTTCGAGTCCGTTTGTGAAAATACTATTTAAAAATTTCCTATATAGCTTCGATCAATAGGAATTTTTCTTTAAAAAAAAATAAAAATCGAAAAACCCTAGCCGCCTTAGCCGATTTCAACGGCGCATCGAGCTCGAGGCTTCTCATCGTTTTTGCCGCCGCCACAGCCAGTTTCGCCGCCACCTCCAGTTGAAGATTCTGATCGCCTCCCTCCCCTCTTTAAATCCGACCAAGCCTCGCCTCAAACCATCGATCGTGCGCGTTGAATTTCGAGGAGGAAGTCAGCCCCTTTGGAGCACCGCCGCGACCTGCTGGAGCCGCCGAGTCAGACGCCACCACCACCGATAGGGAGCTGGTTCGTAGCTCTTCCGCGTGGCACCACCTGATCGGAGCAACAAGGTACGGTTTGACTTTAAAATCAAAACCTAGTTTTGAAGGTTTTAAAAATCTTTCTGCTTCGAAATTCAGAAATGAAAATAACACTATAAAGCGTTGCAAAACTTTGAAAAATAATATCTTTTTCGTTCTTTAACGAAATTTGATGAAACAGGAGACACCGTGACCGCAAGGAGGCTCTCTACATTCTAGAAGAAGCCGCGGATTTTTCTGATCTTCCTACGATTTTTAGCACTGCAATAACCAATGTGAGGAATCTAAACTAATCGTGTGAATGAAATCGCGTTGTATAAATTATATAAGCGAAGTTAAATTATATACGCATTGTATACCTCATGTACATGTGTTGTATAAGTTATATTAGCGATGTATAAATTATACAAGCGTTGAATGAAACATATATGCTTTGAATTGTGATGAAATGCCAGCGAATTATAATATATATATATATATATACTCCCCTCGTCCACAGACCGTGGACGATATTTATTGCTTGTGATTGACGTGATATTATATGGTATGACGTATGGTTGGAAATAATTGTTTGTGGTTGATATTGTGGTTGAAAAATACCTTTGTGGTTGAAAAATACCCTCTTGTGGTTGAAACAAATTAGAATAGGATTATGGAATTGAAAATAAAACATGTCGCCTGCGTGCGAACTAGATGCATGATCCCCATTGTCAAAAACCGCGAGGTTTTAAGGTAGAGCGAGGAGCCGTACTAGGGACGGTCCCGGTTTTAACTACCCTGTCGTTATGCTGCCGAAATTTTCTGAAATATTCATGTGTTAGAATAATTTTCATTCGTTGAAATAAATTACAGATGTTGAAATCAAAATTCATGTGTTGAATATTATTTGAATTTGAACAAATAGCTTTAGCGATAAAAATCACATTTTTATATATATTCAAACTATAGCGAATATTCATATGTTGAGTTGCAATTCATTCGTTGAGTTGAAATTCATGTGTTGAATATTATTTGAATTTAAACAAATAGCTTTAGCGATAAAAATCACATTTTTATATATATTCAAACTATAGCGAATATTCATGTGTTGAGTTGCAATTCATTCGTTGAGTTGAAATTCATGTGTTGAATATTATTTGAATTTAAACAAATAGCTTTAGCGATAAAAATCACATTTTTATATATATTCAAACTATAGCGAATATTCATGTGTTGAGTTGCAATTCATTCGTTGAGTTGAAATTCATGTGTTGAATATTATTTGAATTTAAACAAATAGCTTTAGCGATAAAAATCACATTTTTATATATATTCAAACTATAGCGAATATTCATGTGTTGAGTTGCAATTCATTCGTTGAGTTGAAATTCATGTGTTGAATATTATTTGAATTTAAACAAATAGCTTTAGCGATAAAAATCACATTTTTATATATATTCAAACTATAGCGAATATTCATGTGTTGAGTTGCAATTCATTCGTTGAGTTGAAATTCATGTGTTGAATATTATTTGAATTTAAACAAATAGCTTTAGCGATAAAAATCACATTTTTATATATATTCAAACTATAGCGAATATTCATGTGTTGAGTTGCAATTCATTCGTTGAGTTGAAATTCATGTGTTGAATATTATTTGAATTTAAACAAATAGCTTTAGCGATAAAAATCACATTTTTATATATATTCAAACTATAGTGAATATTCATGTGTTGAGTTGCAATTCATTCGTTGAGTTGAAATTCATGTATTGAATATTATTTGAATTTAAACAAATAGCTTTAGCGATAAAAATCACATTTTTATATATATTCAAACTATAGCGAATATTCATGTGTTGAGTTGCAATTCATTCGTTGAGTTGAAATTCATGTGTTGAATATTATTTGAATTTAAACAAATAGCTTTAGCGATAAAAATCACATTTTTATATATGTTCAAACTATAGCGAATATTCATGTGTTGAGTTGCAATTCATTCGTTGAGTTGAAATTCATGTGCTGAATATTATTTGAATTTAAACAAATAGCTTTAGCGATAAAAATCACATTTTTATATATATACGAACTATAAAGAGTATTCATGTGTTGAGTTGCAATTTGTTCGTCGATTTGAAATTCATGTGTTGAATGTTGTCGTATTTTAAAATAAAATGAATCGGCAATAAAAACTACATTTTTATTGTGAATATGAAGTGTTAAAACATTCACGTGTTGAATAAATATTTTTGATGATAAAAATATTTCTTTTATCATGTATACGCTTTGATAAAAATACACACGTGTTGAAATAAATAATAGTTTGCCAGAAATATTATTATTAGCTTTGTTCTGCATATATATACATGTGTTGAACAGGAAAAATGGATTAGCTGTAGAGTAAAGAATTTATTTGCGTGCCCGACAAATAGGTAAGCCTTGATGAGTTGGCTGCGCAATTTTATTTTTATATCAACTCCTGTGAATGCCATTGGATGCGGAGTGCTGGTTATTCTGTGTGAAATAATAAACGTCGCCATAGGATAGTAACAATTAATTTTGAACTACACTACATGGCATACTTCATGACGATGGGCATACTTCCTCATATTCCACATAAGCAATTGGAGCTTGTGTGACGAGGTGGGAGATTTACCATACGAGCGAGAGGCTTGTATGGCGATGATTTTATACTACAGGTTGAACTGATGACTGATATGGACCATATAAAATATAACGATAAATTGCCAGATTAATAAAAACCCCACACGGGTCTGGAGTTGACAATAATCACGTCGCTCTAGTTATTAGATACGACACATGGACTATTTATTTCCACACGGAAACGGGGTAACGAGAATTTATTCTCTGGAGTGATTATCTGTACATACTCCCCCGTAAACACCAGAATATATCACTATAAATATGTGGATGCTTTTTAGGATTTATTGGGTACCTAATACGGCCCAATAAATTTCCAAACCCCTCCCCGTACAAAGGAGGTTATGGCGAAATTTTTCGAAATATTAAGGTGTTAGTGAAATATTTGAAGTGAAAACGAAGTTGAAGATATAGAATGAACTATAGTTGGAATTATAGAATGAACTACATTTATATATATAAATATAAATATAATTAAAGGGAATCGAAGCCGTGCAGTTCGTGTTTCGGAATCGTAATTTGAAACGATTAGTACGAGAAATCCGACCATCGGATTTTCCCAAAACCGCAACCGCTGGGTTCGCCTTGGAAATATCTTCCCAACGGCACCAACCTTTTAAAAATCCAATGGTTGGATTGTCCGGAATGTTTAATTCAAATCTGAAGAAAAACAGCGCCAGAATCGTTTATGTTTATATATAAATATAAATATAATTAAATTTAATCGAATAACGACGCTGCAGTTCGAATTTTGAAACCGTAACTTCAAACGACTAGTGTGGGAGATCCGACCGTCGGATTTTCACGAAACTGGAACCATTGGGTTCGCTTTGGGAATATCTTCCCACTGATATAGACTTTGTAGAAATCCAACGGTTAGATTTTCCGATATGTGTAAAACAAATTAGGGGAAAAACAGTGCCACGGCACGACCTGAAACGTCGTTTAATTAAATATGGCCATTTTTAAATAAATAAAAATGGCGAAAAATCATTATAAAATATTATAAGCAACATAGATTGCTAATAAACCAATTGGGCTTGAATTGTTTGATATTTGATGGTTGTATGTGTTGACACGAAAATAACATTAAAGAACTGAAAGATGGATGTCGAATAATATAACCATGGAAAGAATCGATTTAAATTCTAATGGCGTGAATTATTTGGAAAGGCCGAGCTAACCCTCATTTCAAATAATTTATCGAGCGATTTGAATTGGAAAAGCAAAGACGATTCAAGACCGACGATCTTGGTAATGGTTGGATGGGCGCTGCTGAGGTTCCTGACCGGAGTAGCTACCAAGAAGGGACGGAAGTAGTAGCCGTCTGAACGCATGTGTTGATTGGATGGATACACGAGGAATTTGACGCCTCCGGTTTCGTTCAGACCCAGAACGGACTTGTAAATGGACTGTGTGTCTGACATTGGATTTTGTTCTATACTGATTGATCTCTGTTAAATATATATCTGTTTGGCGGTGGAGAATTTATTCTTTTGCTTAACGCCCTTCTCTGAGACGTATGAGCTTAGAGGTTATATATCGATGGAAATCAATCGTATGGAGTGGACTGCCTATGTGGCATGCCAAGATGATGTGATCAAGGCTTCTGTTGCAAAGCAAAGTCTTGTGGACGATGATCAAAGCACGGTCTGCGTGGCCTAGCTTTGTGTATAGCGTGGATTCGCGAGCCTCACACCCCGGTATGAGTTAAAAACGGGATACGGACTGCAGGGAGAGCACGACGTTTCTTTCTAGCTATGGTGGTGTCAGTGACTTACCAGCCCTGACATATATATCTACTTTTCACCTTTGTGGTTGTTGGAATGCGAGGTGCCTCGATTATAGGTCTGTAAGGACCGGGAAACGTGTGTTCAGGAATTGCCAATCCTCAAACGTAAGAGAGGACCGGCCCTGAAGCATCCAGGGGTTACCCAGAGTGTGTTGTCCCGAGGCATTTGCTAGAATGTCTCGAAGCGGAGAGGAGCTTGCCCCTTGCCTCAACTCATGACGGAAATCCAATTCCCAATACGAAATAACGGACTTGATTGTAGAACTAGTATGGCGACATAGTGGTATGGGGCACTTATGCCGTCTATGATTGATATTTATGATGCTATTCGTTTTTGAAACATATATGCACTAGTAATAATATCAAATGATTTTGCTTTATACGTATCAAGCATATTTGGCCATTATAAGGTAAAACTCTATCCTCCGGCTTGCGTTGCATTGTGTGATGGGACCTGAGTCTTATAATGGCTTCATTCTTTTAAAAAGCATTGCGTTGTTTTAAAGAATTGACTTTGTTTTAAATGCACTCGCAATCACTGGAGTAAACCCGTTCCGCGAAAGTGGCGTGGTCTTATGATTTGCTTATTACTGTTGTTTAAACTGTTAAATAGATTCTTCATACCAGTCCCCATGACTGACTCGTTGTTTGTTTCACTTTGCAAACGCGGGTGCCCTTATTTTCACACGGGCAGCCTAGTACACAGGTGACAGGTTGTTTTTGGCTCTGCACTGTTGCATAGAGTGCATTTTGGCTCATGGCGAGGCTGACTTCACAGAGACGACTTTGACATTTTCCGCCATTATTGTACTTATATTATGATTCCGCCACGGGCGATGCAGACTGATTTACTTTCCGTGCTTCTTATTGTATGTATATGTTCCACCTTCGGCGATGTAGACTGATACCCTTATTATGTCTCACTGCATGTATGTATTCCGCCTCTGGCGATGATGACTGATCACTTCTTTTTATTTTACTAAGTTATATCGTACGCTATGCTATTCTGATGTTACTACATGTTGTGATTCCGCTGTCATATCCATGTAAAATTATTCTATTTATTGTTTTTGCTATTATCTGTACTCTGCTATGATGATTAATGTGTTATATTCCAATGATTATCCTTAATACCGCCCCTCGGATTTTGGGATCATCACAGTTGGTATCAGAGCTTTGGTTAACCTTAGTTCCGGGATCTAACACGTTAAACACCTCGTCAGAATAGAATCAGTAGAGTTCTAAGGCGAGTAGCTCATTAGAGATAGGATTAGCAATGTCCTAGAATGAGATAAGCAGATTAGCAAAACAAATTTGATCAGTACATCATTACCTTTCCTTATGTTCCCCTGCTTTATCATTTATGAAAATTATCAAATATGTGAGCTTGACTCTTTTCTTGCTTATACAGTACTCTTAGATGGCTACACGAGCAGCAACAGCTAGAGGAGGCCGTGGAGGCCGAGCAGGAGCAGCAGGAGGACGGGGGAATATCCCCATAGTAGAGGAAGGCCCTATTGTTCAGCCACCAGCACCCGAGGACTTCGAGCTAGACAGAGTAGCGAAGAGGTATAGGAACCTTGGTGGAAAACCCTTTTCTGGCACTGGTACAGTGACCGAGGCTATTGCTTGGTTGAAGACCTGTGAGAAAATTTTCGAAGGCATGGGTTTGGGAACCAACAACAATGCACGACTAGGTATTTGGCTCCTACAGGAGGAAGCAGAGCTGTGGTGGGATGCCATCACCTCAGAAGATGCAGCAGGTACTGTCAGAACCGGGGAGCAATTCAAAACCATGTTCAACGAGAAGTTTGTACCTGAACAGGCTCTAGAGAGGATACGAGAGCAGTTTGCTAATCTCCAGCAAGGAGATCTCTCTATTCAGGATTACCTCAATAAATTCACCCAGTTGTCGCGCTATGCTCCAGAGCTTATTATGACTGACAAAGAAAAGAACAAGAGATTTATATTTGGGCTAAAGCGCAAGTACCATGATAGAGCCATGAGCAACATCAAACTCTCCTTCTCAGAATTGGTAGAAATGGCTTGCAACTATGAAGATATGGATGAAAGGCACGCTAGCCAAGACCGCGACAAAAGCCAAGCTGGAAATAAGCGCAAGGCTTCAGCAGATCAGCCAGGGTCTAGCATTACAGCGGCCGCTACTCAGAAACCTGGAAAGATCCCCAAAGGAAATTGCTACAACTGGGGGAAGCCAGGTCATTTTTCTAATGTATGCAAAGCCCCGAGGAAACCAAAGGCAAATGACTCAGCCGAATGCAACAACTGCCATAAGAAGGGGCACTATAGCAGGAATTGTCCTCTGAAGCAGAATGCACAAGTGGCTCATGTGTATGACGGGGGGGCCCCGCCAGCTATCACCGATGGATCAGGTAAACCCGACGTCTTGGGAGGTACCCTTACCATTAAAAATATTCCTGTTTCTGTACTTTTTGATACTGGTGCATCACGTAGCTTCATTTCTAGTAACATCGTTCATAAGTTGAAATTGAAACGAAGAAAGCTTAAAGAACCAATTAAAGTTCAAAACCCGATATGAGGTTCTGTTAGTCTCAGTTCATACTGTAGAGTGCCTATCTCTTATTCTTGCTACAAGTTCTCTTTTGATTCGATTGTCATGGACCTTTCCGAATTTGATATTATTCTGGGACTTGACTGGTTGACAAAATATAAGGCCAAAGTTAGATGTGCCGAGAGAATCGTTAAAGTCGAAACGAAGCTTGAGCCTATATATATATCATGTCATGGCTCAGAAATTAATAGAACAGAATTTTGGTCTTCTTTAGAAGTTACTCCCCCTTCATTAGAAAAGATACCGGTCGTTAAAAACTATGCGGATGTGTTTGAAGAAGTAGAAAACTTACCGCCGCAAAGAGAAATTGAATTTAGAATAGATCTAATTCCTAACGCCCGACCAGTAGTACATCCAATTAGAAGAATGGCCCCGAAAGAAAAAGAAGAGTTAGGTAGTCAAACCCGAGAATTGCTTTGGAAAGGTCTGATCAGACCGAGCTTTTCAGCGTGGGGAGCAGCAATAGTATTTGTCCCGAAATCAGACGGTACTCTAAGACTTTGTGTTGATTACCGAGATCTCAATAAGCAGACACTGAAGAACAAATATCCCTTGCCACGTATAGATGATCTGTTAGATCAATTAAATGGAGCAACAGTATTCTCCAGAATGGACCTAGCTACAGGTTTCCACCAATTACGTATAGTAGAAGACTGCATTCCTTTGACAGCCTTCAGGGGTCCCGATTTATTCTACGAATGGTTAGTAATGCCGTTCGGCTTGTGTAACGCTCCGGCATACTTCGTCGATCTTATGAACAGAGTGTTCCGTGGTGTACTGAATAAATTTGTTCTAGTCTTCATCGATGACATTTTAATCTACTCCAAGTCGGAAGGCGAGCATGCAAAACATTTAGAACAAGTGTTGAAAATTCTGAGGAGAAATGTCTTGAAAGCTAAATTTTCTAAGTGTGTCTTCTGGCAGGATGAAGTTAAGTTCCTAGGCCATGTCGTATCAAAAGAAGGGATTGCTGTAGATCCAAGCAAAATTACAGTGATTCAGAACTGGAAACAACCTACTACCCCCACAGAAGTTCGAAGTTTCCTTGGATTGGCTAGTTACTATCGGAAATTCGTTCAGGATTTTTCAAAGATATCTGGTGTATTGACAAAGCTTACAAAGAAGCATGAGAAATTCAAATGGACTCCCGAATGTGAAGAAGCTTTCCAGGAGCTGAAACTGAAGTTGACAACCGCTCCAATATTGACAATTATAGAAGGCAACCAAGACTTGACTGTATGGACAGATGCTTCTATTAGAGGGCTAGGCGCAGTATTAATGCAAAAGGGCCAAGTGATCGCTTATGCCAGCCGTCAGCTGAAGCCGCATGAAAGAAACTATGCAACTCATGATCTTGAGTTATTAGCTATCGTGTTTGCTTTAAGAATCTAGAGGCATTATTTATTGGGTGAGAAGTTCGAACTATTTACCGATCATCAATCCTTGAAATACCTGTTCACTCAGAAAACATGTTCATGATCCAGATCTTGTTGTAGAAGAAGCAGCGCAACAGGATATAGACATAACTCCAGAATTAGCACTCAGAAGAGAGCCATTAAAGATAGTTGGCAAAGAAACTAGAGAGCTAAGGAGAAAAAAGATTCATTTAGTCAAAGTGCAGTGGAGTAGTGATCCTAGAGATTGTACTTGGGAGACTGAGGAAAGCATTAAACAAGCCTATCCCAAATGCAGAGTAGACATCTCTGACTAACTCCGGTGCAAGGTACCTTTACAATACTTTGCATTTACATTTTATTTCCTACTTTGCTGTTATTTCCTTTTCGAGGACGAAAAGTTTTAAGTGGGGGAGATTGTAATAACCCGGAAAATGTGAACCAATTTAAAAATTTAAAAATTGGTTATTACCAAAGAATTTGAATAGTTGAAATAGCATGTTTCAATAAAATAAAGAATTGGGTATAGTATTGCAGTTTGAAATTTTGAATACAAACTTTGTCTGACTGTACCGGGTGGAAAATATAACGGATTTTAGGGACACTAAAAATATTTAAATCTGTTTATGAATACCTTTATAACGAATCTGAAAAATCGAAGTTTCATAGCGGGAATCAAAAGTTATGGCCAAATGAATTTTCAGAAAGGTCGCTATATAGCATATATAGCCCTTGAAAATTGATATTTTGCATACGACCTCGGAATTCGACGAAACCACTTTTGTTGGGTCCGGGATGTCAAACTATTGCTAAGTTTCAAATTTCATAATTTTTGAAGCTAGTATGTGAGCGGGGCAAAAGAAAATGTGATTGGTCAATTTCTGTTAAAATGGGTCGACCTAAAAATGGCTGTTTTTCAAACGAGCTCAGAATTCGACGAAACTGGTTTTGTTAGGACCGTATCGTCAAAACAAGGCTAGATTTATTTTTCTGGAATTTTTCGATTCAGTTTGTGGCCCTAGCAAATTGAAATGTACGTTCAAATTAAATATTGAATGTTTTATACTTTAATTTGAAAAATAACTGACTGTAACAGTCGAATTGGCCAACGAAACATATCCCATTGTGTCCGGAATGGGGGTATTAAGCTAGGGGTGACAGTCGTTGGGTTTGATTTCGAGTCCGTTTGTGAAAACACTATTTAAAAATTTCCTATATGGCTTCGACCAATAGGAATTTTTCTTTAAAAAAAATCGAAAAACCCTAGCCGCCTTAGTCGATTTCAACGGCGCATCGAGCTCAAGGCTTCTCATCGTTTTTGCCGCCGCCACAGCCAGTTTCGCCGCCACCTCCAGTTGAAGATTCTGATCACCTCCCTCCCCTCTTTAAATCCGACCAAGCCTCGCCTCAAACCATCGATCGTGCACGTTGAATTTCGAGGAGGAAGTCAGCCCCTTTGGAGCGCCGCCGCGACCTGCTGGAGCCGCCGAGTCAGACGCCACCACCACCGATAGGGAGCTGGTTCGTAGCTCTTCCGCGTGGCACCACCTGATCGGAGCAACAAGGTACGGTTTGACTTTAAAATCAAAACCTAGTTTTGAAGGTTTTAAAAATCTTTCTGCTTCGAAATTCAGAAATGAAAATAACACTATAAAGCGTTGCAAAACTTTGAAAAACAATATCTTTTTCGTTCTTTAACGAAATTTGATGAAACAGGAGACACCGTGACCGCAAGGAGGCTCTCTACATTCTAGAAGAAGCCGCGGATTTTTCTGATCTTCCTACGATTTTTAGCACTGCAATAACCAATGTGAGGAATCTAAACTAATTGTGTGAATGAAATCGCGTTGAATAAATTATATAAGCGAAGTGTAAATTATATACGCATTGTATACCTCATGTACATGTGTTGTATAAGTTATATTAGCGATGTATAAATTATACAAGCGTTGAGTTGCAATTCATTCGTTGAGTTGAAATTCATGTGTTGAATATTATTTGAATTTAAACAAATAGCTTTAGCGATAAAAATCACATTTTTATATATATTCAAACTATAGCGAATATTCATGTGTTGAGTTGCAATTCATTCGTTGAGTTGAAATTCATGTGTTGAATATTATTTGAATTTAAACAAATAGCTTTAGCGATAAAAATCACATTTTTATATATGTTCAAACTATAGAGAATATTCATGTGTTGAGTTGCAATTCATTCGTTGAGTTGAAATTCATGTGTTGAATATTATTTGAATTTAAACAAATAGCTTTAGCGATAAAAATCACATTTTTATATATATACAAACTATATAGAATATTCATGTGTTGAGTTGCAATTTGTTCGTCGATTTGAAATTCATGTGTTGAATGTTGTCGTATTTTAAAATAAAATGAATCGGCAATAAAAACTACATTTTTATTGTGAATATGAAGTGTTAAAACATTCACGTGTTGAATAAATATTTTTGATGATAAAAATATTTCTTTTATCATGTATACGCTTTGATAAAAATACACACGTGTTGAAATAAATAATAGTTTGCTAGAAATATTATTATTAGCTTTGTTCTGCATATATATACATGTGTTGAATAGGAAAAATGGATTAGCTGTAGAGTAAAGAAATTATTTGCGTGCCCGACAAATAGGTAAGCCTTGATGAGTTGGCTGCGCAATTTTATTTTTATATCAACTCCTGTGAATGCCATTGGATGCGGAGTGCTGGTTATTCTGTGTGAAATAATAAACGTCGCCATAGGATAGTAACAATTAATTTTGAACTACAATACATGGCATACTTCCTGACGATGGGCATACTTTATCATATTCCACATAAGCAATTGGAGCTTGTGTGACGAGGTGGGAGATTTACCATACGAGCGAGAGGCTTGTATGGCGATGATTTTATACTACAGGTGTAACACCCCACGTCCATTAATGTCACTCACAAAGGGAATGCATTAACTTCCATGGAGGTTTTAAGTGAATATAGAACAGTAAAATTACAACAAGACAGATATAAAATAGTACTTGGAAATTCAAAAACTTTATTTCATTGTAGCAGAAGTCAAAACATGTTTGATTACATCATAACACCATATTCAATGTCAAGTACAATATCTATCTTGATAAAACAAGTACATAATCCCATTACATGAATAGCCATTAAAAAGAAAGATAACAAGCTGGACTTTACTTCAGCAGTCCAAGCTTTCCAGAAGATAAGCGATCCAACTAGACTCCACTAGAACTTGGCCCAATCTGCGGACCTGAAGGGAGAAAAAGGATGGAAAAGAGGGGGTCAGACATAAAGTCTGGTGAATATGATAATTCTACAATACTATTACCAAAATAACTGGACTAAGGCATAAGCTGGAAAACAAGAAAATGTCTATGAAGAGCAGATTAAGGACATAGACAATCGCTAAAGGCAACGTTATAGGCGCTCCTAAATACTAAAGGATAAACACTATACTGCACCACACCAGACACCCTAAAGATTCATCCCACTTAGCTTCACTTAGAAACTTTCCCAATGGCTTTACGTACACCTAGCTGACTACATAGGTGCCGCCTGCCCCTATCTCCACTAGGTGTACCCTACTTCCCATTATTCGATCGGCTCCCTAACTCGTAGATACCCGTGCTGGCCCCACAGTGGGGTGTATCACTCCCCTAAAGTGGCAACCTGATACAACGGACATGCACGGCTTATATCTACACGATGCAACAACGTCTTACCTACCAGCTCGGGTCCACACACGCATATGAAACCCGTTGGACTTGCGTTGCCACCGCTCCCTGTTTTGTCCTCTTATAGTCAAACCCAGTATGCGTGTCCCGTCCTCGACTTGGGTCGAGCCCACAAAGATACGTTTTGGGATACTGGTTGAAATGGGCCCCCACTATTTACCACAAGCATTCCACCTAAGCTTGTCCCTATTAGTCCATCCCACTTAACCCACTTAGTCATGTTCATTTACATGTGTGTTTGGTTAAGTCTAATCGTATTTCAAATGCCTCTAAAGGCAACCACCAGATTCCTCATGCCACCCAAGGCACCTACTTAACCCCCATGTCCCACCTTACATGATTATCTGGTTAAGTATTTCTTAGTTCATTAAGGCCATAACCTCATAAAGACCTCTCACATTAGACTGGCATTTATGGCAGCTGGATTTGCCGGGCGGGTCCGGGCAGTCTTACACCATAAAAGAGTCTAACCTCGTGTCTTTACAACTGTTATGCTTTAGTTTGGGCCTAGGACCTCTCACATTGGGCCGACATTTGTGACTACTGGATTTGCCGGGCGGGTCCGGGCAGGTTTACATCACAAACGGGTCCAACCTCGTGTCCTTAGCATTGATTATTAATAATAATCCACTTTCCCCCAATTTTAATAATTCCCTACTTGAATTATTAATTACTTCCAATTTTTAACAATGTCCATAATTGACTCAATTATGGACATTCATTCATGGTATGCAACATCTTACAAAATTGCACCCAATTTATTAATTCCTAATATTACCCCTACCCCACGTTTGAACGTTTATTCGCAAAATATATGTTAGACTCGAATAGCCTAACTCATAGCATAAAAGAGATTATCATAATAACAACATGTATATGTGACCAAATGAATCATAATAAGGGGTGAAACTTGCATATGTCCAACTTGCATAGATTATACATGTCATGGATCTAAAGGTGTCAACTTGTTCAAAATTCACCTAATATGATCTCAATCAATTTTCATAAACTTACATATGAACATGTGTGAATCAACATCATCTAATTTTTTAACAACATGGTTTTATATGGGTACACCTAACTCAATAGGCAAATTCCCATAATCAAGTTTTATTTAATTATAGTTTCAAGTTTATGGGTACACCTAACCTAATAGGCAAATTCCCATAAACAAGATCCATTTAAATTAAGAAGAAAAAAACATAACTTTAAGCATGATCCAACAACATCATGATTTTTCAACATAATATAGCATGATTTATAACATGGCATAGTATGATAGTATAACATAGCTTGACATGATTCTCAACATAGCACGACATAGCATAAGAGAATTTACAACATAGCATGACATAGCATATATAATTTACATCATACGACAACATAATAACATAATAAGAGATCCACAATATATAGAATTTACAATTACAAATCACATCACTTTCTTGTGATCCATTCATAACTGAGTCAAATTAGTTTGTAATAGTCTTGTGAGAATCATCATACTCACCAACAAAAGAAAAGAATTAGAGAAAGAGAGATCTTTTGATTTGATTTGTGTAGATTTAGTTGTAGATGATTAGGCTTCCTCTTCTTAGTTTGTGACGGCTATGCTGAACTCCATGGCAGCAGCATGACGGTAGCTTCTCTAATTTTACAAGTGATTTAGGTCTAGGGTCTACCCACTTATTTATAGATTTTAGAATTCATTTAGGCCATTAGATTTAACCTAGAAATAACCGCAGCCGTTCAGACAAGATGGGGTTTATCTTGTTGACTCAGCAATGAGTCAGAAGTGACTCAGCAAACACTCAGCATATTAATAAACTTCTATTCATGTCATAAATATATATATTTTCTACAATGTACATATTAGATACATCCCCCTTTACTTATTATTGTTTTTATATACATATTAGATACATCCCCTCTCTCATACACTTATTAATATTTTAGCAACTTTAGTGTTAATAGAAAATTCGGGGTGTTACATTCTCCCCTCCTTTTAGGATTTCGTCCCCGAAATCTTCAAGTCTGGAAGAATGTATATCCTACCATCCAAACGTCCATCTACTCATCCATCATACACAGGCATCCATTGTCCTTAAAAGACTTCTAATGCTTTATGATCATATGCAAGTGTGTGTACATGTCCTTACCTAATGCGAAATCAGGCGGTCTACTGATTCAGTTGACCTCCTTAATGCAAATTATGTAAGTGTCATGAATCCATTATGTATGCAAAAGATCCTAATTGCTTACATACTACTTCTATATGCGTGCACACCCATTCAACCGAATGCAGCATCCATGTGATGGTACAACCATTATACATCCATTATACTAAATACATCCATATATATGCAATATGCAATATGAAGTGACTGAGCCGATCTAGTGCCTAAAGTGTGTGTATATATGCATCCACGAGCAACCACTAGCAAACACTTGCATCCATTTTGCATCCATCATACATAACATGTCTCAAACACATGTTTCAACCATAGGATTATCCTAACTAAAGGTCAAAGATACTAATGAGAGGACATACTAAAGATAAGATAAGCTAAGCGATAAAGGAGAAATTAAAAGACATACCCTCAAAAAGAAAAGGGTACAACGAACGCATCTTCTCTTCTGTCTCCCAAGTTGCGTTGCTCTCATCATCTCCCCATTGCACTTTAACCAGTCTGACCTCTCGATTCCTCAACTTTTTGATCTCCGACCCAAGAATGCATGTAGGAGCTCGTCTAATTGTTGCATCACGCTCTATTTCCACCTCTTTAAGCAAGCTCGGCTCTACCACCTCCGCGGTCTTGTGCAAACACTTCCTCAAATGTGATACATGGAATACGTCGTGTACTCCACTAAGTTTCTCAGGCAACTCCACCCTATATGCCGTCTTCCCAATCCTGTTTTTTACAGGAAACGGCCCTACAAACCTTGGTGCTAATTTCCCCACGGACCCAAAGCGAACAACATTCTGTAACGGAGATACTTTGATAAAAACCATGTCCCCAATGTCAAACTCAAGATCTGTCCTCCTCTTATCAGCATACGATTTTTGCCTATCTTGTGCTGCTTTCATCCTCCTTCGAATCAACTCAATCTTCTCTGAGGTTTCCCTAACCATATCGGGCCCAAGTAGGATTTTATCGGTAGATTCCCACCAACATGTAGGCGAACGGCAAGGCCTTCCATAAAGAGCTTCGAAAGGTGCCATGCCAATACTAGACTGAAAGCTATTATTATATGCGAATTCTACTAATGGAAGGTGCTCTTCCCATGTACCCCCAAAGTCTAGGATACAAAGCCTTAAAAGATCCTCTAGAATGCGATTCACCCTCTCGGTCTGGCCGTCTGTCTGAGGATGATATGCGGTGCTCAAACATAGCTGAGTCCCTACCACCTCTTGTAAACTCTTCCAAAATTCGCTAGTAAAGATGGGGTCACGGTCGCTTACTATACTAGAAGGAATACCGTGCAAACGAACTATCTCCTTAATGTATACAGAAGCCAACCACGGAGCAGTCCTCTTACTTTTCACGGGAATAAAATGGGCGCTTTTAGTAAGTCTATCTACTATAACCCAAATCCCCGTGTTACCCTTCCTTGATCTTGGTAATCCATCCACAAAATCCATTGAGATGCTTTCCCATTTCCATAGTGGAACTTCTAATGGGTGAAGCAACCCACCGGGTTTCTTTTTTTCTGCTTTAACTCGTTGGCACACCAAGCATCTAGCGACGTACTCGGCCACATCCTTTTTCATACCGGCCCAAAAGAAAACCCGCTTCATATCTTTGTACATCTTATCCCCGCCGGGATGAATGGTCATTTTTGAGCGATGAGCATCATCAAGAATGGCCTTCCTTAAGTCTTCGTCTTGTGGTACACAAAGTCTATTATCCCTTCGTAACCAACCCTTATCGTCTAGGGTATACCTACGAAGATGGCTTGACGACTCCCCCCCCCTTTGAGCTTTTCTACTATCTCAACCAACTTTGGGTCGTCTCGCTGTGCCTCACCAACCCGTCCTAGAAGTGTAGGTCTAACCTCCAAGGATGCTAACAGACCGGGTACTAAGTCAACGGAGGGTCTAAAGTCAAACATAGAGATGAATTCTAAGCTTTGTCGTTCAACAAACAACGGACTCAAGGACAACCTTTTCCTACTTAAGGCGTCTGCCACCACGTTACCCTTGCCCGGGGTATATGCTATTTCAAAATCGTAGGAGGCTAAGAATTCCATCCACCGTTGCTGCCTTAAATTCAAATCCTTCTGAGAGAATAAGTATTTTAATGATTTGTGGTCAGTGAACAGTTCGAATTTCTCACCAAGAAGATAGTGACGCCAAGACTTAAGCGCGAAAACAATTGCGGCTAGCTCTAAGTCATGCGTGGGGTAATTCTTTTCATGAACCCTCAACTGCCTTCCACCATAGGCTATTACTCTTCCCTCTTGCATGAGGACCGCGCCAAGTCCCGTCCCACAAACATCAGTATAGATGGTAAACGGTTTATTCCCGTCTGGCAGCACTAAGACTGGGGCTGAAGTTAAGGCTCTCTTTAAACGTTGGAACGCATCATCGCAATCTTTGTCCCACGTAAAAACCAGGTTCTTCTTCGTTAACCGTGTTAATGGAGCTGATATTTTTGCGAAGTCTTTGATAAACTTCCTATAATAGCCAGCCAACCCCAAGAAACTTCTTACTTCGGTGGCATTTTTAGGGACCTTCCAATCTTGGATGGCCACCACCTTTGCGGGATCCACTGCTATCCCTTCTTTGGAAACCACGTGCCCTAAGAACCGTACTTCCTTCCTCCAGAAGTGACACTTAGAAATTTTTTGCCTTAAGGTTATGCGCTCGAAGGGTTTCCAACACTTCCCTAAGATGTAGGGAGTGCTCTTCTTTATTTTTAGAAAAGACTAAGATGTCATCCACAAAGACTACCACGAATTTGTTAAGGTATTCCCTAAACACCCTACTCATCAAATCAACAAAATATGCAGGGGCGTTTGTCAAACCAAAGGGCATCACTAGCCATTCATAGAATCCGTCAGGAGTCCTAAAAGCAATCTTATCTATACTATCCTCAGCCACTCTCAGTTGATGAAAGCCAGTGGCTAAGTCCAACTGCGAAAACACTGAGGCGCCAACTAACTGATCAAAGAGATCGTCAATCCTTGGCAGTGGGTGTCGGTTCTTTTTAGTAAGCTTGTTTAGTTCTCTATAGTCCATACAAAGTCTAAGAGACCCATCCGCCTTTGTGGCAAAAACTACTGGAGCACCCCACTCCGATATACTACGTCTTATGAACCCCTTCTCAAGCAACTCATTTACTTGCTTATTGAGTTCCCTCCTTTCACGAGGAGCCAAGTGGCGCACTGGCAAAGATACGGGTTTAGCATTATCCACAAGATAAATTCGAAAGTCTATCTCCCGCTTTGGAGGTAAGCCCTTCACCTCCTCAAACACATCCGGATATTCCCGGACCACTTCTACCGATCGCAGGTTCTCTACAGACGCGTCAAGTGATTCAAGATAACTTAGCATAACGGAATTTATGGGATTACAAAAGATGTCGAGAGCATTACCAAGGCGAGTCACAAGCCTAACTACTCTCCTTTCACAATCAAGAATGGCTCTATTTCTAGACAACCAATCCATTCCTAAAATTAGCCCATAGCCCGTGAAGCCCAATACATAAGCATCACATCTAAATTCAACGCTAAGTATAGAGATTTTCAAATCCAAACATATCATGGTCAAATGAGCCGAACCCCCAATTGGATTTGAAACGACCAAGGGATCCTCTACTAAACTGGTGTTCAAGTGCAGTGATTCAACTAATGATGCAGAGATAAACGAATGAGATGCGCCAGAATCGAATAAGGTACGGACAGGATGATCAAACAGAAAAACTAAGCTTTCAACAAAAATTGTTCTACCTCTTTCTTGCAGCGGTGGGGCCGCAATAGCCTGAACTTGCCCCCTTGCCTGCCCTGGTGCCATAAGAGCCTGCACCTGTCCTCCCGAGGTAGACCCTGCCCTCTGCCCCTTCTTTGGACAGTCCTTCACTAAATGTCCCGCATCTCCACAATGAAAACAACCAGTCTTCTTTTTCTTTCTACAATCTTTGCTGAGATGGCCAGGCGTCCCACAATTGAAGCATTTCTTCTTCCCTTTGCCATTATTGTTTTTACCACCCTTCTTATTTTGTTGTTGGGGTTTCTTCTGATCCCCTTTCTTTTCAACTGCCTTATCCTCATGCATAAGTGCCATTTCTACTAGCTTTTCAAAGGTGGCTCCCATAGGGATGTGGGTCATAGCCAACCCTTGCAACGGTTCATTCAAGCCTCTAACGAACCTCAAAGCTTTCTTCTCTGGCGTGTTCACCAACTCCAAGCCAAACCTTGCTAACTGATTAAATTTATTGACATATTCCTTTACTGATGAGCTCCCTTGCTTTAGTGCCAGGAATTTTTCCATATTTAAGTTCTCCTCTGCCCTTGAAAGAAACTTTGCCTCAAACCTTCGTCTGAAATCCGCCCATGAATCAACTGGACGTTCCCCGTTAGTGACCTCCCACCAAAACGAGGCCTCTCCCTTCATTAACCAAGCAGCTAAACGGACTTTCCTCCCATCTTCCACTTCAAAGATATCCAACAATTCCTCAGTCTCCTTAAGCCAATCTCTGGCCTCCACAAACGTCTCAGTCCCTTGAAAAGTTTTTCCTCCCATAGCCTTGAATTCCTTGCACGTCTTTGCAAAAGTGTCAACACGAGGAGGAGGAGGAGGAGGAATGGGTGCAACTAGGGGTGGAGGAGTATCCGCTGGGCCTGCAGTGGTGGCCCTAGCCTCCAAGTATCTCCTAAACCACCCTGGAATCGTCACACCTTCTGGGAGATTAAGATCTTCAGCCATGCTGAAACGAAAAAGGAAAGATTCAAAATGGAGAATTCGAAAGATAAAGATAAGGATGTGGCTAGTTGGGATTATGTTTTTCATAAAAACTCTCTTTAAATAACATGTTTTTTTTTTTTTTGAAAGCACTTCTTCCAAAAATACTTTAGAAAAAAAATATTTTTCTAAAAAAAAAAATTTAATCTGTTCTGGTAACCTTATGCTCTGATACCACGTGTAACACCCCACGTCCATTAATGTCACTCACAAAGGGAATGCATTAACTTCCATGGAGGTTTTAAGTGAATATAGAACAGTAAAATTACAACAAGACAGATATAAAATAGTACTTGGAAATTTAAAAACTTTATTTCAATGTAGCAGAAGTCAAAACATGTTTGATTACATCATAACACCATATTCAATGTCAAGTACAATATCTATCTTGATAAAACAAGTACATAATCCCATTACATGAATAGCCATTAAAAAGAAAGATAACAAGCTGGACTTTACTTCAGCAGTCCAAGCTTTCCAGAAGATAAGCGATCCAACTAGACTCCACTAGAACTTGGCCCAATCTGCGGACCTGAAGGGAGAAAAAGGATGGAAAAGAGGGGGTCAGACATAAAGTCTGGTGAATATGATAATTCTACAATACTATTACCAAAATAACTGGACTAAGGCATAAGCTGGAAAACAAGAAAATGTCTATGAAGAGCAGATTAAGGACATAGACAATCGCTAAAGGCAACGTTATAGGCGCTCCTAAATACTAAAGGATAAACACTATACTGCACCACACCAGTCACCCTAAAGATTCATCCCACTTAGCTTCACTTAGAAACTTTCCCAATGGCTTTACGTACCCCTAGCTGACTACATAGGTGCCGCCTGCCCCTATCTCCACTAGGTGTACCCTACTTCCCATTATTCGATCGGCTCCCTAACTCGTAGATACCCGTGCTGGCCCCACAGTGGGGTGTATCACTCCCCTAAAGTGGCAACCTGATACAACGGACATGCACGGCTTATATCTACACGATGCAACAACGTCTTACCTACCAGCCCGGGTCCACACACGCATATGAAACCCGTTGGACTTGCGTTGCCACCGCTCCCTGTTTTGGCCTCTTATAGTCAAACCCAGTATGTGTGTCCCGTCCTCGACTTGGGTCGAGCCCACAAAGATACGTTTTGGGATACTGGTTGAAATGGGCCCCCACTATTTACCACAAGCATTCCACCTAAGCTTGTCCCCATTAGTCCATCCCACTTAACCCACTTAGTCATGTTCATTTACATGTGTGTTTGGTTAAGTCTAATCGTATTTCAAATGCCTCTAAAGGCAACCACCAGATTCCTCATGCCACCCAAGGCACCTACTTAACCCCCATGTCCCACCTTACATGATTATCTGGTTAAGTATTTCTTAGTTCATTAAGGCCATAACCTCATAAAGACCTCTCACATTAGACTGGCATTTATGGCAGCTGGATTTGCCGGGCGGGTCCGGGCAGTCTTACACCATAAAAGAGTCTAACCTCGTGTCTTTACAACTTTTATGCTTTAGTTTGGGCCTAGGACCTCTCACATTGGGCCGACATTTGTGACTACTGGATTTGCCGGGCGGGTCCGGGCAGGTTTACATCACAAACGGGTCCAACCTCGTGTCCTAAGCATTGATTATTAATAATAATCCACTTTCCCCCAATTTTAATAATTCCCTACTTGAATTATTAATTACTTCCAATTTTTAACAATGTCCATAATTGACTCAATTATGGACATTCATTCATGGTATGCAACATCTTACAAAATTGCACCCAATTTATTAATTCCTAATATTACCCCTACCCCACGTTTGAACGTTTATTCGCAAAATATATGTTAGACTCGAATAGCCTAACTCATAGCATAAAAGAGATTATCATAATAACAACATGTATATGTGACCAAATGAATCATAATAAGGGGTGAAACTTGCATATGTCCAACTTGCATAGATTATACATGTCATGGATCTAAAGGTGTCAACTTGTTCAAAATTCACCTAATATGATCTCAATCAATTTTCATAAACTTACATATGAACATGTGTGAATCAACATCATCTAATTTTTTAACAACATGGTTTTATATGGGTACACCTAACTCAATAGGCAAATTCCCATAATCAAGTTTTATTTAATTATAGTTTCAAGTTTATGGGTACACCTAACCTAATAGGCAAATTCCCATAAACAAGATCCATTTAAATTAAGAAAAAAAACATAACTTTAAGCATGATCCAACAACATCATGATTTTTCAACATAATATAGCATGATTTATAACATGGCATAGTATGATAGTATAACATAGCTTGACATGATTCTCAACATAGCACGACATAGCATAAGAGAATTTACAACATAGCATGACATAGCATATATAATTTACATCATACGACAACATAATAACATAATAAGAGATCCACAATATATAGAATTTACAATTACAAATCACATCACTTTCTTGTGATCCATTCATAACTGAGTCAAATTAGTTTGTAATAGTCTTGTGAGAATCATCATACTCACCAATAAAAGAAAAGAATTAGAGAAAGAGAGATCTTTTGATTTGATTTGTGTAGATTTAGTTGTAGATGATTAGGCTTCCTCTTCTTAGTTTGTGACGGCTATGCTGAACTCCATGGCAGCAGCATGACGGTAGCTTCTCTAATTTTACAAGTGATTTAGGTCTAGGGTCTACCCACTTATTTATAGATTTTAGAATTCATTTAGGCCATTAGATTTAACCTAGAAATAACCGCAGCCGTTCAGACAAGATGGGGTTTATCTTATTGACTCAGCAATGAGTCAGAAGTGACTCAGCAAACACTCAGCATATTAATAAACTTCTATTCATGTCATAAATATATATATATTTTCTACAATGTACATATTAGATACATCCCCCTTTACTTATTATTGTTTTTATATACATATTAGATACATCCCCTCTCTCACACACTTATTAATATTTTAGCAACTTTAGTGTTAATAGAAAATTCGGGGTGTTACAACAGGTTGAACTGATGACTGATATGGACCATATAAAATATAACGATAAATTGCCAGATTAATAAAAACCCCACACGGGTCTGGAGTTAACAATAATCACGTCGCTCTAGTTATTAGATACGACACATGGACTATTTATTTCCACACGGAAACGGGGTGACGAGAATTTATTCTCTGGAGTGATTATCTGTACATACTCCCCCGTAAACACCAGAATATATCACTATAAATATGTGGATGCTTTTTAGGATTTATTGGGTACCTAATACGGCCCAATAAATTTCCAAACCCCTCCCCGTACAAAGGAGGTTATGAAGAAATTTTTCGAAATATTAAGGTGTTAGTGAAATATTTGAAGTGAAAACGAAGTTGAAGATATAGAATGAACTATAGTTGGAATTATAGAATGAACTACATTTATATATATATATAAATATAAATATAATTAAAGGGAATCGAAGCCGTGCAGTTCGTGTTTCGGAATCGTAATTTGAAATGATTAGTACGAGAAATCCGACCATCGGATTTTCCCAAAACCGCAACCGCTGGGTTCGCCTTGGAAATATCTTCCCAACGGCACCAACCTTGTAAAAATCCAACGGTTGGATTGTCCAGAATGTTTAATTCAAATCTGAAGAAAAACAGCGCCAGAATCGTTTATGTTTATATATAAATATAAATATAATTAAATTTAATCGAATAACGACGCTGTAGTTCGAATTTTGAAACCGTAACTTCAAACGACTAGTGTGGGAGATCCGACCGTCGGATTTTCACGAAACTGGAACCTTTGGGTTCGCTTTGGGAATATCTTCCCACTGATATAGACTTTGTAGAAATCCAACGGTTAGATTTTCCGATATGTGTAAAACAAATTAGGGGGAAAACAGCGTCAGTGCCACGGCACGACCTGAAACGTCGTTTAATTAAATATGGCCATTTTTAAATAAATAAAAATGGCGAAAAATCATTATAAAATATTATAAGCAACATAGATTGCTAATAAACCAATTGGGCTTGAATTGTTTGATATTTGATGGTTGTATGTGTTTGACACGAAAATAACATTAAAGAACTGAAAGATGGATGTCGAATAATATAACCATGGAAAGGATCGATTTAAATTCTAATGACGTGAATTATTTGGAAAGGCCGAGCTAACCCTCATTTCAAATAATTTATCGAGCGATTCGAATTGGAAAAGCAAAGACGATTCAAGACCGACGATCTTGGTATCGGTTGGATGGGCGCTGATGAGGTTCCTGACCGGAGTAGCTACCGAAAAGGGACGGAAGTAGTAGCCGTCTGAACGCATGTGTTGATTGGACGGATACACGAGGAATTTGACGCCTCCGGTTTCGTTCAGACCCAGGACGGACTTGTAAATGGACTGTGTGTCTGACATTGGATTTTGTTCTATACTGATTGATCTCTGTTAAATATATATCTGTTTGGCGGCGGAGAATTTATTCTTTTGCTTAACGCCCTTCTCTGAGACGTACGAGCTTAGAGGTTATTTATCGATGGAAATCAATCGTATGGAGTGGACTGCCTATGTGGCATGCCAAGATGATGTGATCAAGGCTTCTGTTGCAAAGCAAAGTCTTGTGGACGATGATCAAATCACGGTCTGCGTGGCCTGGCTTTGTGTATAGCGTGGATTCGCGAGCCTCACACCCCGGTATAAGTTAAAAACGGGATACGGACTGCAGGGAGATCACGACGTTTCTTTCTAGCTATGGTGGTGTCAGTGACTTACCAGCCCTGATATATATATCTACTTTTTACCTTTGTGGTTGTTGGAATGCGAGGCGCCTCGATTATAGGTTTGTAAGGACCGGGAAACGTGTGTTCAGGAATTGCCAATCCTCAAACGTAAGAGAGGACCGGCCCTGAAGCATCCAGGGGTTACCCAGAGTGTGTAGTCCAGAGGCATTTGCTAGAATGTCTCGAAGCGGAGAGGAGCTTGCCCCTTGCCTCGACTCATGACGGAAATCCAATTCCCAATACGAAATAACGGACTTGATTGTAGAACTAGTATGGCGACATAGTGGTATGGGGCACTTATGCCGTCTATGATTGATATTTATGATGCTATTCGTTTTTGAAACATATATGCACTAGTAATAATATCAAATGATTTTGCTTTATACGTATCAAGCATATTTGGCCATTATAAGGTAAAACTCTATCCTCCGGCTTGCGTTGCATTGTGTGATGGGACCTGAGTCTTATAATGGCTTCATTCTTTTAAAAAGCATTGCGTTGTTTTAAAGAATTGACTTTGTTTTAAATGCACTCGCAATCACTGGAGTAAACCCGTTCCGCGAAAGTGGCGTGGTCCTATGATTTGCTTATTACTGTTGTTTAAACTGTTAAATAGATTCTTCATACCAGTCCCCATGACTGACTCGTTGTTTGTTTCACTTTGCAAACGCGGGTGCCCTTATTTTCACATGGGCAGCCTAGTACACAGGTGACAGGTTGTTTTTGGCTCTGCACTGTTGCATAGAGTGCATTTTGGCTCATGGCGAGGCTGACTTCACAGAGACGACTTTGACATTTTCCTCCATTATTGTACTTATATTATGATTCTGCCACGGGCGATGCAGACTGATTTACTTTCCGTGCTTCTTATTGTATGTATATGTTCCGCCTTCGGCGATGTAGACTGATACCCTTATTATGTCTCACTGCATGTATGTATTCCGCCTCTGGCGATGATGACTGATCACTTCTTTTTATTTTACTAAGTTATATCCTACGCTATGCTATTCTGATGTTACTACATGTTGTGATTCCGCTGTCATATCCATGTAAAATTATTCTATTTATTGTTTTTGCTATTATCTGTACTCTGCTATGATGATTAATGTGTTATATTCCAATGATTATCCTTAATACCGCCCCTCGGATTTTGGAATCGTCACATTTGAAATACACATATGTTCTGTATATACATACCATCATCAGAGTACAACACAACTCATAACAGCAGAAATAAATAGTAGTTATCTAATGCTGCAACTACCTGCTCCAAGCTATTTCAAATGTATCTGAAAAAGAAACCCGATTACCTAATCGCCTGTATAAACCCGACTACGAGATTGGTTTGAGTAAACTCCAACCATTTGATTTAACTTTTCAAATATCCTTTCGAAGGAAAAGATAACCGTAAGACCGATCCACACATAAACACAGATGGTTTTTACCTTATGATAACTCAAAATATTCTTTGTATCAGAACTATTCTGATATTATAACAGTGTCTAAATCAAATAAATAACAATCTAGCGGAACGCTTGCATCTCACGCTCCACATACATAGTATGTAATCAAAAACCGCAGGGAGCTTATTGGGGAATGGATTTCCAACTATGACAATGTATAGGAGCACCTTCCAATTGCGTATCTCTAGAGAGGAATACACGGGGTTCAACAAGAACATCTTGTAAACCGACAACACATGACCAACCACTCATTCAACTTGAGTGTATCAAATGTATATCACCAATGATTGCGATCAGCAACCATTACCGATAGCATACAACAACAATAGAACAAGAAGCAATTGAATTTTCTCTAAATCAGGCGATGATACATCCTAATGGATATGACCCACCTAGCGATGTTGCCTGCCATATTTTTTTCATTTTTCAATTGATGAGGCCTGAGGCTACGATTACCTTTTTAGAACATCTTGCCACCATTCTCTTTGAATGCCACATTGTCAGATCTGTCAAAATTATTAATTGATGTCCCTAAAAATGCATTGGGTGTTAATGTAACGAACTGACATTTTCCCGATCCTGATTATCGATACAAATACCATATCAACTAACCAAACACCAGAAATTATCGGATCATAAATAAAAAGAAGTTAGAGGATGAGAAATAGAAAGACAGAAAAATAGAACAGAAGAAAGTAGATTGAAGACAGAACTGAAGAACAGCACAGAATCTCACATCGCAGCAGAATAAAATATAATATATACATATATATATATATCAGCTTTTGGGATACAAAATTTTAATTGTATAACATACCATTATCAGAGTATCACTATCAGAATATAACACTTACAACACAGTGGAAATAACAATAACTAGATAATGCTAAAGCCTCATGCTCTAAGCTCCTCCATGTATATCTATAAACAGTTGAACTACTTGACTGGCCGTACAAATTTGGGTACCCAAGATTTTAAGGTAAAACAAAACAAAATAAACTTCGACATGGACTGGTGTGAGTAAACTCCAACCATTTGGTTTAACTTTTAAAAAAAAATATTATTTTCAAAAGAAAAGATAACCGTAAGACCGATCCACACATAAACACGGATGGTTTTTACCTTACGATAACCCAAAACATTCTTTAAAATCAGTACTTTTCCGATATTATAATAGTGTCTAAAACAGGTAAATAACAATCTAGCAGAACGCTTGCATCTCACACTCTACATGTATAGTATACAATCAAAACCGCGGGCTCTTATTGGATAATGGATTCCAACTGGCAAGGTATGGGACCACCTTCCGACAGTGTATCTCTAGAGAGGAATACATCGGGTTCAACAAGAACATCTTGCAACCCAAGCTAAACATGACCGACCCTTCATTTCGCTTGAGAGTACCGAATGTATTGTCTCCAACAGTTAGGATCAGCAACTGTTTTCCGAAAGAGACAACATTGAAAGATTAAGGAAGCAAATGGAATTTCTCTAGATCAGGTGACAATACACCCTACTTGGGTGCGACACACCCATGCGACCTACCCGATTTTATACCATTTCCCGGTTGCAAGGCTTGAGGTTACGATTATTTACTATTCACTGATAGCACAATCGCTTTGAATGCCACATTGTCAGATTCATTAATCACTATTGATTTGCATAAAGATATTCTGGATATAATACTAAGAGAATAAATTCTTCGCCACCAGATGTATACTTGTACGGATCAACATATGCGATTATTGGAAATACTCTGTCAGACATTCGTCTATACAGTTCGTTCTGGGACTTAATGAAACCGATGACACAATTTCCATTAATCCATCTTAGGCAATTTCTACCTAGGATTAACAGAAAAATCTCTTGCACTTTACTCCGTCTTTGATTGTATTCATATAATCTGATTTACAATGCTACTGCCAATACAGAGTGGTTCTCGGATATACACCCAATCGGTCTCTCTATATTGACAACAATATTAGAAAATACTTCGATGGTCAGTTATTTAACTATCGAAGAAAAACAAACAAACATTCATCCATAACATCAAACAATCACTGGGCCCCTTAATTAATATTTCATTATTCAAATCACTTCTCCATTTCCTTATCAATATTTGTTAATCCAATATTTTAACAATCATCTTGGCCTCTTACGCTATTTTGAAAACATTTCCAAAAGTCACCTTCTTTTATTTTCTATACTTACAAAATATTTTCTATTTATGATTGGAATTTATTCCAATTGCTTCTCCCTTTCACGACCATTCATTTTTATACTCAGAAAATATTTATTTTTATATTTCCAAAATTCCACTTACTTGGGTTAAAATGAATATCGTGTAAAACATCGTTACAACAACCCAAAATACTACATTCAACTAAATCTCTTTAAACATTGATCTTCGAGACTGAATCTTCCAATTTATTGGTTAATAATGAAACCAATCAAGTTAGGGTATAATTACCTCTTGGACCTAGACTGAAAACATCCTTAACTTCAAATCAGAGAGGACCACTTACCTCGAATAATCAACACCATAAAAACCAATTATTCATTTTCCAAACGTATATACGTTTCTATTTCTATTTTTTACCATATTTAATTATATATTTTCTTTTTGTTTATAATATTCTATTTTAAGTTTGTTTCCTTATCGAATTCTATATATATGTAGCGATATATTGATTTCTAATTATCAGATTTTCTTAAAAATATTATAACTCCTTAAATTTTAGGAAAATTTCTCTAGCATCTCCTTTGTACCGGTCAAAAGCTTAAACCTCAACTCGCCTCTCTAGGCCCTTTCCATTCAAAAAGAAAATCAAAAAGCCAAGTGGCTTGCTGATTCGATGCATAAGAACTCATATGGAATTTAAACATATAACTTTTTGTCGGGTACTCGAATTATAATCTTCATACACTTCATATCATACCTGCCTAATATATATCATTTCCATTTTATTCCAACTCCATTCAGTTCTTTATTTAACCCTATTCATTTCGCTGATTTATACTTTAATTAGCCCATTTTCCAGTTCCACTTTTAATTGAAATCAACTGTGTTTAAACACATTTTTATAGACTGATAAACAAGTCGAATTCACTTCCATATTCGATTCCAAATTTTATTCAAGTTTCCATATTCAATTCCTAATTTTTAAGTTGCTAAACCAATTTATTTAACCAAAATTAAATTCAACCCAACTCTATTAACTAATTATTATTATTATTAGTTAGTTAACTTCATTTAATAATTTAAAATCTGATTTTTGTTTCCAAAAATTAATCCATTACTCTACTTGAGTTCATATATATTTTATAACTCAAGTCTAGATTTTTATGATAAAAATTCAAATTTTATTTAGTTAAAATCCATTTATTAATTTAAATAAACTGTTATGGTTTAATAATGGTTATAGCGCTGTTTTTCTGAAAAATTGATTTTGACATAACTCAAAATCTATTAGATGAAATCTAGAATTTTGTCTTTTATTAGAAAACTATTATCAAATCGGTCCTCACGATTCTTGTTTCAAAGAATTTCGACTTAAATTGAGTTCTATATACTCAATTGAAGTTCGAAACGCCAACTTACGAACTGCCACGCTGCGACAAGTTCGTTTTAATTAATTTAAAAGTAAACGTCAAACTTTATTTAATTTAAAATTCAATCTCATTCTAATATATATTAAACCCAGTTTTCCAAATTCAACTTAATATTTCTGATTATCCCTAATCGTCGATTATTTCATTATCATTCATAAATCCAATCATAACTCCATTTTCAATATTAACTTCCCATTCCGTTGGAAATAAATTATTTTATAAAATTCGATATAATCGAATTTCAAATATAATTTCTTAGATTTATCTCAATTCGGTATATATTCCGAATATCGGAATAACATCCATCATTATATTTCGAAATGATTTCCAATTAACTTTTAAATTCAAACTTGAATTTAAAATTTTTGTATTATCTAATAATAATTTATTCACTAGATTTATCAACATCGCTTATAAATTCAACTTCCTTGTTTTATATATTAAAACAAGTTTTCATTTCCAAAATTCTATTTGAAACTCAATTCGTTTTATATTCCGAACTCCGAAATAAAAACCAGCACTCCCTTTTCGCAATGATTTCAAATTCTAATTTATTTATTCATACCTGAATTTAATATTTCAAGTTATCTCTTAATAATTTTTTCTTGTTTATATATTTAAACAAGTTCCAGTTCAAAATCTACTTACAACCAAAATCTTATTTTGGATTATTCTATTTATTATAAATTATCTATATAAATATAGAATCTATTTTCATATTTTATTTCATTTTCTATTTGATAATATTTCAATATCCTACTTGGGAATAATTTATTTTTATAAATCTGATATAATCGAATTCAAACATAAATCCTATAGATTTATTTAATTTTATTTACATTTCGAATATCAGAACAAATTTCATCGTTTACCATTTAAAACCACTATAACAAATATATCATATTACAACGGTGCAAAAAAGCTGTAAAAAGTTTTTACAACTGTGGAGCCACCGTCTTGTATTAAGAAGTTGTAATATATTTATATCTTTTACAACATTTCTGCACCGTTGCAACACCGTTGTGTAATAGGATATTTAACAACTTTTACTAAAATTTATTACAACTTTTACTAAAATTTATTACAACTTTTATTCCCCGTTGTTGTAGACACTTAAATATCGTAAGATCATAGGTATGACAACTAGTGATTACCGTTGTGACTTCCAGAATATTACAACTCTTTCACACCGTTGTAAATGATTTATTACAACTTTTTTTGCTGTTGTAACTTATATACATCTTACTAATATAAAGAATTCACATATATTAATAATAATATGATTCACATTTCAGTGCAACAAATATAACTATACATAATCATTCATATATATTAATTAACATAATATTCGATCAACATACACATAGTTCATTACCAACTAAACCCGTCAAAAAAAACGTAACAGTTTCAAAATACATACATCAATCTAACACAAAAGATACATAAGACAGATAGAAGTTTGGCCCACAAAAGATACATAAGCATATCCTTCGAAAGCACTCTAGCTGAAGGCAACGTAATTTTTATTCCAAGCCACAGTTGATCCAACAGCTTCTCCAATGGTAGTCATTACAGAATTCGGCTTCCACAAGAAAGCTTCTGGATCCACCGCCACATCAATCAAGCCAATTAGTGTCACTCACGAAAACGTAAAATCAGAATATTGGAGTAATCATTGATGGTACTAATGAGTTATAACATAATGAAATGATATCATAGTAAATAAACTGAAAATCCATGCATTTTACTGTTATTTTTTCACACTAGATTTGGGAAATAATTTCAGCCTGCAAATTTATCTTAAATGGCACGGAACTTCTTGCTAATGAAAAAAAAGATTTGAAGAATAAGAAAGAAGAATAAATATATATGTGCGTATATACCATTTCTTCGTCTTCTTCTTTTTTTGAAAAAAAAATGATAATTGATTGAAGGAAATGTACATGCTCGATAAGATCAGTGTATAACAGGAAATGTAAAACATGGTATAATATTTACATTGAAACAGAAATAAGAAAAAATCTTTTTCAGAATAGTACACATAATTATGCATGACATAGACATATCTCTGATAATTATGAAACGGTACATGACATAGACATACTCCTTTTGAATTGTTTTCCATGCTTGGTCAAATTTAACCACACCTGCAATATGTAGTAGCATGTTAGCTTCTATTGTAATCCATCCTAAATTAATTTATTACTAATTTTCTTTGTCCATGACGTAGAAGAGTTTGAAAAAGTGATGTCACTGTTTTCAATTATGTTAACACAAGATGATGTTATGGCATTCCTTTATGAGGATTACAGATAAGTTCTTTTAAATGCAGATGATTCAATCTTAAAGAGAATATAGTGCCAAAATTCTTGCTTTTTTATGACAAGCTTCATGTGCACCTCTTGGAAAAAGCAGAACATGAGATTTCTTTGATAACAACTTTAGAGACCAGAGGCCGAGATACAAACCGCACCCATAACTCTAACTGAATCAAATAATGAAGAATCGAACATAAGCTTTTCACGATCTCTGTCGAACATAAATGGATGACCAATTCCTCAGAGATGAATATTCTTCTTTGTGAACAGTCTTGAGATTAAATGGCCTAAATCAAAACCCATTAACGTATGATATCCAAAAAATAATATAGGATCCATAGATGGAATTCCTTCAAGGCTTCTAACTATATTCCCGTTCATCAGTTTTGATAGCATAACAGGATTTGCAGTTAATTCTATCCATCAGTTCCTCCTGCAACACCAAGTTGTTTAATTCTCGGAAAAGGATTCAACTTGGATACCAACCTGTCTTTCCACAGCCTATGCAATTTCATAGAAAAAAAGATACCCCTAGTCGATAAGAACCAAATGCGAAAACCACAACATTAGCATCCTTGACCATCTGTTCTGTATAACCTCTTTGTTATGTCAACGTCTTAACTCATACTTAAACAATCACATATATCCAGACCTGTTGTATTTTGTATGAATGGTGGGAAGGAGCTCAACCGGCAGAACACGATAAGGACAAAGCCTGGGACAAGGACAACTGCATAAACTCTTAAACATGCTCAATCAGATACAATTGTTTTGAGGAAAGCTTGATGGATGCAACAAGCGTCCAGTTCCATGCTTTGATATTAAGTGTGTATTCAAACCAGCAAGAGATTGAGTCATCAAAGATTCTAAATATCAAGCAAAGGGACAAGAAGGTAATACAGGAAACTTATATAATTTTTCCATAAGACAGAGATGCATCTGAAATGTCTACAGTTATTGAATGCTTGCATCACTTTTGCTTATCTTGCATGAACAACATGCAAAAGTCAAATTATTATATGGCATGCTTCTTGATTATCAACATGAAGTTCACAAAATTTTGCTTAAGGTAGAAAATTGAGGAAGTATCTTGACTCCTAAGTTATAAAATATTATGGTTCAACACCTCAAAGAGGAATCAATCCCTGTAACCCATAAATTTTACTAACCTTATCCCAAATGCCCAACTTTAATAACCATGGACTGAAGCGATAAACCATGGCATGGTCCTCTACGCAACTAGTTTATGATGCATCTAGGCTTAGAAATTGTGCATAGTGTGATGAATCTATCTGCATTTACTGTGTACAGTGTGATGAACTTTAGGTTTGCAAATACTTGGTATTTTGCGGAGTGGCTGTTGCAGTAGGTGTTGCGCTCCGCATTCAATAGCATAAACTATTGTTCTACATTTTTATGTATGTTAAAAAAAAGGAAGGCAGAATAACATTTTCTAAACCTCATAGGACAATCACAGTAAAAAAAACTATAATTTCACCCTTTATTCCATATCTCAACTTAGATGATAAATCATGAAAATAAAACGAAAAAAAAGTAGTTAGAAAATACTCAATACTGACAATGTTTTTTCCCTCAACAATGGCTTGCAAAACTACCGCAATAGCTCAAAAAAATATGTAAAGAAATTGCAAAGCCAATCATACATTGTGTTGGCGTTAATACCGGCTTTCATATCATCGAATACAACCACAACAATAAAGTACTCAACAAATAACAATATAGATATATGAAGAAAAATAACAAACCTGCACTGCGTAATGTTGATGGATCCTTCTGCAAATCCTTTAACTTATTCAAAATCCTTTCAGTAGCCATATATTCAAAATTCCTACGTTCAAATAAAATAAACAATATTACTCATCATCGACACACTATATGCATGTGTATATTGCAACACTGCAAATATGTCAGCATAAACAACCTAGTTGACATCCCCCTTCTTCTCCAATTCAACATCCAAATCCCCCTCAACACCTGAACGCCAAAAACCTAACCTTTCGCCATGCTATTCCCCCCCCCCCTCTACGCCATCGTTCAAGAAACCGCCGCCAACAACGAACTCATCTAAGCAAAATTCTCCTCCTTGACTCCATCGTCCCTCCTCTGCAACCTTCTTTCGAATCGCGTCATCAGCTCCAACCAGTGAGCTTCCCTATGATGCACGACAACATTTGGAGTGGAAATCCACCAAAGCTCAACTTTGGATGCGTCTCACATCACGGAGCATTGCTCCATTCTCCAATTTACTAAACGATGACCAAAAATTCAGCAAAACCAAAACCCTAGTTTCTCTACGGCTCATGGCCCGAACCGTGGCTTCACGTAAAGGAAGATATTGGTTTCTCAGTAATTAACCCCATCGATCTGGGACTGCAACTCAGCAAATAGAACTATGGTGAAAGAATTGTGTTGAGATGAATTAGATCTGGAGGTGGAATTAGAATTTGTTGAGGGGTTATTTGGTTTTGGTCGAGAAGATGGATTCGGGTTTTGTTGGGGAGTGAAAATAAAAAAGCGGACATGTGGACTGAAATGAAGGAGGGAAAATATTTTAGAATTGGAGCCAAACGATTCACCTAGAGAGAAAACGTAGTTTTGTCAAACTAACGTGAAAAAGTAATTTATAGGAAAGTGAACCCTTTTAGATACATACAAAGTGATAATCTACAACTTATTGGTTGTTGTTTTTTTTTGAAATTTGAAGTTTTTCTAACATTTTGGAATTTTATGAAATTTTGAATATAATTACTAAATACTTAAAATTAGTCTTAACTAGTGATTATTACTTCTTAATTAATATAAAATAATATATATTAAGTGTTGAATATTAATTACCGGTTACTTTATCAATTTTTTAATAATAATTGTAAATTATTAATTGTTAAATAGTAATTATGTAATAGTTATTATTTATTAATTAGTATATTAGTTATTTAGTAGTCATTATTAACTTCATTTTTTACAGTAATTAATTAATATTTCAGTTATTTAGTAGTCATTATTAACTTCATTTTTTACAGTAATTAATTAATATTTCAGTTATTTAGTAGTCATTATTAACTTCATTTTTTACAGTAATTAATTAATATTTCAAACAAATAAGATATACAGTGATGGGGCTTTGCCTCGCACCCCGCCGAGGGCGTTGCCCCCTGAATCCCCGCGACCTAACCGGCTAGGTCGACTGCCGTCCGGGACATGCTGTTGTTTGAGCCGACTGTCGTTCAAGTCGACTGTTGTATTAAATAAACTGCTGAAAAAGTTACTACCAAATCAAATATTACTTATCAATAAAAGTTATGATTTAACTTTTACTTATTTCCACTAAGTTATAAACAAGTAATAATTATTAAAAGCTTATAATGTACATGTTACTAATTATTAATAAGCGGTTAACATTAACTATTAAAAATAAATTACTAGTTATTAACTATTAATTATTTACTAATAATTAATAAATACTATTGGTTCCTAAGTTTATTATTAATTATTAGTTATTATTGAATATTAATGTATAGATATTATAAACATGAAGTTTGTAATAGGCATCTATTACAACTAACAAAATGAAAAGTTGTTAAAAATATGTGTATTACAACTTTAGTGAACTGACAGTTGTAAAAAATATTTATTACAACTGTGCTTTTCTGACAGTTGTAAAATTAAAGTTGTAAAATGGTGTTTTTGTTGTAGTGAACAATTCTCAATTCTCATTTTAAATTCACATTTGAATTTAAATATGAATATTATCCAATGATAATTTATTTCCCTTTATTTATAAACACCGTTTATAAATTCATTTCAGTTCCTCACATTATCCAATTAAAATTATTCCATTTAATTTATAAACACCGTTTATGAATTTATTACTTGTTTTTATTTCTAGTCCATTCAAAATTCGAATTCTATTTTAGAAAAATAGATTTTCCATTTTAAATCTCAAAACCCCTTTTCACGATATTTTTATAACCAACATTTAGGGCTAGTGATATTCAACCAAACAAAAACACACAATTATCAACCATAGGTTTTCTAACACATCATATATGATAATATATATATATATATATGAAAACAAACAAATAATAATATTTTTGAGGAATCCTGTTTCCAACTTGTTTTTCCTGCATACACAGACGTTAGCCAACATAAATAATACCCATCCTGCTTCAAGGCAGGATATCGTGGTATAGAAGGTTAGCCACTATCATATTGTGGGGCGTATAAGGTCATCCGCTAGTGATACTGCGGGCATCTGCTAATGGTACTGTGGGAAATATCCAATCACAAATATACATATAATAACCGCAATCACCAAGCCTAAATATAACTAATATAGTGTAGCCACAAAAAAATGATTCCAAACAACCAATAAATATTTTTAACTACTCAAAATAAATTCTAAATAGTAAATTCTGAGTGAGATTTACTCATCGTGATTTTATTATCGCTAGAAAATTGAATTTAAACCAAAACCAGAATGCACTTGATTCTGGTATGACTTCAAACAGTGCAAACCCAGAATGTAGAATGCTTCAGTACGACTGAACATGACTGACGGCGTCTGAATCTGATTTTATTTGAGTTAGATACAAGCTATATAAGATTTTGAATAGTTACATTAATATCTGACAAACTAAATTAATTTTTCTTACCTTTATCTCTTTTATTAACATCAGGTTGTTCTTAATCTCTCCATTCCCTGTTATTCCATTCTTCCCTTATTTTGAAATTTCAGAATCTTGCTACTATTACAAGCCGAACCAAGTCCTATTTCTCTTTCTCATGTCTTCAGCTAACGCCATCTCTCTCACAACACACATACACAGCTACTCCTTGTAACTATTGTCGAGCAAATTTAATCTCTGTCTATCCTTAATCACTCGCCAATGTCTCATGAAACCCTCACCAATGCCTTCTCCTCCCCATACTCCATCGCCTTAGGACTACAGTGCACAACTCGAAAATCCTCAGACAAACGCGACTTGCTTCACCCTACTGGAACTCGACATTGCGGCAACTGAATTGAAGAAAAAGGTACGAACCTCACTGACCCCTTAAATCCCTCAATCGACTTCCCTTCTGTCTTACCTAAGCCTTGCACGACATGATTTATACACCGCTTCCCCCAAAATTCGAATTCCAGAGAGTTTGATTGAATTTGAAATCGTGAATGCAAGCTTGAAGTGCTCGTTTGTACGAGCTTAACAAATCCAAAATTACCCAATTCCGCTCAGTATTTAATTTATACGGATTTTGTAACACCTCATATTTTCTGTTAACATTAAAGTAACAAATTAAAGTATACTTAATTTTTAAGAGAAAAATTAAGGGAAATGGATTACACCATTGCGTTCGTCTCATAATTCTGCTTGAGATAAAGTTCGAGTTTGCATAAATCGGACTCCGTATGAAGAAGTTATGACCTTCAGAAGTTTCAAGGGTTTGAATAAAATAAAACAGCTTAGCTCGAAATTCAAATTTGAAATCCAAAACACACACCCGGGCTGGGCGATAAATTTCCCGCCCAGGACCCAGGTCGACCAGGGGATCGACCTGGGTCACACAGGTTGACCATGGGGTCGACCTCCCTCCTTTTCCAGATCCATGGACAGATTCGTTTTTCTGCATTTAGACCCCCGTTCTGACCAGTTTTGTTGCTCCTAAGCTATTTAAACACCCCCAAACCTCACTTTCTCTCCACACAACTTTATTTTGCCTATACTCTACCCTAACTCATATCAAAATAAATCTAAGATGGGGTTATGCTGCTCTAGTCCTTCGTAGAAATCAAGTTTAGAATTCTAGTAGAGATTCAAAGGCTAATCCAATGACTTCAACAACTATTTCTAAAAATCAAATCAAATCTAAATTAGAAGAACAAATAGTCTACTTCAAGGGAGAGCTATTCAGTTTCAGAATACAGATCCCGGAATTCAAGACCCTTCTGTAATTTGTAAGTTCACGTTATTTTCAGAAATAAAAGTTAATTGTGATTCTGACATTGTAATAAATCTGGATCTGAGATTATGCCTGTCTTTCTATAATATTATGTCCTTTCTTTGTCTCTTCTTTACTTCTTCCCTTTTTGTTTTATAGCCAGGCTACTGCGAGCCTGAGCCAGATCTCATAAGAGATGAACGTACGTTGGAAATAAAATTGGGCATAAATTATGATTTGGACATGACCAACGCTAAAATTTGGGAAAAGGATTAAATTGTGTATAATTGGGTATAATTGAGTTGTATTCAAAACATAAAATATTGGACATATGACTTGAGATTTGAGGCATAAAACATTGGACATATGACTTGAGATTTGAGGTATAAAATATATTGGACATATAACTTGGGATTTCGGCCGTAAATTGAACTGTAAACATGTAAGTTCAAGTTATTTCAGATTTAAACACCTAATAGTGATTTAGGCATGTAATGGAATGGATCTAAGTCCATGCTTGATGATAAGACAAATCTTTTAGGTTAATTCCTACCTTTCTATTGAATCAATGACTTACATGCCTAGAAGTTATTATTCAGTCAAGCTTGTCTTTGTTGTACATCTGATATATATTCCCTTTTAGGTTCATGATGTTATTTATATCAGATCTATCTTTGTTATACCCCAACTCTAACAGATCTGTAATCCTCTTAGGTCCAAAATATTATATTTAACAGATCTACCATTTTAATGCCTGTTTTATGCCTACTCTCCTTTATGTTCATCTTTCGTCCCCTCTATTTTATGAATCTAGATTAACCTCGAATCTAGACCGAAACTTATTATACGTGCGATTGGAATGCGGGGGTAATGGGGAATAATCTGTTTGGTAATGGTGGAACATAATTTTGTAACTTATGATTTGGAGCATAATTTGTCTTTGTTGCGAACTTGGGGCAAATTGGAATATTAATCTAGATTGGGCGCAAGCTGTAAATTAAATCTAGATTGGGCATAACCATTGGTTAAGACGCCAAGCATAATGTATATTGGGGTATTGTGGCGTGACTATTAGTACAAACTTGGGAAGATTAGATGAAGCCTAATTTGAGTAATAACTCGAAATTTGAATTTGGGGGACATAACTTGCAATTAGCTTTGTTGGGCATAAACTGAGAATCGGGACATGACTAGTTTCGGTTAATTTGGTAATTAGCATGAAAATCTAGAATTGAGTATATATGGTAATTGTGAATAATTTGCATATAAACTGTAAATATGTGAACTAGTGAAAGATGAATATGCCTAACCCGAGGTTAGATTGAGTTGTGGTGTAAAACTGCCTGGAACCACCCGGCACATCCAGTAACCACAACAACATCTATCTAATGTGAGAGGTTAGTGCATCATGCCCAAGAAAAACCCGAGGTTAGATTGAGTTGTGGTGTAAAATTGCCCAGAACCGCCCGGCACATCCAGTAACCGCAACAAGACATATCTAATGTGAGAGGTTGGTGCATTAATAAATCAATTAATGCTAATGAACAAGACATGCTAAGAAATGGATAGGGTTAAGTAATGAGAACACTTAACCAATATAGCACGAATGACTAGGGTTAAGTAATAAGAACACTTAACCAATATAGCACGAATGACTAGGGTTAAGTAATGAGAACACTTAACAAATACGACAAGATGGATGACTAGGGTTAAGTTAATAGAAACACTTAACCAGTATAGCATGATGAATGGGTAGGGTTGAGTAATAAGAACACTTAACCAGTATAACTTGATTTGTGGTAAGGTTAATTTAAAACAAGAGGGCAACACTTAATCAATATAACATGATTCGTGGTAGGGTTAAGTTAACACAAGAAGGCGACACTTAACCAAAGTAACATGACATGATAAGTAGGTGGGTTAAGTTAACATGAATTGAATGATGATGCTTAACCAACACAACAAGAAAAACAAGTGGGGTTAAGTAACAAGGAAACACTTAACCAATATAACTTGATGAACGGATGGGGTTAAGTAAATAAGGAATACTTAACCAACATGACACGATGAATGGGTGGGTTAAGTTAACATGAATGGACAACACTTAACCAATATGACATAATGTGCGGGCGGGTTAAGTACGTATCGGGTTGGTGGGTAATATTAGTAAATATAGGCCTACAAAACTTAACCGTTTAATAAATATGCTTGATACGATGGGAGGGTTAAGTACGTCTCATGTAGGTGGGTAATATTAGTACATATAGGCCCACAAAAATTAACCGTTAAATAAACATGCTTGAATCAGTGGGAGGGTTAAGTACATATCGGGTTGGTGGGTAATATTATTAAATATAAGCCCACAAACTTAACCAATAGGAAACCCTAGTAACGGGGACCCATTTCAGCAGTAACCCACATAGATGTATCACAGTACCCTGAACTAGGCAGGGTGGGGCACGATAACTGGGCTAATTGTAAGCGGTCAAAGCAGAGGCAGGGGGTACGTGAGTGTAGGTTCCGACGGTTTACAGGCATGCACGTACTTCGGAGTGGGAAAATGCAGGAACTTGGTACCAGTAATTATACACTGTTCATCTTGAATCGTGTCTGGTCGCTATCATAAGGATTGATACACCTTATAGTGGGACCAGCACAGAGTATCTACACGTAAGAGAGGGCCGGTTGACATAGACACAAGAGAAATGAATACAAGTAGGGAGTCGATCGATAGGGTAGTAAGGGTACATCTAACATGTTCATGGCAATCAGGCTAATTGAGGTGGAATCCTCACGATAGATGTACATCCGAAGGCTACCACAATTACAGGGATTGGGATCACGTTATCATTTTATACAGATTACTAGTTGGGACACTAGTTAGGTGGTGCAGAGATAGATATAGAAATCAGAACAACAAAGTAGTAGCGAAGCAAAGAAAGAGTAGAAGCGCATTCAGCTTATCATACCTTATGCTTATCCTATGTTATCTTGTTATCCATGTTATCATGGTATTGTCTTATATTCAGTTTATTCATGTCATGACACTTTTGCCTATTTATATGCTGAAAGTCACTGGACTTACCAGACTTATGTCTGACCTAGTTTTGTTTCGCCTCTTTTCTTCCGTTTCCCCCTTCCCCCTCCAGGTTCACAGGGAGGAAATGTTACCATTTAGCTTAGTTTTCTTTCCAAGCTCGAAGATATCGATGTATTGCTTTGGACTCTCTCTCCCACTGCTATGGCTCGTTCATGCTTTATTGGGGAATATCATCGTTGTTTTATGCTTCTTTTATATTTGGAAGTTTTTTGATCAAGACAGAAGTTCTATGTATTACATTTAAGTATGTTTGAGAAAATTGTTTTAAAAGCTTGACTGAATTAAGTTGTTTATAAAATGACTTTATTTTCCGCTGCTTTATTTGTCTGTCTTGTAACTTATCTGCATCTTTTACCTAAAATGCTCCACCAAAGTTAAGGCATTCCCTTTGTGAGTGACCTTAACGGAGGTGGGGTGTTTCACTTGGTATCAAAGCTGAAGGTTACCAGATCAGATAAAAGAACTAAAAAAATATTTTCAAAACGGTTTTAAAAGAAGCATTTTCTAAAGAAAAGTTTTGTTTTAAAGGCATATTCCCCAAAGCCATATGCACTATCTTTTGATCCTCTGTTTGAATCTTCATTTCCTTCTTTCCTGAATCTCCGGGGCTCCTGGCTTTCTGGGAGGTAACCTCATCGCGGCATGGTTCCGTAGGCTTGATGAGACTACGACACTTGTCAAAGGGAAATAAGCGCGTAACTTCCATCTATAGCCGCAGTAGTTTCAACTACGGCTAATTTTCTTTCGAGCTTTGTAGGATTTTCCGTGCGATGGAGGCAGCTTTCATGAGACCTATCAACAAGTTACACAAGGATGGCAAAGATGAGAATGAGGGAATTTGGCTATGGATCACAACCCAAGGATGAAGAACTCATGGATATAGACTTGATTCACAAAGGAGGGGAGGAAAGAATAGTAAAACCTAAGATAGGGGGAAGTATCTTTATTATGGTATAACGGGTCGTATAATTAAGGACAAGGCAAGAACAAATGACAGGATTTTCAGAAGGGCAAATACATGCTCTCACCGCCAGCATACCTGACAGAGAGGTAGTAAGGTTTCAGTTGAAAAAGTTTAGTTTTTCTTCTTGATCATCCTATTAGTACTCTTTTTGATTTTAGCGCTTCACATTCGTTTATACCTGCTTACATAGTGGAGTCTCTGCACCTTAGTACTTGTATAGTAGAAGATCCCTTTTTTGTCTCAAAATCCAATTTGTAGTTCGGCTCATTTATCTTTGGTTTGAAAGGATTTGAGATACTTATGTTTTTGGTTTCATGGGCTATGGGTTGATTCTAGGCATGGATTAGTTAGCTAGTAGTTGTGAAAGGAGGGTAGTTAGACTTTCGACTTGCCTCGGGAATACCCTCGAGATTTCGTGCGATTCTAAGGGATCAGTTTGTCTTAGCTACCTAAAATCACTTTATGTATCGACGATTTTCGATCCGTTGGAATAGTCCATGAGTACACAAGGTGTTCTGATTAGGGTAGGGGTTTTCCCCCTAAAACTCGAGATAGACTTCCGCATATGTCTAGTTGACAATGCAAAGCCAGTTATGCGATCAACATTAGTTTTGGAGCAAGATTGGCGAGGATAGCCAGAGTCAGTTAAGAGCTCAATTGTTTGGTTGTTTTGCTAGTATCATCTCACATAAATCGTCCAAATTCGGAGGAGGTATTCCTTGGGTGCTTGTCTGATGTTGGTTTAGGCCTTCGGGGCTTGTACTTGAGGGATGTCGACTTCGACTAGGATGGTTTGCGTGAGAGATATCGACCCTCATATTTGTGACATGATGGATAAGCTAAGTAGAAGAGAGACCTCTCATCATCTTAGTATATACACTTGGTATCAAGGTTAATATCTGTTTATCTTGGAAAGATAGTTCGGCTACATTGGATACCCTCTAGCATAATAAGTGATCGAGGTCCTATCTTTACTAGTGGGTTTTGGAAATGGAGGTCAAGAAGCTTCGCAATCGTGAAGTTAAATTAGTTAAGGTACGGTGGAATGAAGCTCAAGAAGATGCAACTTAAATGACTGAAGATTAGATATGCGCATCATAACCGTTTTGAGGGTATATCCTTGATTCCTCTTTTTCTATAAAGTTTATTTGCATGCTAGTCTTTATCTTTTAAGTATATCCTCTCGGTCCTATCCTCGATCCTTAGGTAGAAGCCAATGGATGTAAACACGTGTTTGGGACATGTTATGTTTGGTGGATACAAGTGGTTGCAAGTGTTTGCTAGTGGTTGCTCATGGATGCACATACACACATTAGGCACTAGATCAGCTCAGTCACTTTCATATTGCATATGCATATGAATGTATTTGTATATGGATTGAAACTTGATGTGTTATCATATTGATATTGCATATGGATGAGTGAATATGCACACATATAGTATTTACATGATTAGGGATATTTGCATACATGTTGAACGCATGAGACTCTCATGATTCGCATTAAGGAGGTCAACTGGATCAGTAGACCGCCTGATTTTACATTAGATTAGAGACATATACACACACTCTGCATATGTTCATACGACATTAGAAACCTTTTAAGGACAATGGATGCTTGTGATTGAATGGTTGAATAGATGGATGTTGGATGTTAGGATATACGTTCTTCCTAACTTGAAGATTTCGGGAACGAAATCCTTTAAGGAGGGGAGAATGTAACACCCCGTATTTTCTGTGAACATTAAAGTAACAAATTAAAGTATACTTAATTTTTAAGGGAAGAATTAAGGGAAATGGGTTACGCCATTGCGTTCGTCTTGGAATTCTGCTTGAGATAGAGTCCAAGTTTGCGTAAATCGGACTCCGTATGAAGAAGTTATGACCTTCAGAAGTTTCAGGAGTTTGAATAAAATAAAACAGCTCAGCTCGAAATTCGAAATTCAAAACACACACCCGGGCTGGGCGGGAAATTTCCCGCCCAGGACCCAGGTCGACCGGGGGTCGACCTGGGTCACACAGGTTGACCATGGGGTCGACCTCCCCCCCCCCCATTTTCCAGATTCGTGGACAGATTCGTTTTTCTGCATTTAGACGCCCATTCTAACCAGATTTGTTGCTCCTAAGCTATTTAAACACCCCCAAACCTCACTTTCTCTCCACACAACATCATTTTGCCTATACTCTACCCTAATTCATATCAAAATAAATCTTAGACGGGGTTATGCTGCTCAAGTCCTTCGTAGAAATCAAGTTTAGAATTCTAGTAGAGATTCAAAGGCTAATCCAACGACTTCAACAACTATTTCTAAGAATCAAATCAAATCTAAATTAGAAGAACAAATAGTCTACTTCAAGGGAGAGCTATTCAGTTTCAGAATACAGACCCCAGAATTCAAGACCCTTCTGTAATTTGTAAGTTCACGTTATTTTCAGAAATAAAAGTTAATTGTGTTTCTGACATTGTAATAAATCTGGATATGAGATTATGCCGGTCTTTCTATAATATTATGTCTGTTCTTTGTCTCTTCTTTCCTTCTTCCCTTTTTGTTTTATAGCCAGGCTACTGCGAGCCTGAGCCAGATCTCATAAGAGATGAACGTATGTTGGAAATAAAATTGGGCATAAATTATGATTTGGACATGACCAGCGCTAAAATTTGGGAAAAGGATTAAATTGTGTATAATTGGGGATAATTGAGTTGTATTCAAAACATAAAATATTGGACATATGACTTGAGATTTGAGGCATAAAACATTGGACATATGACTTGAGATTTGAGGTATAAAATATATTGGACATATAACTTGGGATTTGGGCCGTAAATTGAACTGTAAACATGTAAGTTCAAGTTATTTCAGATTTAAACACCTAATAGTGATTTTGGCATGTAATGGAATGGATCTAATTCCAAGCTTGATGATAAGACAAATCTTTTAGGTTAATTCCTACCTTATTATTGAATCAATGACTTACATGCCTAGGAAGTTATTATTAAATCATGCCTGTCTTTGTTGGACATCTGATATATAATCCCTTTTAGGTTCATGATGTTATTTATATCAGATCTATCTTTGTTATACCCCAACTCTAATAGATCTGCAATCCTCTTAGGTCCAAAATATTATATTTGACAGATCTACCATTTTAATGCCTGTTTTATGCCTGATCTCGTTTATGTTTCTCTTTCGTCCCCTCTATTTTATGGATCTAGATTAACCTCGAATCTAGACTGAAACTTATTATACGTGCGATTGGAATGCGGGGGTAATGGGGAATAATCTGTTTGGTAATGGTGGAACATAATTTTGTAACTTATGATTTGGAGCATAATTTGTCTTTGTTGCGAACTTGGGGTAAATTGGAATATTAATCTAGATTTGGGCACAAACTGCAAATTAAATCTAGATTGGGCATAACCATTGGTTAAGATGCCAAACATAATGTATATTGGGGTATTGGCGCGTGTGTATTAGTACAAACTTGGGAAGATTATATGTAGCCTAATTTGTGTAATAACTCGAAACTTGAATTTGGGGGCCGTAACTTGCAATTAGCCTTGTTGGGCATAAATTGAGAATAGGAACATGACTAGTTTTGGTGAATTTGGTAATTAGCATGAAAATCTAGAATTGGTTATACATGGTAATTGTGAATAATTTGCATATAAACTGTAAATATGTGAACTAGTGAAAGATGAATATGCCTAACCCGAGGTTAAATTGAGTTGTGGTGTAAAACTGCTTGGAATCACCCGGCACATCCAGTAACCACAACAACACCTATCTAATGTGAGAGGTTAGTGCATCATGCCCAAGAAAAACCCGAGGTTAGATTGAGTTGTGGTGTATAACTGCCCGGAACCGCCGGCACATCGCCGGCACATCCAGTAACTGCAACAACGCATATCTAATGTGAGAGGTTGGTGCATTAATAAACCAATTAATGCTAATGAACAAGACATGCTAAGAAATGGCTAGGGTTAAGTAATGAGAACACTTAACCAATATAGCACGAATGACTAGGGTTAAGTAATAAGAACACTTAACCAATATAGCACGAATGACTATGGTTAAGTAATAAGAACACTTAACCAATATAGCACGAATGACTAGGGTTAAGTAATGAGAACACTTAACCAATATGACAAGACGGATGACTAGGGTTAAGTTAATAGGAAACACTTAACCAGTATAGCATGATGAATGGGTAGGATAAGTAATAAGAAAGACTTAACCAGTATAACTTGATTTGTGGTAAGGTTAAGTTAAAACAAGAGGGCAACACTTAATCAATATAACTTGTTTTGTGGTAAGGTTAAGTTAACACAAGAAGGCGACACTTAACCAAAGTAACATGACATGATAAGTAGGTGGGTTAAGTTAACTTGAATTGACTGATGACACTTAACCAATACAACAAGATGAACACGTGGGGTTAAGTATCAAGGAAACACTTAACCAATATAACTTGATGAATGGACGGGGTTAAGTAAATAAGGAACACTTAACCAACATGACACGACGAATGAGTGGGTTAAGTTAACATGAATGGACAACACTTAACCAATATGACATAATGTGCGGAAGGGTTAAGTACATATCGGGTTGATGGGTAATATTAGTAAATATAGGCCCACAAAACTTAACTGTTTAACAAATATGCTTGAATCCGTGGGAGGGTTAAGTACATCTCGTGTAGGTGGGTAATATTAGTACTTATAGGCCCACAAAACTTAACTGTTAAATAAACATGCTTGAATCAGTAGGAGGGTTAAGTAAATATCGGGTTGGTGGGTAATATTAGTAAATATAGGCCCACAAACTTAACCAATAGAAAACCCTAGTAACGGGGACCCATTTCAGCACTAACCCTCATAGATGTATCACGGTACCCTGAACTAGGCAGTGTGGGGCACGATTACTGGGCTGATTGTAAGCGGTCAAAGCAGCATCAGGGGGTATGTCAGTGTAGGTTCCGACATTTTACGGGCGTGCACGTACTCCGGAGTGGGAAAAATCAGACACTGGGTACCAGTAGTTATACACTGTGCATCTTGAATCATGTCGGGTCGTTATCATAAGGATTGATACACCTTATAGTGGGACCAGCACAGGGTATCTACATGCAAGAGAGGGCCGATTGACACAGACACAAGAGAAATGCATACAAGTAGGGAGCCGATCGATAGGGTAATCAGGGTACATCTAACATGCTCATGACAATTAGGCTGATTGAGGTGGAATCCTCACGATAGATGTACATCCGAAGGCTACCACAATTACAGGGATTGGGATCACGTTATCATTTTATACAGATTACTAGTTGGGACACTAGTTAGGTGGTGTGGAGATAGATATAGAAATCAGAATAACAAAGTAGTAGCGAAGCAAAGAAAGAGTAGAAGCGCATTCAGCTTATCATACCTTATATTTATCCTATGTTATCTTGTTATCTCTGTTATCGTGGTATTGTCTTATATTCAGCTTATTCATGTCATGACACTTTTTCTTGTTTATATGCTGAAAGTCACTGGACTTACCAGACTTATGTCTGACCTAGTTTTGTTTTACCTCTTTTCTTCTGTTTCCCCCTCCAGGTTCACAGGGAGGAAATGTTACCACTTAGCTCAGTTTTCTATCCAAGCTCGAAGATAGTCGATGTATTGCTTTGGACTCTCTCTCCCACTGCTATGGCTCGTTCATGCTTTATTGGGGAATATCATCGTTGTTTTTATGATTCTTTTATATTTGGAAGTTTTTAGATCAAGATAGAAGTTCTATGTATTACATTTAAGTATGTTTGAGAAAATTGTTGTAAAAGCTTGACTGAATTAAGTTGTTTATAAAATGACATTATTTTCCGTTGCTTTATTTGTCTGTCTTGTAATTTATCTGCATCTTTCACCTAAAATGCTCCACCAAAGTTAAGGTATTCCCTTTGTGAGTGACCTTAATGGAGGTGGGTGTTTCAAATTTTATGAAGAATTTGAAGGAGGAGGTGACTTTGATTTTTCGTGAACGAGGGAAACAAAAAATGAATGGATATAAGGATTTTATTTGAGGGTATATATTTCAGCAAGAAAAAAGGGAGTGATTTTAGTAAATTTTGCAGAAAAAAGAATCGATAGCGGCCCCTTTTTATCAACTTGAAGAATAACTTTCAAGGGAAGACAGAGGATTAGCTTCTTAAGGAAGATTTAGAAGTGTGCTTGGCAAGCTAAGGAATTTTATTATATTTTATTTTTGCGAAATAGAGGTCTGAAGATTAACGCTTAAATTACCACATATGACTTTCGATTACGATGAAAATTAACATACTGCTACGGTTTGATGTTTTGGATCCAATAAAATTAGTTTCGTCGAATTCCGACGCCATTTTAAAATATAACTATTTTTATATTCCACATTAAATCGATATAATATAATTAAAATTCAAAACAATCAACTTCTCGATAATAAATTATTGTTATTGTTTATATTCAAAAAAAAATTACGTTGGTCATCTGAATCATTTCGATTTAGTTTTAACTTTCGAATCAAATTATTTTAGATTTTCATATTACGATAAATATATATATTCAAAATAAATCGTATTTCGATTATTAAACCGATAATTCAATATAAAAGTCTATTTATATTATCAACTCAACATTTAAAACCATATTAAATATTTAAAATAAATCGACCAAAAATTCGGGTCGTTACAGTTAAGCTAAGAGAAGTTTCCTTCCCCGCCACCAACTATGGAACGTTTGAAGAAATCAATGTACGTGACCATCTAAAAATACTTTGTCGTACATCCATTCATATATGTTGTCCTGGGACTGAACAAACCGAATGCACTATCCCATCAATCCATCTTAGGCAATTTCTACCTAGAATTAACAGACCAGCCCTTGCACTTTACTCCATCTTCAATTATCTTCAGCATAATTTGATTCGCAACTCTCATGCCCATATAGAGTGGTTTTCAGAAAATAAAACTGATCTCAGTCTCTCCGTATTGACAATGGAAATAAAATGGCCAAAACTTTGATAGTCAGTTATTTAACCATTAATGGAAAGAACCCATACAATTAACGATACTATTTCCTAATGGAAATTCTACTAATCAAGTATCAAGCAACACTAGGCCCCTTAAACTGATTCCCTATTAATTTATTTATTTTCCAAATTCCCTTCAATATCTTTACCTTGATATTCTTCCAAACCCGTTTGGCCTTGCACGTTTCTTGGAAAACAATTCAAATTGTTATAAACCTTTATTTTCTATATTCGAGAAAATATCTCTTATCACAGTTGGAAAATATTTCCATATATTCACTAATTCTTATTTTCTATATTCAGAAAATATACATTATTAACATCAGGGAAAACATTTCCAATGTGCAAACACTATATAATTTATATGAAAATTTTTCTAACTTCCATGTGCTTCGATTACTCAGGCCATTGTTAATGGCGACAGGGAATAAAAATTCCTCTACCATGCATCTGTCTTTCCACCTCAAAATCTCATCTTTCTTCAACTTATCTCTACCAAACACTCTTCTCTCCTCAAATCCCTGTTTTCGCCGTGCGTGATGGCCTCAGCAACCCTATTTTGTCTCTTCCATCTCGAGCTCGTCCATGTATATGATTTAAGTGTCGACTCCTTATTTTCTGCAGCCTCTTCGGATCTGTTTTGTCTCTAACAACACGCTGACGTTGTCTCCTCCTCCTCTTCAACAAAGTGATTTCAGGCAATTACTTTACGTAAGTTGAGGTTTGCAAGAAGGTCACTGATGTGGAGCAATAAGGGTTTGCAGTAACTCCCTCATGGTGTTGTGTTTCGCATCTCATTAAAATTTCCTTTTTCTCCAATGATACGTGATTCTTATAGGGTACTCAATGTTCTCCCTTGTTTTGTCATCTTGTTGGTAGTATCTTTGGCGACGATTTCTATTTTGCTTGTTGGAGATAATTACGATCTGGAGCTTGGTTGCACTTTTGGAGTTTTCATGCTTGGATCTTGATTATGCATTGCAGTTTATGCTGCTGTCCACTGTGGTTTTTATGCATTTTTTGGCTTCTTGTTTGAATGGTTTGTACTGTCGATAGGAAGCAACACACGAGATGTTGACGCGCTCATTTTTTCCCCCTATTCGATGGTATTTAGCCTATTTTGGCAACACCAATTTGTGTGTGGAAGTCACTGAGTATGCGTGGACTTGTGTAATTCTTGGAGTTGTGAATCCTTGTTGTTTGGGTTATCTTAATCCTTGTTAGCGCCATGGAAGCTATGCTCGAACTGCTAATATGGATAAAGTATCTCCTTCCTCAAGGGTTTCATTTTCTTCGTTGTAATGGGCTAGCCCACTTGCTATGTTTCTCCTTTTGACGATCTTCCAGCTTTTGCTTTAAGTCACTTCTCAGATCTGTAGGGTGTTTTAATTTTGGTTGGGAAGCATAAAAGTGATGTTTGCAGTAGTTTTCTGTTGTGAACAATAGGATGGTAAGTGTCTTAGACACTGCGTGATGTATTACACTATTCATGGCATGGAAATATGTATGGTTAGCCTGCAATTTATTTCCATCTTTCATTAGTTTCTCCTTGCATTGAGTATAAATTGTAATAGTAGTCCAGTATACTGAGCAAGCTCCTGAACTGTAATCTAGGATAGATTTGGTGGACGACCCACCTTAAATGTCGTAAGTGGTGGACGGTCTAGCTTAAAGACCGAAATTAGCTAACTGTTAACTACAGTCACCTGTTTTATATAGTAATTTTTATTATTAGTTGTAACAACCCGTATTTTTAAATAACATGTTATAACATAAACCAAGGCAGAATTAAATGATAAAATCCGAATCAAGGGAAACGGGCTGTGCCATTGCGTTCGTCTCGGAAAAATACGCGAAATAGAGTCCGAGTTTTCGAAAATCGGAGTCCGTATGACCAAGTTATGGCCCGTCAAAGTTTTCAGAAAATTTCAAGTTCAAAAACAGTTCAAATTTGAATTCTGAATTCAAATTCAGCCAAGCAGAAGAGGCGGGAAAAATTCCCGCCACCCCCAAGTCGACTGGGGAGTCGACTTGGGAGTCGACACACCCCAGGTGGTGTCGACTGCCCAGTCGACACCCCTGTCGACTTGGGTGGTTGGCCAGTTTGGCCTGGGTGCGCCTGACTTGTTCCTCAAGACATGTTTGGAGACTAGTGACGTGAATTGATGGCCCAGATCTGAATTAGGGTTAATCCTATGGCCTAAACTAACCTAATCCTCTATAAAAAGACCCTAATACCTAGCCTAAATCAACATAAATCATTCCTACAACTAAACTATGCCAAAATATTAAATCATGGCCTCCACCCTCTTGTCATAGTCTCCATCTTCATTCATATGAGAGTTCCTAAGCTTATTTGAGAGTTTCAAAGCTTGATTCAAGGCCAAAGTTCAATCATTCTTCATTAAAACGAGGATCTTTCTTCATACAAATCAAAGGAGCTTCTTGGAGCTTGTATTCATTTGGGGGTTTTAGAGTTGCTAGTGGCTTCGTCTCAATCTTATTTTATTTTATAAGTCTTCATAGCATTATAAGCCCTATTCTACTCTTAGATTCTAACTATGAAGTTAAATATGACATGTTGCAAGTTTGAGTTTGGGCCTAAGTATGATTTGTGCTTTGATGCTATCATGTTATGAATAGATTTATTCTATGCATGTTTGTAAAGCTATCACCTTGACTTTGTGCATAGAAAGCTATGAGCTTTGATTCTATCATGTTATGCATAGATTTATTCTATGCATGTTTGTAAAGCTATCACCTTGACTTTGTGCATAGAAAGCTATGAGCTTTGATTCTATCATGTTATGCATAGATTTACTCTATGCATGTTTGTAAAGCTATCACCTTGACTTTGTGCATAGAAAGCTATGAGCTTTGATTTGAAATGTTGTATGAAGCAACATAGAAACTCTCATAACCTTTATGTTATCTTGCATATGATGTTATATGCGAATCACTAGCTATCATCCTATGTCATTTATGGCCATGTTTCACCTATTTTGCTAAAGTTGATATCATGCATGTTTTGAGGCTTATAATGTAATATGCAAGTTTATGAACACATTTGCCTCATATGCCACCATGTTTAACTTGTGGCCAAACCTTATTAATTATGTCATGCTTCTAAAGTTCCCCCTTTGAGATCTATTTGCGTTTATGCGAACTTACATGCGATGGGGTTACGCTATGGGTAAACTAAAATGACATAAAATCATGACTTGAAAAATGACATGAAATATGACATGTGGTTATGCTTGGAACATGAACATGGACTTGGACATGACTTCTAGAAAACATGAGAATGGCCAACTCGAGGTTGGGTTGAGTTTGTAGCATAAATCTACCCGGAACCGGCCGGCTTAACTAGTGGCTACAAGCAATAGGACCCAATGTGAGTAGTTGGTCATGTCGCACTTGAAACCCGAAATTAGACTAAGTTGTAGTGTAAAGCTACCCGGACCCGCCCGGCTTAACTAGTAACCACAACAAGGTCTAATGTGAGAGGTTGGGTGCATTAAATTAATTAATGCCACATGATAGGGTTAAGTCATGGACCACTTGAATACTTTACCAATTAAACACGATGGGTTGGTAGGGTTAAGTCATGGGCTACTTGGATACTTAACCAATTAAACACGATGTATTGATAGGGTTAAGTCATGAACTGCTTGGATACACTTGACCAACTCAGTACATGGTTAGGATAGGGTTAACAACATTTAACCCTCTTGAAATCCTAGTCACGAGGTCCTTTTCAGCAGTAACCCACTTGGGAGTATCTGGATACCCTGGACTAGGCTAGGATGGGGCACGATTACTGGACTGATTGTAAGAGACCAAAAGAGACGGCTGAATGGTGCACCGGTTGTTCAGGCGGACCATGGTCGTGCACATTAAGTCCGGAGTTGAACATGGGCACCAGTAGGTTTAGACTGTGCATGCTTGAATTGTGTCTGTGGTTTACACCTTAGGGCTGGATACACCCTGGGGTGGACCTTGCACAGTTAACTACATTCCATGATTAAGCCGTATGAGACCGATACACGACGAGTTAGGCCTATAGGGAGCCGATCGACTAGACCGAGTAGTTGGACCTTGATTTAGGTCACCTCATGATATTGGGCCAGCTTTGGGCCAAGGGATCATTTCTTGTTTATACTTGACATGGATTGGAATACTAGTACACACTTGGTGCAAATTAACCTTGTATACGCGATGCCACACTTGATCTATCTTGTTAACTTTTCACCATGCCAGTTATCACCCTATGTTTCATCTCTGCTTTACATGTCCAGTTAACTTTATTAGTTTTTATACTAATAGTAGGTAGGACTTACCAGTCTTTTTGACTGACCCGTTTTCTTTCGCCTCTTTTCTTCCGTCCCCCCCCCCCCAGGTTTACAGGGTGGGAACACTGGTACCTAGCTTGGATCTTTAGCTGCTTTTCTGGATAGCTCATGTACGGTTTGGACTTGAGCATGCTATGGCTTTATTCTACTTTGGGGATAGTTACTTTATGATTTTCTTTCAGTTTTCAGTTATGTTTCTAGACTTCGTTTTGTGGGAAAATAATGACCAAGTACTTTGATGTAACTTGATTATGGTTTTGAAATGTTAGTTTTATCCGCTGCTTTATTTACTTTGTTTTACTTATATGTTCTGTCTTGTGATATCTGCATGCATGTTTACCTTGTTTAACGCCCCTCCAAAGCTAGTGTGCTTGCAAGAGTGGCGTTGGCAGAGGTGGGGTGTTACATTTGGTATCAGAGCATAAGGTTTTACTAGACCAGACCAAAGTTTTAAAAACTCTTTTTGAAAAACTATTTTCAAAACCAATTAAGTATTTTCCAAGAAAAGTCTAGTTTATTTTAAAAGGCTATTTCCCAAAAGCCATTAGCACTATCCTTTGTTTCCTCGTTCTTAATCTATCTTTTCCTTTTTCAGCATGGCCGATCTTAATCTTCCCGAGGGAGTAACCATTCTCGGATGGTTCCGGAGGTACTTGGAAGCTAGGGCCAACGATGTGGGCCCAACAAACACTCCCACTGTAACTAAGGTTCCTCCTCCTCCTCCTCCTTAGCATCCACAAGCAGATTTCGCTAAGGTTTGCAAAGACTTTAAGGCGATGGGTGGCAAGAATTTTATTGGGACGGAGACTTTTGTTGAGGCAAGAAATTGGTTAAAAGAAACTGAAGATCTCAAGCCATCTTTGATGTGGAAGACCGTAGAAAAGTTCTGTTGGCAGTAAGGATATTGAAAGAGGAAGCTGCTTATTGGTGGGAGGTCACCAATACTACTAGGCCTATAGAGACTTGGGCCGACTTTAGGACAAGGTTTGGACTTAAGTTTCTATCATCTGCTGAGGCGAATCTGCAATTGGAGAAGTTTATATCTTTGAAGCAAGGGGACATGACAGTGAGGGAGTATGTGAATAAGTTTAACCAGCTTGCTCGATTCGGTTTGGACATGGTTAATATTCCCAAAAGAAGGCTTTACGCTTTGCACGAGGGTTGAATGAGCCATTACAAGGTTTAGCCATGTCTCATATACCCATGGGGGCCACTTTTGAAAGCCTAGTAGACATGACATTGCTTCAGGGAGATGATAAGAATGGCAAGAAAGAAGTCAAGCCTAATGAGACTCAAACGAAGAAGACGGATTCCAAGTGGGGAGGCAATCAGAGCAACTAAAACAACAAGAACAACAAGGGTAACAAGGGCAAGGCAAGGGACACAAGGAAGTGCAACTACTGTGGGATCATTGGACACATAGCCAAAGATTGTAGGAAGAAGAAGAGGAAGTTGGGCGAATGCTTCCATTGTGGAGAGACTGGACACTTTAGCAAAGATTGCCCCAAGAAGCAAGGACAAGGGCAAGGGCAGACTCAGCGTGCAGGACCTTCTGGAGGGCAAATGCATGCTCTCAGCATTGTTCCAGTTCCGGACCGAGGTAGTATTTCGGTAGAAAGTCTTGTTTACATTTCTGATTTTCCTGTTCGCACTTTATTTGATTCTGGCGCATCGCATAGTTTTATTTCTTCTGACATTGTTGAAAGTTTGCACCTAAGTACTAGTCTTGTTGAGGATCCCGTTAGTGTTTCAAATCCAGTTGGGGGTTCCGCCCATTTATCTATGATTTGTATGGATTTGAGGATTTCTATCTTGACCGTAGAATTCACGTGTAATGCTTATGTTCTCGGGTTCACGGGATACGGGTTGATTTTGGGCATGGATTGGTTGTCCAGTTATGGAGCCATTCTCGATTGTGAGCATAGGGTGGTGAGGCTCATGACTCGCCTCGGTAATACCCTAGAAATTTCTTGTAACCCTAGAGATCCCGTCATGTTATGTTATCTTGAATCTCTTGACTCGTCCATCGATGATCTGCAATCTGTAAGGGTGGTTCGAGAATATCCTAATGTTTTTGAAGAGGTTAAGGGGTTACCCTCTAAACGAGAGATAGATTTCCGCATTTATCTTGTTGATAATGCCAAGCCAGTTTCATTGCCCGTTAGGCATATGGCCCCACGAGAAAGAAGAGAGCTCAGTAAGCAAATCAAGGAGTTGCTTGAGAAAATTTTTATTAGGCGAAGCATTTCTGAATGGGGTGCTCCTGTGGTATTCGCTACTAAGGCGGATGGTTCACTTCGTCTATGTGTTGATTATCGAGAGTTGAACAAGCTGACAAAGAAGAATAGGCACCCGTTACCGAGGATTGATGACCTCTTTGACCAGCTTGTTGGTGCTTCTGTTTTCTCTCAGCTCGATCTAGCCACCGGATTCCATCAGCTTAGAGTGGCTGAGGATAGTATCGATAAGACTGCGTTTAGGACTCCAGATGGATTCTTTGAATGGCTTGTCATGCCATTCGGTTTGACTAATGCACCCGCCTACTTCGTAGATTTGATGAGTAGGGTGTTCAGGGAGTTCCTTAACAAGTTTGTAGTTGTCTTCGTGGATGATATTCTGATCTTCTCAAAGGATGAGGAAGAACATGCTAGACATATCAAGGAAGTGATGGATACGCTTAGAGCTCATCAGTTGAAAGCCAAGTTCTCCAAATGCCATTTTTGGAGAAGGGAAGTTCGGTTTCTTGGACATATAGTTTCTAAGCAAGGCATAGCGGTGGATCCCGCGAAAGTGGTTGCGGTTCAAGACTGGAAGATTCCTAGGAATGCAACTGAAGTAAGAAGCTTTCTCGGTCTGGCGGGCTACTATAGGAAGTTCATCAGGGACTTCGCTAAGATTTCAGCCCCTCTTACTAAGTTGACGAAGAAGAACTTAGTCTTTGCATGGGACTTAGAGTGTGAGCTTGCTTTTCAAAGGCTCAAGAGGGCCCTTACTACAGCTCCAGTTTTGGCATTACCCGATGGTGGTAAGATGTTTACCGTATACACCGATGCATGTGGCACGGGGTTAGGTGCTGTTCTGATGCAGGAAGGAAGAGTGATATGTTATGGGGGTAGGCAACTTAAAGTTCATGAGAAGAACTATCCCGCTCATGATTTGGAGTTGGCAGCAATCGTCTTTGCACTCAAATCCTGGCGCCACTATCTTCTAGGCGAAAGGTTTGAGTTATATACTGATCACAAGTCGCTCAAGTACCTCTTCTCGCAGAAAGATCTAAATCTAAGGCAGCAAAGGTGGATGGAATTCTTGGCATCTTATGACTTCGAGATAGCTTATACCCCTGGCAAGGGTAATGTTGTGGCAGATGCACTAAGCAGAAGTAGGTTGACTTTGAGTCCCTTGTTTGTTGAGATGAGGAGCCTAGAGTTCTTGGCAACCTTTGATTTCACAACAGCTGTTGAGTCGATGACGGGTTCGTTAGCATCTCTTGAGCTTAGACCTATACTTCTTGATCAAGTAGGGACTTCGCAGAAGGAAGATCCGCAGATAGTCGAGATCATGGACAAGTTGATTCGTGGTGAGACGTCTAGTCACCTTGCTAGATATACTATTGATGACAAGGGTTGGCTAAGGCGTGATGGAAGGCTATGCGTTCCACAAGTAGGAGACTTGGTGCATAAAGTTCTCGAAGAAGCGCATCACTCGAAGATGACTATACATCCTGGAGGAGATAAGATGTATAGGGACATGAAGCGCATTTTCTTTTGGGCTGGAATGAAAAAGGATGTGGCAGAGTATGTTTCAAAGTGCATGGTGTGCCAACAAGTGAAAGCCGAATCGAAGAAACCCGGTGGGCTATTACATCCATTGGAGGTCCCGCAATGGAAGTGGGAAAGTATCTCTATGGATTTTGTAGATGGATTGCCTAGGTCAAGGAAAGGGAATACGAGCATATGGGTCATAGTCGATAGACTTACGAAGAGTGCCCATTTCATTCCAGTGAAGAGCAAGAGGACCGCATCATGGCTAGCATCTGTTTATCTTCGAGAGATAGTGCGATTGCATGGAGTTCCTTCTAGCATAGTTAGCGATCGTGACCCAATCTTCACTAGCCAGTTCTGGAATAGTTTGCAAGAAGCGATGGGTACGCGATTGAATCTAAGTACAGCCCCAGACGGATGGCCAAACCGAAAGGGTGAATAGAGTGCTAGAAGTTCTCTTGAGGCTTTGTGTTCTTGACTTTGGTGGTACTTGGGAAGACCACCTCCCTCTTGTAGAGTTTGCTTATAATAATAGCTATCAAGCTAGCATAGGGATGGCACCATTTGAAGCTCTGTATGGGAGGCCGTGTAGGTCACCATCTTGTTGGTGGGAGACAACGGATAGGCTTATACTTGGGCCCGATATGATACAGGACACATCCGAGAAAGTTGAATTGGTGAGAAGACGGATGAAAGCGGCCCAAGACAGACAGAAATCCTATGCCGACAAGCGAAGGACAGATTTTGTAACGACCCGTATTCTACGTATCATAGGATCGTAGAATATTTATTTCTTTCACATATGAAGTCGTATGGTCATGTAACTTTGGGAGACGACTATTGGGGTTATTACCCATGTTCATGATTTTTCCCGATTTTTAAATGACCATTTTACCCCTAGTTGGCACTGTTTTGGCCATAACTTTTGATTGGAAAGGAATTTTGACCTGAAACCACTTCCATTGGCTTCGGATGATGGTTTACAATTCCGTAGAGTGGTCACATTAGCCAAACGGACTCACCGTTTGGGAGATATGGCTGAAACAAGTTTCAGATGATGAAGAAACAACTAATTGGGCTTAACCGGGTGATTAGCAGCTAGGCCCAGAGGGGAATTTCGGGTTTAGAGGTATAGGAGGACTGATTAGGGTTAGGAAATCACTTTCATTTCAGTTTTGAGCCGCCACAAACCTTCTTGAGACCCTAGTAATGGCTTCCATCCTCTAAAACCACTCCAAAACACATTTTTAGTGAAGATTAAGCCTAAACTACATCAAAACAAGGCCAAATAGCAACAAAGCAAGGTTAGAGCTGCTGCTATACATAGGAATTCAACCCAAACAGAGAGTATTTCAGATTTGGTGTTTTATTTTGTGGCAAAGGTGAGTGATTTGCTTAGTTTTTGCACTAATTATGGTAATTAAGGGTAATTAGTGAAGATTAGCGAATTTATACACTAATAAATTCTGGAAAAATGTTTAGAAATTGTTAAATAATATTTTATACCTCTGTTAGAAATTTGGTTCGATTTGATTAAGTTTTGTTAACCCTATGATTAGATTTACTTAAACATGCTTAAGGGAAAATAAGGGGTTTTGGGCATATTTGATCCATTTTGATATGTAAATTCATTGTTTTGGTGTTTATGGTTAGTTTGCTATGTTGTTATGACTGTTTGACATGATTTGTGATTGATTAGTATAGTTAGATTTGTCGAAAACGTCATTGAATGGCGTAAACAAGTTGCTGAAAAAAGTTGCAGAAAGCTGTGCAGGGTTCCGGATCGGATCGGATATGGGCTCGGATCGGATAGGAGACCTGGGCGAGAAACCCAACCCGAACTGGAATCTAGCACAAACGAGGCTAGGCAAAAAGGAAGGCCATGTTGGTTAAGCTGGGGATCGGACTAACTTAAAGACATAGGGCTCGGATCGGATCGACTTAAGGATGAAAAGCTAGGACTGGAGTAAGGCGAAGGGATCGGATCGGTTAAAGGAGTAGGATCAGATCGGCTAGAGAAGGAGGATCGGGTCGGAGTAAATGGAGAGCGAGGGAGCGGATCGAAGAAGGAACATGAACTGGAGGGAAGATATCAACCCGACCCGACCCGGAGGAGGATACCCGACCTGACCCGAGGTGGAATACCCGACCCGAACCAATGCGACGCTGTGGACCCGAACCGAACCGCTACAGGAGAAGACTACGACCCGACCCGAAGTGGAGGACCTGACCCGACCCAGTATTGACCAATAACCCGAGATGCAAAGGTAGTCCAATATGGGAAGTTAGAGCTGAAGTTAGAGCTCAGGATCCAGTTGGGAACCGATGAGTTCGCTTCATGATTGGGCTTTGCTGCGGGACGTGTGCCAAGGGGCAGTCGATGTTTATGACTTTGGATCACTATGTATGGGGAGTATGTGAACGGATTCAGGGCTGAAATGGCCTAGGTACGACTAAAGGGCTATAAGCCAATGAAGTGGGGTCATTTGTAAAGATTTGGTCATGACTCCATGTGGTAAGCTTGGTAGTAGCAGTAGTTGTACAAGTTGAACTCTGTCACTACTTCGATGGGTCTAGTGATTGACAGTGGTGGACATCGTATGCTTTACGCACTGAGTGAGAGATGTGAGGATGGTTGTTATGGATGATTTGTTTGCTATCATTATGACATGCACACCCCACCCCCGTATTATTTACACTATTTATTATGGCACTTTAGAGTATTGTACGGTATGTGGTACTAACTCTTTGGTTGCAGGTCCAGGTTCAGGTATGGTTTGGTATACCTGTTATTGTTCTGTTTAGATGCTTATTGCTCATACCAGGTTTTATGTCTGACCCAGAGTTTTATGTCTCCTCTTATTACTCTGGGTGCTCACACGAGCAGACTAGAGACAGGTTAGCTGGCGATGCACGGGTAAATGATCCGGAGACGAGCAGGAGGCTTCCACGTAATATATATATATATATAGTATTCTCCTTGTGTTGTTGAAGATCACTGCTTGGGCATTGGTGGTGCATCTTCTACTTTAGCCTTCTTTTGTTTTGAGATAGAAAATTTGGAAAGTTGTACTAAGCTGTATTTGGATTTCCGCTGCTCTGATGTTGATGTTGATTTTAGTTATCAGCTTATGCACTGTCTCACCTGTTTTATGTCAAGTATGTTATTATTATTATATTTTATTCCATGCGCTGTGAGACATTCTACAGGTTCCTTGATTAGTTCATTCTCTTCTTTCCTTTCTTTGGCGACCGTTCCGTGCTAGTCGGGCATGTGTACAGCGCACTTCCGGAGGAAATGCCGGCTGGTGCGGAGCGGGCCGTCACACTTGGTATCAGAGCTCTAGGTTGCGTAGTTAACCTAGGGAAGTTATCAGTGAGAGATAATATACGTATACGAGAGAGCATATTTGTGATTACTTTGGTTTTCAAAAGCTATATATATATTATTACTAGTATAAGGATGAAGTCGTACTGCACTAGCACCACTATGGAGTCGTTAATCGTTTCTCTTTACAGATTGACGATGAGCCGATATGTTAGAGGTACCGGTAAAGGGGCCAATAATGGGAATGCTGCTGACATGAGGGAGATGTTTACTGACCTCATGAGAGAGATGCTTAGAGATGTACAGAGGGCAGCTCCCAATGGTGGAAATGGTGGTGGTCCAATAGTGCAGGCGCCTAGAGTCGACTTCGCCAAGCTGAATAAGGATTATACTAGTCTTGGTGGGAAGCCGTTCCACGGAACGGAGTCGGCTACGGATGTTCAGGATTGGTTGGATAGTTGCGAACGCATCTTCGAGGATTTGGGTATCGAGGATGCGATGAGGAGAAAGCTAGCGTCCCGTCAGCTGCAAGGGCGGGCAATGAATTGGTGGAATGCTATAAAGGCAGCTACTCCCGAAGATCAGATTACTTGGGAGCAGTTTAAGGTTCGCTTTAGCGAGAAGTTCATTCCAGCTGCTCAGAGTCAGTGCTGTTTAAGAAATTCTTGGAGCTCAAGCAGAATGGCAGAGCTGTCTCGGAGTATATTGCTGAATTCGACACTTTGTCGAAATATGGGTTATCTCTTATTGATACTGCCGAGAAGAAGAATGAGAAATTCATAACTGGTTTGGATCAGTACTTGGGGGAAAGGCTTATTAACCACATCGATGAGACGTTTGAATCGATTGTGGGGAAAGCATTGAGGTCAAAAAGCCTCTACCCTAAGCCGAAGACTGAGGTTGCATCCACAGATGAGCCAAAGCCACAAGCAAGTGGTGGAGGCAAGGGTGGTTCCCAGAATAAGAGAAAGCAAAATCAGACTAAGGATGGCCAGAAGAAAAAGAATAAGCAAGATGTGGAGTGCTTCAGCTATGGTAAGAAGGGCCATTATGCTAGTAATTGTCGGGCCAAGCCAGCGGATAGGAAGTGCTTCAACTGTGGCCAAATGGGACATCACAAGGACAAGTGTCCGCAACCCCCTAAAGAAAAGCAAATGGTGAAAGCCTACACCCTTAATGCTATTCCTTCTTCGTCGAATGCCCCAACTGCGACGGAGAAAGGAAAGAATGTCGTCATTCAAGGTATGCTTTCTGTTTATGATGTTCCTATTAGAGTTTTGTTTGATACCGGAGCTTCCAGTTCTTTCATATCTAGTGACCTGGTAGATAGGTTGGGATTGGAGCCCGAGATTGTCGATAGACCTTTAGTAGTAACGAACCCGATTGGTGGTTCGACTAGCCTTAGCATGATTTGTCGTAATGTGGTCTTATCAAGTCATGGATGCATGTTTGTTTGTGATTGCTTTGTTTTGGGCTTTACTGGGTTTGGCATTATTTTGGGAGTAGATTGGCTCCAAAGATACGGGGTGGTGGTAGACTGTGAGGGCTTGTTGGTGACAGCTAGAGCGGATGATGGACGGAGGATAGTGTTTGGTGGTCTACCCAGTAAGGGGGTATTGGCTAGTTTTCTAAACTCCCTCGACATTCCGCATAGTGAGTTGTCAGGTTTGCCCGTGGTTGGCCAGTATCCGGATGTTTTCGAAGAAGTGACCGGGCTTCCACCACACCGAGAGATTGAGTTCCGTATTGATTTGGTAAAAGATGCCAGGCCTATAGTGATGCCCCTTCGTCGTATGGCACCAAGGGAGCAGCGAGAGCTCGAGGTGCAAGTCAGCGATCTTTTGAAGAAGGGATTTATCAGAAGGAGTGTTTCTAAATGGGGAGCACCAGTTGTGTTTGCTACCAAGGCGGATGGTTCCCTTCGTTTGTGTGTAGACTACCGCGAGTTGAATAAAGTGACGAGGAAGAATAAGTATCCTCTACCGCGGATAGATGATTTGTTCGATCAGTTGAGTGGCGCGAGAGTATTTTCTCAGTTGTACCTCGCGACAGGTTTTCATCAGCTTAGAGCGGAAGCTGAGAGTATAGCTAAAACGGCATTTCGAACGCCGTTTGGATTTTATGAGTGGTTGGTCATGCCATTCGGGCTGACCAATGCCCCGGCATATTTTGTGGACCTTATGAATAGTGTATTCAGAGATCAGTTGAATAAGTTTGTTCTTGTGTTCGTCGATGATATTTTGGTCTATTCAAGGACAGAGGAAGAACACAAGGAACATTTAAGAATAGTGATGGAGGTGTTGAGAAAACTCCAATTGAAAGCAAAGTTTTCTAAGTGTCACTTCTGGAAGAGAGAGGTGAGGTTCTTGGGCAATGTTGTTTCAGAGAATGGTATTGCCGTGGACCCGGCGAAGGTGGCTATGGTGCAGGATTGGCCTACGCCCAAGAATGTAACAGATGTAAGAAGTTTCTTGGGGTTAGCTGGATATTATCGTAAGTTTATCCAATGTTTCTCCAAGATAGCAGCACCATTGACCCAGTTGACCAAGAAGAATCAAGCTTTTGTCTGGGATGAAAGGTGCGAGAATGCATTCAAGAGTCTAAAGGACAAGTTGACAAGAGCACCAGTGTTAGTCATTCCTAAGGGGAATGAAGAGATGATGGTATACACGGATGCCTGTGGTACCGGACTGGGTGCTGTATTGATGCAAGGCGGTAGGGTTGTAGCTTATGCAAGTCGGCAATTGAAACCGCACGAGAAAAGATACCCTACCCATGATTTGGAATTGGCAGCGATCGTGTTCGCGTTAAAGATGTGGAGACATTACCTCTTGGGAGAAAGATTTGAGCTGTTTACAGATCATAAGTCGTTGAAGTATCTCTTCTCCCAGAAGGATCTAAATCTCCGGCAACAAAGATGGTTAGAATTCTTGGCTTCCTATGATTTTGACATCGCATATACATCGGGAAAGGGAAATGCGGTGGCTGATGCATTGAGTAGAAGACATGCCAGTTTAGGGGCTATGTTTTTAGAATGGAAGCAACTGGAGTATATCGCGGGGTTTGATTTCAGACCAAAGTGCGAATTGAATCCAGAAATGTTAGCAAGTTTGACGATCAGACCCACTTTGATTGAGCGGATCGGCTCTAGTCAGAGGGACGATCCTAACCTATTGGAAATCATCTCCAAATTAGAGATGAGTATCGATGAGGAGATGAACAAGTATGGGCTTGATCGAGATGGATAGCTTAGAAAAAATGGAAAACTTGTTGTACCCAATGTCAATGGATTGAGAGATGAAGTGCTTAGAGAGTGTCATCACTCAAAACTGACTATACACCCCGGTGGTAATAAGATGTATCGAGATATGAAGCAGACCTGCTACTGGGAAGGGATGAAAAGAGACATTGGGAGGTTTATATCCAAATGCATGAATTGCCAGCTAGTTAAAGCCGAGCAAAAGAAGCCTAGTGGGTTGTTACAGCCCTTAGAAATTCCCGAATGGAAATGGGAGCAAGTCTCGATGGATTTCATCGATGGTTTACCAAAGACTAGATCGGGATATGATAGCATTTGGGTAATCGTGGATCGATTGACTAAGAGTGCAAGATTCATACCAGTCAAATCGACCAGAACGTCAGCTAAGTTAGCAGAATTGTATATGAAGTGGGTAGTGAGATTTCATGGAGTACCTAAAAGCATTGTGCGAGACCCGTTGTTCACTAGTGGGTTTTGGAAGAGCTTACAAGAGGCTCTAGGGTCAGAATTACATCTCAGTACCGCATATCATCCTTAGACCGACGGTCAGACGGAGAGGGTGAACCATATTTTGGAAGATCTCTTGAGAGCATGTATATTGGATTTTGGTGGATCATGGGATGACCATTTGCATCTAGTAGAGTTTGCATATAATAATAGCTACCAATCCAGTATCGGTATGGCTCCGTTTGAAGCTTTGTACGGAAGACCGTACAACTCACCATCATGTTGGATAGAGACTGGCGAAAAGTTTATGCTTGGACCAGATGTGGTGAGGGAAACTTCAGATAAGATCAAGATCATTCAACAACGAATGAAGGCTGCCCAAGATAGGCAGAAGAGTTATGCTGATAAGAGGAGAAGAGACCTAAGATTCTCCGTTGGTGACTTGGTGTTTGTCAAGATTTCTCCGTTGAAGAGCGTAATACGATTTGGCAGGAGAGGCAAGTTGGCACCAAGATTTGTTGGCCCATTCCCTGTTCTTGAACCAGTCGGGAATTTGGCATATAGAATTGGCTTGCCAGAGAAGATGGCAGGAGTTCACAACGTATTTCATGTTTCCCAACTAAGGAAGTTCGTTCACGACTCAGATATGACTATTTCACCTAATCAGTTAGAGGACTTCGAAGTAGAACCCGAGGCGGTTGGGAACCGCAAGCCGGCCCGTATTGTCGAGCACGACATGAAGCAACTTCGAAGGAAGGCGGTGAAGCTAGTCAAGGTTCAGTGGAGCGATGACGAGAATGATTGTACTTGGGAGACAGAGGAGAACATTAGGAAGACATGTCCAGAACTCTTTGCCTGGTAAGATCTTAACTTCGATTTAGTTTTCCGCATGCTAGGATAGGCTTGTTTGGCATGTTTGATTGTTGTATGTGGTTGTTAGGCATGCAGGATCCTTTGTATGTTTTGGGTTAAGGAATTTCGGGGACGAAATTTCTTAAGGGGGGGAGAGTGTAACGACCCGTATTCTGCGTATCATAGGATCGTAGAATATTTATTTCTTTCACATATGAAGTCGTATGGTCATGTAACTTTGGGAGACGACTATTGGGGTCATTTCCCATGTTCATGATTTTTCCCGATTTTTAAATGACCATTTTACCCCTAGTTGGCACTGTTTTGGCCATAACTTTTGACTGGAAAGGAATTTTGACCTGAAACTACTTCCATTGGCTCCGGATGATGGTTTACAATTCCGTAGAGTGGTCACATTAGCCAAACGGACTCACCGTTTGGGAGATATGACTAAAACAAGTTTCAGATGATGAAGAAACAACTAATTGGGCTTAACCGGGTGATTAGCAGCTAGGCCCAGAGGGGAATTTCGGGTTTAGAGGTATAGGAGGACTGATTAGGATTAGGAAATCACTTTCATTTCAGTTTTGAGCCGCCACAAACCTTCTTGAGACCCTAGTAATGGCTTCCATCCTCTAAAACCACTCCAAAACACATTTTTAGTGAAGATTAAGCCTAAACTACATCAAAACAAGGCCAAATAGCAACAAAGCAAGGTTGGAGCTGCTGCTATACATAGGAATTCGACCCAAACAGAGAGTATTTCAGATTTGGTGTTTTATTTTGTGGCAAAGGTGAGTGATTTGCATAGTTTTTGCACTAATTATGGTAATTAAGGGTAATTAGTGAAGATTAGCGAATTTATACACTAATAAATTCTGGAAAAAATGTTTAGAAATTGTTAAATAATATTTTATACCTCTGTTAGAAATTTGGTTCGATTTGATTAAGTTTTGTTAACCCTATGATTAGATTTACTTAAACATGCTTAAGGGAAAATAAGGGGTTTTGGGCATATTTGATCCATTTTGATATGTAAATTCATTGTTTTGGTGTTTATGGTTAGTTTGCTATGTTGTTATGACTGTTTGACATGATTTGTGATTGATTAGTATAGTTAGATTTGTCGAAAACGTCGTCGAATGGCGTAAACAAGTTGCTGGAAAAAGTTGCAGAAAGCTGTGCAGGGTTTCGGATCGGATCAGATATGGGCTCGGATCGGATAGGAGACCTGAGCGAGAAACCCGACCCGAACTGGAATCTAGCACAAACGAGGCTAGGCAAAAAGGAAGGCCATGTTGGTTAAGCTGGGGATCAGACTAACTTAAAGACGAAGGGCTCGGATCGACTTAAGGATGAAAAGCTAGGACTGGAGTAAGGCGAAGGGATCAGATCGGTTAAAGGAGTAGGATCAGATCGGCTAGAGAAGGAGGATCGGGTCGGAGTAAATGGAGAGCGAGGGAGCGGATCGAAGAAGGAACATGAACTGGAGGGAAGATATCAACCCGACCCGACCCGGAGGAGGATACCCGACCTGACCCGAGGTGGAATACCCGACCTGAACCGATGCGACGCTGTGGACCCGAACCGAACCGCTACAGGAGAAGACTACGACCCGACCCAAAGTGGAGGACCCGACCCGAACCGATGGTTAGAAGGAGAACCTGACCCGACCCAGTATTGACCAATAACCCGAGATGCAAAGGTAGTCCAATATGGGAAGTTAGAGCTCAGGATCCAGTTGGGAACCGATGAGTTCGCTTCATGATTGGGCTTTGCTGCGGGACGTGTGCCAAGGGGCAGTCGATGTTTATGACTTTGGATCACTATGTATGGGGAGTATGTGAATGGATTCAGGGCTGAAATGGCCTAGGTACGACTAAAGGGCTATAAGCCAACGAAGTGGGGTCATTTGTAAAGATTTGGTCATGACTCCATGTGGTAAGCTTGGTAGTAGCAGTAGTTGTACAAGTTGAACTCTGTCACTACTTCGATGGGTCTAGTGATTGACAGTGGTGGACATCGTATGCTTTACGCACTGAGTGAGAGATGTGAGGATGGTTGTTATGGATGATTTGTTTGCTATCATTATGACATGCACACCCCACCCCCGTATTATTTACACTATTTATTATGGCACCTTAGAGTATTGTACGGTATGTGGTACTAACTCTTTGGTTGCAGGTCCAGGTTCAGGTATGGTTTGGTATACCTGTTATTGTTCTATTTAGATGCTTATCGCTCATACCAGGCTTTATGTCTGACCCAGAGTTTTATGTCTCCTCTTATTACTCTGGGTGCTCACACGAGCAGACTAGAGACAGGTTAGCTGGCGATGCACGGGTAAATGATCCGGAGACGAGCAGGAGGCTTCCACGTAATATATATAGTATTCTCCTTGTGTTGTTGAAGATCACTGCTTGGGCATTGGTGGTGCATCTTCTACTTTAGCCTTCTTTTGTTTTGAGATAGAAAATTTGGAAAGTTGTAATAAGATGTATTTGGATTTCCGCTGCTCTGATGTTGCGATTTTAGTTATCAGCTTATGCACTGTCTCACCTGTTTTATGTCAAGTATGTTATTATTATTATATTTTATTCCATGCGCTGTGAGACATTCTACAGGTTCCTTGATTAGTTCATTCTCTTCTTTCCTTTCTTTGGTGACCGTTCCGTGCTAGTCGGGCATGTGTACAGCGCACTTCCGGAGGAAATGCCGGCTGGTGCGGAGCGGGCCGTCACAGATTTGGAATTCGAAGTTAGAGATATGGTTTTCGTGAAGGTTTCTCCTTTGCGTAATGTGGTTCGTTTTGGAGCAGTTGGGAAGCTGGCACCAAGGTTCGTAGGACCCTTCCCTATCATAGAGAGAATTGGGAAGATGGCTTATAAGGTGGAATTGCCCGAGAAGCTGGCCGGAGTGCATAATGTCTTTCATGTCTCGCATCTCCGAAAGTGCCTACATGAGTCCGCTGAGGTGGTTGAACCTAGCATTCTTGAAGACGTGGAGGTAGAGAAAGAGGCAACCTTGAGGAGAGCTCCGATTCGTATCTTGGGAACGGAGATCAAGAAGCTAAGAAATCGAGAAGTCAAATTGGTGAAAGTTCAGTGGAGTGAAGCCGAAGAGGATGCAACTTGGGAAACCGAGGAGAAGATGCGTGGGCTTTATCCATTTCTTTTTGAGGGTACATTCTCGATCTCTTTTCCTTTTTAGCATATCTTCCTTTTTGCTATCCATGTTTATCTTGTAACTTCGTTAACCTTGTCATGAGAACCTTAGGTAGAAACCCTTTGGATGAAACATGTATTTGAAACATGTTATGCTTGATGTTTGCAAGTGGTTGCAAGTGTTTGCAAGTGGATACTCGTGGATGCATGATACACATTAGGCACTAAGATCGGCTCACACACTTTCATATTGCATATGCATGAGTGCTTATACTTATTCATGGATGAAACTTGTTATGCTATCACGTGGATGTTGCATATGGATGAATGTTATGTGCACTCATATAGAGATTATGAATTATGTTAGGAATTTGCATACATATGGAATCATTTCACAAACATACTTTATATTGAGGAGGTTTACTGAATCAGTAACCGCCTGATTTTCGCATTAGATAAGTACATATACACACACCTCTGCATATGATCATACATCATTTAGAATCTTTTAAGGACAATGTTTACTTGTGGATGATGTTTTGAGTAGATGGATGATGGATGGTAGGATATGTTCTTCCTAACTTGAAGATTTCGGGGACGAAATCCTTTAAGGAGTGGAGAATGTAACAACCTGTATTTTTAAATAACATGTTATAACATAAACCAAGGCAGAATTAAATGATAAAATCTAAATCAAGGGAAACGGATTGTGCCATTGCGTTCGTCTCGGAAAAATACGCGAAATAGAGTCCGAGTTTTCGAAAATCGGAGTCCGTATGACCAAGTTATGGCCCGTCAAAGTTTTCAGAAAATTTCAAGTTCAAAAACAGTTCAAATTTGAATTCAGAATTCAAATTCAGCCAAGCAGAAGAGGCGGGAAAAATTCCTGCCACCCCCAAGTCGACTGGGGAGTCGACTTGGGAGTCGACACACCCCAGGTGGTGTCGACTGCCCAGTCGACACCCCTGTCGACTTGGGTGGTCGGCCGGTTTGGCCTGGTTGCACCTGACTTGTTCCTCAAGACATGTTTGGAGACTAGTGACGTGAATTGATGGCCCAGATCTGAATTAGGGTTAATCCTATGGCCTAAACTAACCTAATCCTCTATAAAAAGACCCTAATACCTAGCCTAAATCAACATAAATCATTCCTACAACTAAACTATGCCAAAATGTTTAATCATAGCCTCCACCCACTTGTCATAGTCTCCATCTTCATTCATATGAGAGTTCCTAAGCTTATTTGAGAGTTTCAAAGCTTGATTCAAGGCCAAAGTTCAATCTTTCTTCATTAAAACGAGGATCTTTCTTCATACAAATCAAAGGAGCTTCTTGGAGCTTGTATTCATTTGGGGTTTTTAGAGTTGCTAGTGGCTTCGTCTCAATCTTATTTTATTTTATAAGTCTTCATAGCATTGTAAGCCCTATTCTACTCTTAGATTCTAACTATGAAGTTAAATATGACATGTTGCAAGTTTGAGTTTGGGCCTAAGTATGATTTGTGCTTTGATGCTATCATGTTATGCATAGATTTATTCTATGCATGTTTGTAAAGCTATCACCTTGACTTTGTGCATAGAAAGCTATGAGCTTTGATTCTATCATGTTATGCATAGATTTATTCTATGCATGTTTGTAAAGCTATCACCTTGACTTTGTGCATAGAAAGCTATGAGCTTTGATTCTATCATGTTATGCATAGATTTACTCTATGCATGTTTGTAAAGCTATCACCTTGACTTTGTGCATAGAAAGCTATGAGCTTTGATTTGAAATGTTGCATGAAGCAACATAGAAACTCTCATAACCTTTATGTTATCTTGCATATGATGTTATATGCGAATCACTAGCTATCATCCTATGTCATTTATGGCCATGTTTCACCTATTTTGCTAAAGTTGATATCATGCATGTTTTGAGGCTTATAATGTAATATGCAAGTTTATGAACACATTTGCCTCATATGCCACCATGTTTAACTTGTGGCCAACCTTATTAATTATGTCATGCTTCTAAAGTTCCCCCTTTGAGATCTATTTGCGTTTATGCGAACTTACATGCGATGGGGTTACGCTATGGGTAAACTAAAATGACATAAAATCATGACTGGAAAAATGACATGAAATATGACATGTGGTTATGCTTGGAACATGAACATGGACTTGGACATGACTTCTAGAAAACATGAGAATGGCCAACTCGAGGTTGGGTTGAGTTTGTAGCATAAATCTACCCGGAACCGACCGGCTTAACTAGCGGCTACAAGCAATAGGACCCAATGTGAGTAGTTGGTCATGTCGCACTTGAAATCCGAGGTTAGACTAAGTTGTGGTGTAAAGCTACCCGGACCCGCCCGGCTTAACTAGTAACCACAACAAGGTCTAATGTGAGAGGTTGGGTGCATTAAATTAATTAATGCCACATGATAGGGTTAAGTCATGGACCACTTGAATACTTAACCAATTAAACACGATGGGTTGGTAGGGTTAAGTCATGGGCTACTTGGATACTTAACCAATTAAACACGATGTATTGATAGGGTTAAGTCATGAACTGCTTGGATACACTTGACCAACTCAATACATGGTTAGGATAGGGTTAACCACATTTAACCCTCTTGAAATCCTAGTCACGAGGTCCTTTTCAGCAGTAACCCACTTGGGAGTATCTGGATACCCTGGACTAGGCTAGGGTGGGGCACGATTACTGGACTGATTGTAAGAGACCAAAAAAGACGGCTGAATGGTGCACCGGTTGTTCAGGCGGACCATGGTCGTGCACATTAAGTCCGGAGTTGAACATGGGCACCAGTAGGTTTAGACTGCGCGTGCTTGAATTGTGTCTGTGGTTTACACCTTAGGGCTGGATACACCCTGGGGTGGACCTTGCACAGTTAACTACATTCCATGATTAAGCTGTATGACACCGATACACGACGAGTTATGCCTATAGGGAGCCGATCGACTAGACCGAGTAGTTGGACCTTGATTTAGGTCACCTCATGATATTGGGCCAGCTTTGGGCCAAGGGATCATTTCTTGTTTATACTTGACATGGATTGGAATACTAGTACACACTTGGTGCAAATTAATCTTGTATACGCGATGCCACACTTGATCTATCTTGTTAACTTTTCACCATGCCAGTTATCACCCTATGTTTCATCTCTGCTTTACATGTCCAGTTAACTTTATTAGTTTTTATACTAATAGTAGGTAGGACTTACCAGTCTTTTTGACTGACCCGTTTTCTTTCGCCTCTTTTCTTCCGTTCCCCCCCCCCCAGGTTTACAGGGTGGGAACACTGGTACCTAGCTCGGATCTTTAGCTGCTTTTCTGGATAGCTCATGTACGGTTTGGACTTGAGCATGCTATGGCTTTATTCTACTTTGGGGATAGTTACTTTATGATTTTCTTTCAGTTTTCAGTTATGTTTCTAGACTTCGTTTTGTGGGAAAATAATGACCAAGTACTTTGATGTAACTTGACTATGGTTTTGAAATGTTAGTTTTATCCGCTGCTTTATTTACTCTGTTTTACTTATATGTTCTGTCTTGTGATATCTGCATGCATGTTTACCTTGTTTAACGCCCCTCCAAAGCTAGTGTGCTTGCAAGAGTGGCATTGGCGGAGGTGGGGTGTTACATTAGTCATAATAAAAAAGTGTTACGGAACACTGTAAAAACCGGTCGGCTACGCCAAAAAAAAAAAACATTTCCATTTCCAATTTCTTAACTTCTCATTAACAAAATTATTTCATTTTCTATGCTTAGAAAACATCTTTGATTTTATTTGGACAACGTTTCCAAAATCCATTTATATGGATTTAAATTAACATTGTATAAAACATCATTATGATAACTCAACCCATTGATCACTCATTAACTAACCGTATCTCTAACCAATTTTCGCCATCGAACCTTACCTATTCCTAAGTCAATCATGAAGTCAATCAAGTGGGGGTATAATTACCTATTACACCTTAACTGAATAACATTCTTAACTTCGAAATAGACAAAGTTCACAACTTCAAATTCCAACAAAACATTGCTTACGCAACTCTCGGATTTAATTTAGGAATCCACTACTTTTACGAAAAACCATTGATTGTAATGATAGTGTTGTAATCCTTGCTTCCGAAATATTTAAATTTAAAACATGACTTTTATTCAATAGTTTGAATAATAAATTAATTGATTAATAAGTAAATAAATAAATACTGATTTAAACGGAAAGTAAAAAGGTACTTTCCTGAATTCGATGTAGTCGAATTTCAATTAATAACTCTCTTTATAACAATCTATGTTCAATTAATATTCCAAACTTTGGAATAAATTGGCCATTTCAGGTCAACCCAAATTCCACTTTCATTCTAAATTCACTATTGAACTTATCACTTCCAAGTCCTTACCAATTTATTTATAACTGTTAAATCTGCAAAACGTTTTCTTTATCCACTTTAAAATGTGAATATTATTTCTTTTATAGAAATTTGGACTCGTTATATCAGATCACATTTTGATTTTATTTGTAAAAACTATTCTAGGTTCAAATCCCACTTATCGCGGGTCACTTTATAAATTCACATCATATTACACTTTATTCATAAACTCCTTATAAAACCGCTGCTCAATTAACACTTTTTGTTTATTTAAAACAAGTCAACCTTTCTTTTTGAATGTATTTAGGAGCTATACATTCCATAACTTCCGAAATCAACTCTATTTGAATTCTACATATCCCTTCTCGTTTAATAATTCTAACATAAAATAATATTAAATTATTTAAAAACATAAAATTTTATTTCCATAGCTATAAATATTTAAATATTTGCTTCTTAACAAATTTCATTTAAATTATAGTTTCATACTAAATAGAATTAAAAAACCTTTATGAAATAAATCATATTAATAAAACTCGACTAAGTCGAATTCCAGTTATAAATCCCTTAGAATTTTTCTCAATTCAATTTACATTTCGAACCTCGAAATAGAATTCATCGTTTCTTTTTGAATCGGTTCCCAATTTCCCTTTAAAATTCACATTTGAATTTAACATTTTCAGTTATCAAATGATAATTATTTTACTTCATTTGTAAACATCATTTATAATCAACTTATTATTTTATCCATTTAAACAAGTTTCTATTTTCAAGTCCTTTTGAAATTAAATTTCTAATTTAGAAATAAATTCCCTTTTTAAACCTAAAATTCCTTTTCTACATTCAAAAATACTTTATGGTATTTAAATTCCGAAATTCTAGGGCCAGTGTTATTTGAACACAACATAACCAATCACATATTACACATCCCATAATATATGACAGTAAATGAAAAGCAGTAATATAAATGTTGAGGAATCTAGTTGGATCCCTCCAACCTGTTTCCCTGCATCCATAGATGTAAATAAATGTAAATAACATCAATTTCATTCCAACATGTGATGTCATGGTAAATAGAATCAATATTCAACCAACGATTTATATGTATAATTATATAAATCATTTCAACCAATTTATCAACCATTCATCCAAACAACCATCACACAGCATTCAATCATCATTTGTCAATTCCAAAATACGTTTATAAGATCATAACTAGACAGAATTAGTGAGTTTACTCACATAAGTTTGCAGTTGACGATTCTGCTTTTTCTATTTGAAATCAAACAGGCGTTTGATTTTATCATGAAATCTAGTAGCTCTGTTCTCAACCACGTTAGTTCCATAATGTAGATTTCGTCTGTACGATTCCAACGTGGCCTAGTTCGTCTGATCCTGTTCATGAATGAAATAGATACAATTTAAACAAGTTTTAAATTAAAATAAGGTCATTACTTAATCACTTAACATATCATTACCCTAATTAATAATTGAAATCTTAACCCAAATTTCCGCTGAAAAACTCCCTTTTCCCCCAGATAGAACTCACGAACCCGCTCCCTTCATTTCCATTACCGCCACTACAACTCTTCTTATCGCGTTCAACCCTTCATGAAAATGGCCAAGGAGACCACCGTTTTCCTCCTCTTCCTGCACTATTTCTCCTCTAACCAACCTTACTACATTCACGCCCCTCGCTTGAGTTGCGATTTCCAACAGCCTTGCATACACAGTAGGAAGTTACAAACCCTTTTAACATCGAATCCCCCTAATTTTTCATGTAAGCTAATTTCCACAAGGATTTTGAATTTAAACTCTGATTCGCAAACCGAAGCAGGAATTTGTCGAGCTTCTCAACCCTAGATGTTGTTTTTCGAAAAAATGGAACATAAAATCGATCTCATCTGAAAACAAGGTACTACAAGAAAGCCCCTCCGCCCATGAATCCAACAATTCCATTTTCGTGAATTTTCATCGCATTTTTGATTTTTGATTAATTTTTTAAATCCATGGATTTTCGTACTGGAAACGCAAATGGAAAAGAATAGGGATTTAGGGATTAGAGATGGTAAACGAAACGATTTGTTGAGGTTAATTTATGGGTAAGTTTATTATTTTTTTATTAGATTATTTTGTTGATTTTTCTGAATTCGTGCTAATCGCCATTTATATATATCGTTTATAAATTCATATGGATACATACTAAATCTATTGGCGATGAAAAATGGACACATAGCTATAGTTTGACATTCTGGTCCTAAAGAAACTTGTTTCCTGGAAATCCGGTTCCGTTTGTAAAAAAAAGCGAAATTTTGAATATAAAAATCTTTAATCGATTCATGTTTATTTTTGGCATGCTCACAAAATAACTTCGATTGACACGAAACTTGAAATCCTACAATAACTTAATATTTCACACGATGGAACTAGTTTCATCAAATTCCGAGATCGTTTGGAGAAACTCCCTTTTTGATTCACAACGCGAGTCGACATGCATTTAAATTGCACACTATCACAAAATAACTCCAATTGACCCCAAATTGGAAATCTTAAAATAATTAACCATTACGGATTTAATAAAATTGGTTTCATTGAAATCCGAGTTCATTTGAAAATGGGCTATTTTTAAGCTCCATATTATCGACAAAACGATTAAATAAAAATCTAAGTGTTTACTATTCGCACGATCAAACGGTAAGTCCGATCGACACCAAAAACAAAATCCTGTAATAACTTACTAATACGAATCCAACAATACAAGTTTCATCGCATTCCAACACCGTTCTCCCGAAATGATATTTTACACATAAAACGACGTTATTTTAGACACCTAAATACATGATCTTCAAAAATAACGAACTATATATAAATCTTGAGTCTAAAAGTCAATACGTATTTAATAGAAGAATTGGTTTCACATCTTAATCGATCAGTTATCTCAAGTTACTTATAAATTCCTTTCAGATCAAATTAAATTCATATTATGACTACCGATACCACATGCGATATCGAATCGCCACGAAATTTATTTTCATACAATAATTTAACATTACAAACCAATGAAACTAATTTCATCGAAAACGGAGGTCGTTTGCAAAAGTGCCATTATTAAGGCTTACATAAAACGATAAAATATTAACTAATTTCAAGATAATTAGATTTAATAATAATAAATCCATATTATCGTTTATATCCAATCAGAATATCATGTAGCTTAAAAAAACATATTTGGATTTATAACTCGATATTTCAAAATTCAAGTCAAATCAATATTCAATTAATATTAAAATCCCTTTTATTTTATTAAATAAATCGTTATGGTTTATAAATGATTCCATAGCGATTTTCTGAAAATTTGATTTGTGCAAAACCCACAGTCTACAAGTTGAAATCTCGATTTTCACTTCCATTAGAAAAATATAGTTCAATAGATTCGAAAGTTTCTTGTTTCAAAGAAATCCGACTTACATTGAATCTTGTACATCCATTCGAAGTTCAAAACGTAGCTTTACGAGCTCGTTCTAAATTTAATTCTGAATTATATGTTCAAACTTCGTTTATACATGAATTCGTTATTATAACTCAAATCTAAACTCCATTAAATCTCTTAAATTATCAGTTCACACAATATCGCAAATTTAACTAATTCCCGACTATTTCGGAATTAAATTTATTATCTCACTATTTATATTAATTAAATATTAAAATTTATTGAGTATAAGTCATTCAAATCTCTAAATCAACCTTTTGAACAATTAAATTAATTAATTGTTTAGTCACTAAAAATTCGAGTCGTTACATTCCTTCCCTTTAAAAGAATTTCGTCCTCGAAATTACTAAGGTAGGAAAAATGCTGCAAACCCATTAACTTCTCAAAAATCTATTTAGTTAAAATCCACTTTCTTGACCTTTAAGTTCCAACTGATCTAATTAGTTCTAATCAAAACACCAATTCACTTCTGTTAACAAAAAATTTCTAACACCTTAAATTTCTGAATTTTTTTGGTAGAGTTTCTCTTGTATGTAGGGGCTTCTACGATATCGTAGGAACAACAAATAAATATACATCGACCCACACGGTTGAAAAAACCAATTCATTAACAAAATTTTGTATTTTTGCATAGGCATACCTTATATAAGCATTATTAAGCGAGCTTGCTTAACTCGTGTGTAATTTATGCAGCCAAAACTGAGCCAATGACTCTAAGTACATGTACTTACTCAATTAAACCATATAAGTCTCATAACTTGGAGTTTAAACAACATCCATTCCTTTTATTTGAACAAACACACAGTTCCCAGGTTCCACATGTTATATATGTATTTACTTATAAATATCGAGATTCCATCATTCATTTTCAAACAGTCTACATACCATTTCATTTGGTTTTGAATGATTTACAACCAACATTTTGCGCTCAATTCACTTTATTCCAAGCATTGGTTTTATGCCAATTTATTTACTTTCCATGGGTTCATACAATTTATTTACTTCCGTTTTATCTAATAGCAACCCAATTCATAACATTTACTTATGGATCATTTCATACATTCATTTGGTCAAGTTTTCATCCAATTTCTACCAAATTCCATTTCAGTGGATTTCAAACAGATTTTAGTTTTCCTTTGAATCATTCCATTTCATTTAACTAAACTTTAGTTATATTTTAATTCATTTGACTTACTTTTACCATTTCAATCTATTTAACTTGCACAAGTACAATTTAAATTCAGAATTCAAATTCCCGGCTTTTATTTCAAATTCCTTTGAAATCATATGAATATATATATATATATATATGCAAATATTATTACCATTTGCAAATTCAAAATATTTGAGTTTTCAAAACTTGTTTTTCTTAAATAAATCCCATTAGCTAATTACCATGGTAGCAACCAGTCACTAAGAAACTCAAAAATGAACACTAATGATGTCCGGATCATCATCGAAATTATTTTCCAGCGACTAAAGTGAGTTCAGTGCTTAATTACTTCCAAAATCTATTTAAAAACAGTTATGATCCAAAAATTCTTTAAAGTAAGGCTATAATACTTTATAACACCTCAGAAAAATATTCTCTAAACATCCGGGATTTAAATTATCAATTCTAATCTGAATCCAATTTTAATTCAACTTATTTGTATATTCTATTCTATACATATTCCATTTGGTTATATATAACCATCTTGATATTATACTCTCATTCGACTACAATAATAACAACTAATTATATCAATAATTTCAGGAAATCATTCCTTTATATCAAAATAAAATTTTTGTGAAAACTATTTCATTTACCAACTTTAAAAACAATATTATGTCAAATTTCTCTGTTTAAGTGTTTAGATTCCCTATCGACCACGTCAGCTGAATGCATCGATGTGGAATTTATATACCACTCAGCAATCCAATCAACACAATATAAAACAATTTTAATAACACTAACAAGTATGCTCTCTCATATATATGCACTCAAACTCAATCTAGGGTATTATTAACCCTATCTCTATTGAGTTACGTCACAGAGCCAAGGTTACTACTCAACCTTCAGCTCTGATAACACTATAACAAATCGACTGATTCTCGGTCCTGATTATTGACACAAATACCATGTCAACTAACCAAACACCGAAAATTATCGGATCATTAATAGAAAAAAGTTAGAGGGTGAGAAATAGAAAGAAAGAAAAGTTAGAATAAAAGAAAACGAAGAACGTAAATCTCACAGCGAAACGAATAAAATTTATTAGAAAACATAACTTTTCAAATACAAAGCTGTTCTGTATATACATACCATCATCAGAGTACAACATAACACATCACAGCGAAAATAAATAGTAGCTATCCAATGTTGAAGCCTATTGCTCCAAGCTCCTCCAAGTGTATCTGAAAAAAACCTGACTACTTGATTGCCCGTACAATTTGGGCATCCAAGTGCTTAGGATAAAACAAAATAAAATAAACTCTGGGTCAGTCATGAGATTGGTGTGAGTAAACTCCAACCATTTGATTTAACTTTTCAAAAATCCTTTCGAAGGAAAAGATAATCGCAAGACCGATATCCACACATATATATGGATGGTTTTTACCTTACGATAACCTAAAATATTCTTTGTATCAAAACTATTCTGATATTATAATAGTGTCTAAATCAAATAAATAGCAATTTAACAGAACGCTTCCATCTCACGCTCCACATACATAGTATATAATCAAAAACCGCAGGGTGCTTATTGGAGAATGGATTTCCAACTATCATAAGGTATGAGACCACCTTCTGATAGTGTATCTCTAGAGAGGAATACACTGGGATCAACAAGAACATCTTGTAACCCGGCCATACATAACTGACCACTCATTCAACCTGAGTGTTTCAAATGTATATCACCAATAGTTGCGACCAACAACCGTTATCGAAAGCATACAGCAGCGATAGAATAAGAAGCACTTGAATTTTTTCTAGACCAGGTGATAATACATCCTAATGGGTATGACCCACATAGCCATGCTGCCTGCCTTAATTTGTCATTTCCCGATTGATGAGGCCTGAGGCTACTATTACCTTTTTAGAACATCTTTCAACTATTCGCTTTGAATGCCACATCGTCAAATTCATCCAAATCACTAATTGATATCCCCAAAAATACACTGGGTGTTAAGCAAAGAGAAGTTTCCTTCTCTGCCATCAGCTGTGGTACGTTTGAAAAAATCAATGCACATAACCTTCTAGAAGTACCCTGACACACATCCATCCATATACATTGTCCTAGGACTGGACAAACCGAAGGCACTATCCCATCAATCCATCTTAGGCAATTTCTACCCAGGATTAACAGAACAGCACTTGCACTTTACTCCTTCTTCAATTATCTTCAGCATAATTTGATTCACAATGCTCATGCCAAGATAGAGTGGTTTTCAGATAAACCTAATCATGGTCTCTCCGTATTGACAACGGAAATAAGATGGCCAAAACTTTGATAGTCAGTTGCTTGACTATCAAAGAAAAACACCCCCAAAATTAACGATACTATTTTCAAATGGAAATTCTACTGATCAAGCACCAAGCAACACCAGGCCCCTTAAATTAATTCCTTAGTAATTTATTTATTTCCCAAATCCCTTTCAATATCTTTACCTTGATATTCTTCCAAACCCGTTTAGCCTCTCAGATTATTGGAAAACATTTCCAAATATTATAAACCTTTATTTCTATATTTCAGAAAATATCTTTTATCAGAGTTGGAAAACATTTCCATATATTCACAAATTCTTATTTTATATATTGAAAAATATACGTTATTAACATCGAGGAAAACAATTCCAATTCTTATTTCTTAACTTCTCATTAACCAAATTATTTCATTTTCTATGATTAGATAATATCTTTGATTTTATTTGGAAAACGTTTCCAAGATCCATTTGTATGGATTTAAATGAACATTGTATAAAACATTGTTAACTCAACCCATTAATCACTCGTTTACAAACCGTATCTCTAACCAGTTTTCGCCATCGAACCTTACCCATTACTCAGTCAATCATAAAGTCAATCAAGTGGGGGTATAATTACCTCTCAGACCTTAACTGAATAACATTCTTAACTTCGAAATAAACAAAGCTCGCAACTTCAAATTCCAACAAAACATTCCTTACACAACTCTCAGATTCAATTTAGGAATCCACTACTTTTACGGAAAACATTGATTATAGCGATAGCTTTATAATCCTTACTTCCGAAATATTGAAATTTAAAACATGACTTTTATTCATTAATTTGAATAATTAATAAATTAAGAATGAATAAATAAATAAACAAATAAATCTTGATTCAAATGGAAAGTAAAAAGTACTTTCTTGAATTCAATATAGTAGAATTTCAATAAATAACTCTCTTTCGAACAATCTATATTCGATTAATATTCCGAACTTCAGAATAAACTTACCATTTCAGGTCAACCCAAATTCCACTTTCATTCTAAAATTCACTATTGAATTTATCACATCCAAATCCTTACTAGTTTCTTTATAACTATTCAAATCTGCAAAATGTTTGCTTTAAACTCATCCACTTTAAAATGTGAATATTATTTCTTTTATAGAAATTTGGACTCGTTATATCAGGTCAAAATTTGATTTTATTTGAAAAAACTATCCTAGGTTCAATTCCCACTTATCAAATCACTTTATAAATTCACATCATATTACACATTATTCATAAACTATGTTCATAAAACCACTACTCAATTAACACTTTTCCGTTTATTTAAAACAAGTCAATTTTTCATCTTGAATGTATTTACGAGCTATACATTTTACAACTTTCGAAATCAAGTCTATTTGATTTCTACAAATCCCTTCTCGTTTAATAGTTCTAACTAAAAATAATATTGAATTATTTCAAAACACTGAATTTTATTTCCACATCTATAAATATTTAAATATTAGCTTCCTAACATATTTCATTTAAATTATAGTTTCATACTTAATAGAATTTAAAAATCCTTTCTGAAAAAATCATTTTAATAAAACACGACCTAGTCAAATTCCAATTATAAATCCCTTCGAATTTATCTCAACTCAATTTACATTTCGAACCTCAAAATAGAATTCATCGTTTCTTTTTGAATTGATACCCAAATTCCTTTAAAATTCACATTTGAATTTAATTTTTTTCAATTATCAAATGAAAATTATTTTACTTCATTTATAAATATCGTTTATAGTAAACTTCTTGTTTTATCTATTTAAACAAGTTTCTATTTTCAAGTCCCTTCAAAATTAAATTTCTAATTTGGAAATAAATTCCCGATTTAAACCTCAAATTCCTTTTCTACATTCGAAAATATTTTATGGTATTTGAATACCAAAATTCTAGGGCCAGTGTTATTTAAACACAACATAACCAATCACAGATTATATATCCCATCATATATCACAATAAATGAAAAATAATAATATAAAATTTGAGGAATCAAGTTGGATCCCTTCAACCTGTTTCCCTGCATCCACAGATGTAAATCAACGTAAATAACATCAATTTCATTCCAATATGAGATATCACGGTAAATAAAATCAATATTCAATCAATGATTTATATATATAACTATAACAATCATTTCAACCAACTTATCAACCATTCATCCAAACAATCATCACACAACATTCTATCATCATTTATCAATTTAAAATATGTTTATAAGATTATTTTATAACTAGATAGAATTAGTGAGTTTACTCGCATAGGTTCACAGTTGACAATTCTGCCTTTATTTCATTTAAAATCAAACAGTCATTTGATTTTATCACGAAATTCCAGTAGCTCTGTTCTCAGCCATGTTAGTTCCATAATGTAGATTTCGTCGTTACGATTCCAACGTGTCCAGTTTCGTCCGATCCTATTCACGAATGAATAAGATACGACTTATACAAGTTTTAAATTAAAATAAGCTCATTACTTAATCACTTAGTATATCATCATCCTATTTAATTATTTAAAATCTTAACCCAAATTTCCATTGCTAATATCCCTTCTTCTCTAGATAGAACTCACGAAGCCCGCTCCATTCATTTCCATTGTTGCCACTTCAACTCTTCCTATCTCGTTCAACCCTTCATGAAAATGCCAAGGAGACCACCGTTCTCCTCCTCTTTTCTCGCTCTTTCTCCTTCAACCATCCTTGCTACAATCACACCCATCCCTTGAGTTGTGGTTTCCAACAACCTCGCGTACATAGTAGGAAGTAGCGAACCCTTTTAACATCGAATCCCCTTAAATTTTCATGCAAGATGTTAATTTCCACAAGGATCTTGAATTTGGATTTTGATTTGCAAATTGAAGTATGAATTTGTCGATCTTCTCAACCCTAACTGCTGTTGTTCGAAAAAATGGAACAACATAAAATCGATCGCATCTGAAAACGAGGGTACTGCAGCCAAGTCCCTCCTCTCATTAATCCAACAAATCTGTTTTCATGAATTTTCATCGCGTTTTCGATTTTTAATTTATTTTTTGAATCCACAAATTTTCTTACTGGAAACGTGAATGGAAAAGAACGGGGGAAAGAATGGGGATTTAGGGATTAGAAATGGTGAATGGAATGATTTTCTGATGTTAATTTATAGGTAAGTTTATTTTTTTATTATATTATTTCATTGGTTTTTCCGAATTCATGCCTATCACCATTTCATATATCGTTTATAAATTCGTATTAATACATATGAAATCCGTTGGCATGAAAAAGAGACACATAGCTATAGTTTGACATTCCGATCCTAACGAAACTTGTTTTTAACAAAATCCGAGTTTATTGGAAAAAATGGAGAAATTTGAATATTAAAATTGTTAATTGATTCACGTTGATTTTTCGTACGCTCACAAAATAACTCCGATTGGCACAAAACTTGAAATCCTACAATAATTTAATATTTCAGACACGATGAAACTGGTTTCATCAAATTCCGAGATCGTTTGGAGAAACTTCCTTTTTAATTCACAATGTGAATCGATACGCGTTTAAATTGCGCACTATCACAAAATAACTCCAATTGACCCCAAACTGGAAATCCTCAAAAAATTAATCATTACGGACTTAACAAAATTGGTTTCATTGAAATCCGAGTTCATTTGAAAATTGATTATTCTTAAGTTCCATATTTAATTGATAAAACAATTAAATAAAAATCTAAGTGTTTAATATTCGCACGATCAAACGGTAAGTCCGATCGATATCAAAATCAGAATCCTATAATAACTTACTAATATGAATCCAACAACACAAGTTTTGTTGTATTCCGACACTATTCTCCCGAAATGATATTTTACACGTAAAACGACGCTATTTTGGACACCAAAATACCTTATTTTCAAAAATAACGAACTATGTATATACTACGACTCTGAACGTCAATACGAATTCAAGGGATTTAGTTTCACATCTTAATTCGATTGTTATCTCAGGCTACGTATAAATTCCTTTCAAATCAAATTAAATTCATTTTATTAATTGCTCTGCAGACTAGCTGTGCGTTTATGACTACCGCGGTCACATACAATATCGAATCGCTATGAAATTTATTTTCATACAATAATTTAACATTGTGGATCCAACAAAACCTATTTCGTCGAAAACGGAGGTTGTTTGCAAAAAATGCTATTTTAAGGCTTAAATAAAATGATAAAATATTAATTAATTCCAAAATAATTCGATTTAATAATAATAAATCCATATTATCGTATATATCCAAATAGAAGATCATATAGCGTCAAAATAAACATATTTGGATTTATAACTCGATATATAAAATTCAAGTCAAACCGATATTCAGTTAATATTAAAGTCCCTTTTATTTTATTAAACAAATCGTTATGCTTTATAAACGATTCCACAATGACTTTCTGAAAATTTGAACTGGGCATAACTCACAACCTATAAGATGAAATCTCAATTTTTCACTTCCATTAGAAAACTATAGTTCAATAGATTTGAACGTTTCTTGTTTCAAAGAAATCCGACTTATATTGATTCTTGTACATTCATATGAAGTTCAAAACATAACATTACGATTTCATTTTAAATTTAATTCTAAATTATACGTTCAAACTTTATTTATAAATAAATTCATTATTATAACTCAAATCTAAACTCCAATAAATCTCTTAAACTATCTAATTCACACAATATCGCAATTCCAGACTATTTCAGAATTAAATTTATTATCCCACTATTTATATTAATTAAATATTCAAATTTATTGAATACAAGCCGTTTAAATCTCCAAATCAACCTTTTAGAAAATTTGATTAATTAATTAATCAGTCACCAAAAATCCGGGTTGTTACAATTCTAATCTTGCATGAATAGTAAAGTCGGACTTATAAGCAATCGAATAACATGCAACTTTGCTCTTTATAGATCTTTAATAAATGTCATATTATATAGCAATAAGGAAATCATACTAATGTACTTTGACTAAGAAAATGTTAGTCTTTTAAGCATTACTAATCATACATACACACACACATATATATATTTTGGAAAATTAGTTCACTATTATTAACGGCTAGAAAAGTATAAAATAAGGTTAACATATTAGCCTAAATACAAACTGAAAAGCAAAAAAATAAAATACATACGAAGTACTAAAATAAATCATAAAGGAGAGTTTTGAACCCATGATGAGGTTACCAACTCCATAGCAAGTGCGATCCTGCTGCACTTCTAATCCTCTATCACTATCCTTCGAGTCTTTTCTTCGAGAGCGACAGAGATTAAAACACTTTGCCTCCATTTTGTTACTTTGTTACTAATCACAAGTTTCCATCATCTTCGTAAGCAGTTTTGTCTACCCAGTTGTTACCTTACTTTGAAGCATATGTTGTGTCATCCATATGTAACCAAGTCATGCTCCAAATAGTCATCCAAACACCACTCTACCAAGATTCATCCTTTCTGCTATTCGCATTAGACTGGCCAAAGACTTTTGGGTATACCTTCAAGTTTTAATCATGAGTTGCTCCATGTTTTAAACAGATGCTTCACGTTTTTAAAACAGTTGCTCCACGTTGGAGAAGAATTAACTGTCTGGCTTTTCTTCCTTGCGCAAGACAGCTATCAGCCAGTTTCAATTATGTCCAAATATCATTTCTCCAAGAATATCTTCAATCATAGTCTTCATCTCATCATACCCAAACTTGTATGTATAGTGAGAAATTTGTATGACTTTCCAACATCTGATTGAATTGTGAGCATCATCACAAACCAAAATTAAACTGATGGTTGGAAACAATTCAAACCATACTGCCTCACCATCCATTATATTTAACTAAAGGAATTACCTTTTCGTTGTTCAAATAATCTCCAATTGATAGCAGGTAATTCAAACATGAAAATACATAAGATAACTAGTAGAAAATCAATTCATATTACAGAACACTTCTTGTAATTGAAACGGTGAACAGAAGATACTAACCCAAAAGTATTTCCATTGAAATCAAAATCTTATCTGTTTAAACTCTTAGCATATGAACTTTAGATGTAAAATCCAAAACCAAATAGAAGCCATATCACATCTTCCTTTTCATTTTACTCACCCAACCCCATTAATTCCCATAGTTACCACTTTCACCCTTCGCCCCAAACGGTTACTTACCCAATCACTGAAGCGCCCTGCTGACTCGGAGTAGAACATCCGGAAATCGGTTTCGAACTGCTGGGAGACCTGCGATTTGCCAAGCGGTAGGAAGGTTAGTGAAAGGGGTTCGGTAATTTATTGGGGAAAAGGGGCGATGCGTACTGGAAACCATGGCATTTTGGGTTCCTTGATCTGGTTTTTGATTTGTGGTAGGAGGGAGCGACTGTAGTAGAGAACTTATCAATAAACTGAGACTTCGTTGAATTATAAATGAAGATGGCTTGAAACCACACATCGGTTTCGGTTACTTTTTGGATCGCCTTTCCTCTCTCTCCATTGGGGAGAGAGAGAGAGGGGAAGGAAGCAATTTTTTTTACACACAAACACACACACACACACACACACACATATATACACACACACACACACACATACATACAAGTATGAATGATAGATCAAGTATTTTCCCTCTAATGATTTGAATTTCTGATAAATTTTTCTTGGGACTTCCTGTCCTTTATCACAAAGAAACTTAAAATTAATTATTTATGAAAACTCGCTTTTAGCATTATAGAAAATGCAGGTTATCGACTTCTAATTCAAATACTAGAAATTAAGTCTATAATGTATTTTCATTCACTCAGGTGTGCTGAATCAATATCAATGTTGTATCTAAACTTAATACAATCTTCAAGATTCGTATTATTCTCATATATATATTTCTTCAAGGAACAATAAAAAATGTCTTCAAGAAACAATAAAATAATTCTTCTGAAAATATAAATCAGAATAAGAAAATGAAATCTACAACAAAACGAGATCTAAAATATAGGGACAAAAAAATAAGATGTACAAATGAAATCAGATATGAATAAGTATATCAATGATACGAGATGTAAAAGAAGTAAAACTAACAAAATAAGACCTAAAAGATTTGATCAATCAGATCAAGAACATAACTTACCGTTTTGAAGATCTATTACCAGATCCGAAATTTATGTTGACGAGAAGAAATAAACATGAATAAACATGAATGATTTGACCAATCTTTTATCGTGTTGATAACGTGCTACAAAATAAATATATTAGAATGCATTGGAGAGAAGAAAGAAAATAAACTTTTATTTATTCTAAATATTAGTAATCTATTTATATTACATTGGCTCATTTATATATATCATTTGAGCTAATAATTAAACTTGTCCCATGATGTGAGACTAAATCGAAAAATATAAAAGCATATTCACTTATATATTAGCAGTCCTACAATAAATTCAGTTAAGATATAAAGTCATGTTTTAGTCTGTAACAATAAACTACAAAACTTACGTAAACCCAAATTACACCTCTTTTAACTCCAGAAATGTTACTATGTGTTTGCAAGTGGTGGCGCAGTGGTAAGATACCAGCTTCTCATTAAAGAGGTTGCAGGTTCGATCCTCCGTCTGCCCTACTCTCATTCAAGGCGCGGAGGTGTGGTTCCCTATAAATCCTAAACTCGGTGGGGGACAGAAGGCCTCTATGCTGGGCTAGTCAAAAGGGGAGCTAACGTGGCGGATAGTTGTGTAACCTAGTTGCCTTCGATTTCATCAGACAGATTTAAAAAAAAAATGCTACTATGATAAAAAAATCTCTTTTATCAATTTCTGCGTCATAGAAATAAATTTAGGAGAGGTTACACATTAAATTATTGTACTATTTGGATCATGCTAGAACAACCAAGGAAAAAACACCGAAGAGTTGCAGATATAAATCTAGAGGAGCCAAATTCATGGTGGTTTAAGGATCCAATGACATATTTGATATCTGCAGTTAGGGCTGTCAATGAATATCTGAAAAATTCGAAATCCGTTCATATCCGAAAAGTATTCGATATCCAAAAAAATGGTGTTCATACGGGTACATAGATACCCACATCGGAAAATTATCCGTCTGATTTATTTGGATCCGAATATATAATATCCGAAAACAATTTTCATATAGATATGGATATAATATTATATCAAAAGCATCTGCTGACGCGTACTAATCGGCGCTGCAGCATTTTGGAAACTATTTTAACTCAGCTGTAGCCTCTTTCAACTACTCACGTTTCCCGTCGCCGTCGGACCCAAATTCAAATTCAAATTCCAGATATCCCCACACAGAGGGGAAAAAAAAAAAAAAAGGGCGAAAAGCACAGTAAGTTGATTAAGGCTACGGCGCAGGACGTCAGGAGGGAGAAGAAGTCACTCTGCGGAGACAAGACTGATCGACCACCGAAGAGGAATCGGGAGTAGAAATAATTTTCCTTCCTTTGATGCTGTGAGTATGTAATTGAACCGCTATGTTTTATAGGCTTTCATATCGAATTAGTCACTCATTTTTTCCATGCTGATTCACGGTTGGGTGAATAAACTTTTTGGTTTGTTCAGTTTCCAAAACAAAACCCTCACCTCAATCTAACTTTCCACTTCTCATTTCTTAATGGTGCTTTTCTCAATCCTTGAACGAGATGCCTAGGTTAGAGTCGCAGTCATGAATTTCTACAATCGTCCTTAGGACTACTGCTGCGTCTGCTGTTTTGTGGTTGTGGATCCATTTTCAGTGCCTGCTGGCTGATGCAGTGCTATTCTGCAGGGTAATTTTGGGGAAAAATGATTAATTTGTTTTACTGCATAACAGTTGATTAAATTAACAAATTGGTATGTTACATGTCATGTAAGCTATTAATTGATTAACTGATCAAAATAATACATTGGTTGATTAACTTGATTTATCGATTAATTCATTGATTTGTTAAGCAGTTGTTTGGTGATTAATTTGGGAAATACTTCTATTTTATTTATTTTTGTGGTTTAAGTTTTAAAATTTAGTAAGCTATTTTAAAACGTATGAAATTGCTCTATTTTGAACGGTTTCGTGGTAAAATAATTCACTTAAATATTTTATTTAATCGTAGTTAAAATGCTAAAAGAAGAAGACAATAAGAAACGGTTGAAAAATAGAAAACAAAACTTATTGAATATAGAGGATATAAAAACCCAAGAATGAATCTACTTATTGGGTTCTTCTAAATTTTTAGAGAACATGAGTTTGAATAAATGTTGAAAGATGCAAATGGACTTGTTAAGGACGGTCGCGTTGAACCAAAATTTGAGGTGAAAAGAGTTATTCATAGGAAGTTTAATGAGGCATTGAACCAGAAAGCAAATTTCCAAACTGTTATGTTATAAGAATGATCGAGCGGACTAACAATGATCTCAATTAAAAGTGAGTTTTTAGTGAAACTTAGCTATATCAGTTTGATTGAAAATTTTGCTATGAAAAATGCAGGAAAAACATTTTTCTTTCAATTATGTGAAGAAAGTCCACATTGATTTTGTATGAAAAGTTGTTTAGCTTATGTTTTTTTACTGAATGCTGTAGCCTATTCATGCAAAGCCTTTTGAATGCAAAGTGGATATTTTTATATGATTGTTGCAAGTTATATCTAATGTAAAAATTAAAATATAAAACAGACTTCAAAATTTTATGTAGCAAAGGGCAACAAATTTCAGATGTGGCTTGGGCAACATATTCCTTAGGCTGGCACTGACTGTTCCTTCACATGCCGCACTGATAATTCAACTTTCTCTGAGAAAAATGATATGACTTAAAAAGGGTAAATAGGCAACAAACTTTGATAAAAATTTAGCTGAAATACACAAGTTTTATTTTTTAGACTGAATGACAAACTTTGGAATATTGTACAGTGAAGAACGATCTAAATATAATTAGCATTTTGTACAGTGTAGAACTGAGTATAGATTGTATAGTGTATAAATCAAATATAATGCTAGTTATATTTAGCATTTTGCTTTAGTCTAAATTTTTTTGTGAGTTTGTTGTTAAGCCTAAAAATGAAACTTGATGCCATCAACTTTTATTTCCTACTTTTTTTTTTTTTTTTTTTTTTTGAAGTTTGTCTTTCTCCCTAATTATCTTTTTTAAAAAGATGTCCGGATTTTTTTGCCCTAGATCTGAAACCTATTTTCACTGTCAGTTTCGGACCGTAGGCGAACCAAACCAATCCGGTGCCCTGAAATTTCGGGACACCTGCTGAAATTCCAATCCATTAGCGAGCATTTTGCTGTCAAAAAATCTTACGATTTAAATTGAATTTTGAACCAATCCATTCCTTTACCATTTAATTTACATTCCGATTCAAACCCAGTTAAAACCACAATTGAGGAAAATCGTTCAACCATGTTGTTATATTCAATATTACTTATTTGAATTCATAGTAATTTTTTCAGTAAAATAAAATAAAAATGGAAAAAAGAGAGAATTAAATTTCTTTTGTCCCTGTTAGACAATACGGGTCACCCATATGTACCCTTTTGATTGAAACTCCCATTTTTTGTTTTAACTTCACTGTGCATTAAGCAGGGCTTATATTGATAGTGAAGATGGGGATAGAGAATTACCATGTCACTGAATTAGTAGGAGAAGGCTCGTTTGGGAAAGTGTACAAAGGAAGACGCAAACACACTTTCAAGGTTAGAACTTTTATTTTTTAGAAGCAATGACTCATTATGTTGGCTTATGAGATAAAATTTGAGCTCTTGATTATGGGTGAAAATAATGCTGTTGTGCACTCAGACTGTAGCTTTGAAGTTTATTCCTAAGCATGGTAAAAGCGAGAAGGATATGCAAAATTTACGGCAGGAAATTGAGGTATTTAGATTTATTTACTTTGGATTAATTTTTAAGTTCTTTTAAGTTAATTAACCGTCATGCGGATAAGAAATATCCATATCTGGTGGGCCGTTATCATTTTTTTTTTAAATGTTAATGCTTACCATCATTCGTATTTTCTTTGACACATTATATAACACTGCTAGTTTGTTCCCTATTTATTAGTATTTGAAGAGAGTGATAACAATTTGGATGGAGAAACACATAGTATCTCAGAGGTTTTAAGAAAGATTTTCAACAAATTTTGACATAAACTGCCTTTTTGTGACTACTCTTAATTTACCATCTTCCTGTGGCATGGAAAGCTACCATGGTTAGAATGAACATTCAACATATTACTCCGTGATTGGCTGTACGGAAAAGAGAAAAACTTGAATCATAATATCTATATTTTACATTCAGATACTCAAGAAACTGAAGCATGAAAATATAATTGAAATGCTAGACGCCTTCGAAAATCCTCAAGAATTTTGTGTTGTCACGGAGTTTGCACAGGTATGTTCAATCAAGCAATTGCTGTACTGTATTGCTTCAAACTAAATGATGAATTGATATACTTGTTTCAATTTCTTTCATCTTTTTTCAGGGTGAGTTATTTGAGGTCCTTGAAGATGATAAGAAACTCCCAGAAGATCGTGTTCAGACAATAGCTAAACAACTGGTATAATGTCCCTAGGAATGTTTTATTTCAGCAGCATCAGTTTATCAAATTTTATATGTTACACAAATTATTATTACTGTTCTACAACTTTGGTCAGTTATATGCTTGATCAGGTAAGGGCACTTCATTATCTGCACTCAAATCGCATTATCCATCGGGATATGAAGCCCCAAAATATTCTGATATGCCCAGGATCAGTAGTAAAGGTTTGTGAATTTCTATATTGATGTGCATTGCGTAAATTTTTGAATGAGTCGAGTCATAATCCACCTTCGGTATTATTGGCATCATAGCATCAGCTCACATTTTCATTGTGCATTCTGGCATTCAGCAAGGTCAAGGCACCATCCAATCACCTTTTAACATGTGTTGCTGAATATAGTTGATTACATGTTAAGTCGGACGTCATCATCAAATTTTTGCTGTTATTACACCTAGCTAGATTTGAAGAACATGCTCTGCATTCATAGTATTGCTGAAATGTCCATTAGATCTGAAATAATAGTTGCATCTCAATTCCTCTTGTATGTTGTCCTAATCCTGTTATGGTTGTTACTTCTTATTTCATAAATCTAATTGAGGTTTCATCATCAATTCTATCTGGCATTTTAATTATATCTTTCTGTTTTGCATCCAGCTAGTTATCATCTACTTCTTTATTAAGTTAATTTCCGGTGTTTTAATGCAAATTCTAACCACAATTTAGTTAACAACATCTCACACATTGTTAATTGTATTGAGATTCCTTTATGTTGTTTGCTACCTTAATAGACAGCTATTCAAATTCAGTGTACTTTTGACCTTATCTTTTTCTCAGAAATTTTCCAAGTATCTAAATTTACATTGCACTTTCCACCCTTGCTTAGACAGAAATTTTAACGAAATTTTCTAGCTTTTGGTCTTATTATTTCTTTGATGTATCTTTCTGTGTCTTTGGTTTCTACTTTCTACCATGACACCCTTTATCATAACAATGATTGAGCTTTATATATGGACGTACATACATATACATTCCTTTGTCTTTTTGTTTAACAAATTTTGTGAACATAATCCATAAGATCATGTCCAGAAATCTTTGTGTCATGCTTAATCTTTCAACTCATTTAAAAGTACATCTAAAATCAACGGTAAAAATAAATATTTTAGGAAGCTTATATGATCTTGTATTTTTTGTGTAAGATAAAACTTGCTGAACGATGTAAAATTTTGTTTAGATGATCTTGATGGTAACAAGATTGTGCATTTATAAATGTGTTAAATTTGAAGGGGATTGGGGCTTGAGTATGTATAACCTTACATAATCATTGCATTTAAACTGTATGGTTTTTGTTTTATCAGGCAATATGCTATCTCGCTATCTCATATATATTAATTAGTTTGTGTACAAACAAATTTATAGCTTTCTTTTCTCTGTTATTGACATTTTTTGATCCAATATTCTTAATGGCTTTTATATCATTTCTTTTTATTATGCTTCTTGGTTCATGTCTCAGCTTTGTGATTTTGGGTTCGCACGTGCAATGTCAGCAAACACTGTAGTCTTGCGGTCAATAAAAGGTGAGACCTTCACATGTTTCATTCAACTAGTGGATACATCTTTTGAATGTCATACACTAATGTTGTTGTTAACCTTTATGCTTAAACCATGCGTACAAATATTTTTCCTGTTCATTTGACAACCTACAGCCGACATGCTCCCAATCTTTGGGTAACCGAGAGTTTTGTAGTACTTAATAAGTGGTCATCTTTCATGGTTAACTTCATACACGAGTTCACATACATTTCAACTCAGAACTAACCAAGTTTTGGTAGTTTTATATTGCATCATTCCATGCCATTAAGCAATGACGTAAATCTGCAGAGTCAAAAAGTAAAAAAGACTGAATTCTAACATGCTTTATTTATCAGGCGATATGTTGTCCTTACCACCTAAGCTCAAGTTTTGCATACATCCATAATCAGAACTATGGTGTTTCAACTTTTGACTGTGTATAAGCATACTGCCGAACAGTATTGCTAAGTTCTTATTTAATCACATTGCATCATAGCATTCTGCATTTGTGATGGAGATAATGGTTGTTCTCCACTTTCATCTATCACCAGTGTGCAGTGCACATTCTTTATTAATAAATCACATTAAAACATTAAATATCTATCACTTAAATAGATATATGATGGATTTATTAATGGGGAATTTTATATAGGTACACCTTTATACATGGCTCCTGAGTTGGTGCGCGAACAACCATACAATCACACGGCAGACTTGTGGTCTCTTGGAGTTATACTGTAAGTTCATGTATTCTTATATCCCTGTCCACCTACATCAAGGACAAGACTGATTAAACAATTTACATGAATTTTTTTGCTGACATAAACATTTTCTTGTTCTGCTTTTTCAATGGAACTTCAGTTGTCTGATATTACCTTTATTGGGTTTCTAAAGGTTGTATTCTTAAGTGAATAGAGTTCAGAGAATTACTACTCTGTGCATTAGTATTCCACATGAACCTGTAAAGTGTTTAATTATGATTTGACAAATGTTTTTTTTCTTTTCATCCTGGCGACTTTCAGGTATGAACTGTTTGTTGGCCAGCCACCTTTTTATACAAATTCAGTTTATGCACTGATCCGACACATTGTCAAGGTGAATACTTCCCCACAACCAACTTTTTTTCTTAAGTAGCAGGAGCAATGTTTCTAGCAGAACTAAAGTTTCCTTTGTCAATAATTTAACAGGATCCAGTAAAATACCCTGAAGATATGAGTTTAAATTTCAAGAACTTCTTGAAAGGCCTTCTTAACAAGGTCATTGCTTTTATTTTTTGTTCACAATGTTGGTTTTAGCCCTGTTATTTATTCAGATGCATTTCGTATGTTGAAACATCAGTAACGCGATTAAGTTTATTTCAATGCATATAACAATGATCCTTTGCAACCAGGAATATCGTATAATAGAAAACTGTACTACTATCTCCAATTTTCAAAATTAAGAAAAATGTATCAAAATATAGATAGCTCAAGGAAGTTATATCACGGAAAGCTGTACACTTCAACATCTTACCAACTGTCATGTTGTTTCTGTATAGGTTCCACAGCATCGACTTGACTGGCCAGCACTGCTTGAACATCCATTTGTCAAAGAAAGTTCAGATGAAATAGAGGCCAGGGTAAATATCGTATTTCAGATTTTTAATCAACGGGTTATTTGTGTCATTACTGTTTTGGATAAGAGCAAAATCAAGGTTATGTTATTTCTTATCAGCTTTTTCAAGGTTTTTTTAATTCTTCCGGTGAATATGCAGTACATTTTTTTTTTTTTTTTGGAAAATTGGTTGAGCTCTGACAGAATGTAAAGTAATTAATTAATTAATTCTCTCCCCTTCTCGATTTGGTAGTGGCAATATTAACCAATTATCGTTACATACATACATACATATACATATATATACATACATATACATATATATATATATATACACATATACATATACATACACACACACACACATACATACATATTCAATAATACATTCAAGCATATTCCAGGAACAAAGAGCTGCAAATGCTGCTGCTAGGGAATTCAATGCTGCTTGGAAGGGGGAGGATCTCCATAGTCCTAACTTGATGACTGAATCCCCAGCTTCTAAATCCGAATGTTCGACTCAAATTTTTCCAGCTCATGTTTTAAGTTGTGCTCAAATCTATCATTCTACTATTCATCTACAGTAGATTTTTATTATTTTCAAAATGAATAAATATTAACTGTTCAAGTATAAGTAGCTGTAAATCTGTTTAATAAAATTCTTCTATTTATATGGTTATCTATGTATTATGAGCATGAGGGAATATATTTCATGACTCCTGCTTCTCCACTGTTTAAACTTTAAGTCCCCCACCTTTGATCTAGTTCTTCTTAGATTGAATACCTAATTACCTACAATGGCAGAGCTAGACATCAATTTTAGGGGCTGTCAGCAGATGCAGGTGGTGTCATATCGGCGTCAAAAATCATCTTTGGATATCCGCATCCGCGGATATGGATGAATGTTGGATAATTATTCGATCCGCCAACGATCAATAAATCAAGGAATATACGTGAAAATTTATAGTTTAACATAATTTTTTGTCTTGATCCAATTGATTATTAAAGTTCTAAAAATAAATAAATATGATGGTAACACATAATTTTGAGCAATTAATATTCGTTTAGTGTGTATAATATAGACTTTCAACTTAATAGAATAATAAATAAGCATATTTCGTTATGCTAAAATACACATGATTTAAACAGTAATCGTGAAAAAAAAAAAAAAACAGACGGATAATTTCAGGTGTGGATGGATTTCAGTTTTTTGGGGTATCCATTGGTAGCTCTAATCAATTTAGATAGGGTGAAGGATTAAAAATGACCGACAAACCATTTCAGCTAGGGCAAAACCTTCAAAAAAACGTTTTCTATAAAATAATGGCAATTGATGAACTAAGGCTTGTACCTATCTTGCCATACATTGGCTCTGTCCCTACTATTCTATGATACTTAACGAAATTCAGTAGTGAAGCCACCATGCTAGATTAGAAAATCGAATGTATGGAGGCTGCGACTATACAATACAGGCTAATCTTCCAGTCCATTTGATTACATTAAATTAAGTAACATATCCGATTGTTTGATGGAAGCCCAATTCCTGATCCATCATGCACCTGGAACCCAACTTATGTCAACATAATACATTAATTTTGTCTACAGTAATTTGCGAGCTAAAGAATGAAAATGACATAGCTGAGGGTTCCAATGGCAGTTTCCCATGGTTCTATCCACATAACTTGCTTGTCTGAGCTACTGCTACTTTTGATCTTCTCAAACTTCACCTCACAGATTCTCTGCTTCTTCTTCTTCGATTGTGTTCGTGTTGAATTGTTTAATTTTTTTGACCCAAAATAAAGAAAACCCTCTTGCTTTTTTTTAATTCTGCAGCACACTTATTCTTGAGGACTTTGGTATTTTTTAATTAATTTTTTATTGTTAAAATTGGTAGGTTAATGCCAACACTTAAATATAGTGATAATGTTGGAAAATCACTCTCCTTATTAGTTAGAACTTAAAAATTGTTATTTATTAACTTGAATTCTACGTAACAGATAAGACTGTGACAGCTAATACCGAGAAAGTTGCCCCTATCATTTTAGACAATGCTCAAGAAGATGCTCATTCTGCAACACATGACAATCAAGAGGATGGCTGTATACCCCCTCCTGTGTCTACAGGTGTTCATCCACCAGGTATCATATACTCTAGTAAAAAAAAGTAGTTTGGCTCTTTTGTATGCAACTTGCAATTCCCATGCTACATTTATCTTCTGATATATGCACACACAGATTCAGGTTTCAACAGTTTCTTGGCATTGTCGTAAGCAGCATGTCATTATTCCAAACCGCAGTACAAAAAATACTTTGGTTATTACTTGTCATATAATGTTTACTATTCATTGTAGAATGCCAAGTACTGGATAAGCTAGAGAAAAGTTCCCGCACTGTCAAAGGTGCCAACTTTATTGCTCAGGATAATGAAGCACTTTCAACTATTCTGCTTCCAATGAAAGCTAGGTCCCATGGTTCTCCTATCTCATTAAGGTACATTGTACTTTTCACACCAACATGCTATATATTTCTCAACCTATTATTATATGGTTATGTATGACAAGGATTGCTGTTTTAAATTTGGACTCCCCAAACACAAAATTTTGCTTTCTGCCATAAAATAGTGACACGTTGATCCTTACTTTTCACGATGTTTAAAACATATTAATAATTGGGTCTACGATAATGGACCACATGCTGCTCATTGTTGGTTAAGTTATATAGTTAACAAAAAACGCAAAATTGAATCTTTCCACCTCTTGCTTCAGGTGATATGGTACTATTTCCATACTTGTTTTCCCCCCTCCTTAAAATTTGACTATTACACTGGAGCAGCATACCTTGAATCTGGATTATTTAGTCCATTACCACATAGCAGATTATGAATGGTTGCGGGTGAATAACATGGATTGCTATTCAGTTGAATGGGTGAATGAATGGAGTGTATGAAGTTATGTTAAATTACATAATATCTGAACCATTAATTATTCTTTTGGTCAAAACATTGATATATTAACATTTCGTACCGATTTACTTCCCTTTTTAAACTAAAATTTTGATCATATTTCTAAGATAATTTTATTCTATTAGTACATTATTCTTTTATCAGATTTAATGCAAGCTTTATATGAAAAAGTTAACATTTACACAGTAAAAATTGTAAAATGCAGTATCTTTGTCTTGATGGTCTGAACAGTCGGACCATTGGAAACTCCGATGAATCAATTCAGTTCAGTCTTAAACATCATGGTTTGAAGGTCGGACATATGCTTATTTTGAAATGTGTTTGGAGGTATTTGAAATTTAGGGGTTTGTTCCCTTGTTGCATCTAAGAAAGTAAAATGTTGCTCTGAACAATGAAATTTACGCATCTAACCACTATTTTCTGACAAATAAAGTTTTTAGTAGTAAATGTAATTAAGTCCAGTACAAAGCTTGTCATCTTTATTAGATTGAATAAATATATTGTCTTCTATCATGTATCATCCTAAAGCTAATATAAGTTGTTTTTGTCTTTTGTATCTTAACAGAGATTTGAACATTGATTGTGTAAACCAGTCCATACGAATTGTTGCAAATCTGATAGGTGCTGGAGTTCATCAGTCTTGCACTGCGTTAGATGACATCATATGCGTGTTTCTGAAATTCACAACAGTTATTATCAAAATGCAGCTTACTGAAGCACATGGCTTGGCCATAAAGGTTTTTTGCTTTCTTCTTCCCATCACGTCAATTTTTCTCACTCTTTCTTTTTTTTTTAAAAAAAAAGTGTTTTGGCATGTGCGAATTTCTGAATGTTTTTTTCCTTGGATATAATTATCTAAACATGTCATAATTGAGTATAATTCATCCGAACTTTCAGCATGTTAATCTCACCTTTCAAGTTCATTTCACGAAACAACTCAAAATATACCCAGTTGTATTTCACTAACACCTTGTATATGTACATTATAAACTCACAGGGCGATGTTTATTTCATTTTAAACACTCTGTTTAGGGTTGACTTGACTTGTTCGTTGATATTGTAAATGATAATGTGAAATCTTAAAATATTTTGTATATTTTTTTGCAGAGTCTTCAAATTTTGAGAAAACTATTGGACAATGCGGGGATTCAGATGGGAAGGTCTTATAATTCACACTGGATTGCAATCAAAGAACTCTATTCTCTTGTAAGTGTATATAGGGCTTGTAAGTTGAATACGACGGCCAATCAAATCTTTCTGACGTCTGTTAGAGGCTAGAGTATTTGTGTATATAACTGCAAGTGGTCAATTTTTTTGCATTCCCAGTTTGAACCACAAATTTAATGCATCATTCATATGTTAGTATTTATAGTTTAAATAATTATTGAGGGATTTGCAACAAGCACATAGGATTGTGATCAAAGAGCTGTCTTCTCTTGTAAATGTAATATAGAACTTGTAAGTTGTATGTGACAACCAAGCAAAATTTTCTTGACTTCTCTAGTGTTTGGTAACTGCAAGTAGCCAAAATTTTTTGGTCCTCCTGTTTGAAGCACAAATTAAACGTGTCATTTCATATGTTAGTATTTTTGTTTCCAATAAGCATTGAGGGATTTGGAAGGAGTATTTCTGTTTGCAACAAGCACACTGGATGGCAATCAGAGAGCTCTATTCCCTTGTAAGTGCATGAAAAGACTTGTAAGTTGCGTAAGACCGTCCCTTTGACTTCTGTTAGAGTATTTGTGTGACCACAAGCAGTTATTTTTTCTCCATTCCCAGTTTGAAGCACAAATTGAATGTCTTTTGTGTGTTAATATTTTTATCTTTAATACGTACCAAGTGATGTACCTAACATATATTATGATAACTATTTATAATTTCCCTTGTATATGTGGAATTGCTCATATAGGTATTGGCTTCGACAAACGATACTTCTGGAAGAATCTTCTATGATTCTACAGCATGTGTATCTATCATATTATCTCGAGTTGTTTTAGGGATTAAAAGCTCATTGTCAAATGAGGTCTTCCTTCAAATCTTAGATCACGCACGAACATCTGGAGTTGTTGATATATTGTGCGATTGTTTGGCAATTTCCGGGTCGAGTATTATCTCAGGGTCAACAGCTATGATACCTGCAGCTTGTGAAGCGTGCAAGTCAATTTGGTATTTTATTGAAGCACTAGAGGTTTTGTCTATCAAAAGGCAAAAACTTATGTTTCCACTAAAGATTTCAAGGCAACACTCACATGAATGTGCTTCACCAGTCGACGTGGAAGCAGTTAAAATTATTGGTATGATTGGAAAAAAATTCTTCGAATTTAAAGAGATCCAAATTGCCATTTACTACTGTTTTCATAATGGCTTGGAGTCTGCACTTAATGCCGCCGTTCAGGTCATTCTTTTCCCGGTTACACTTTCTCAAACATTAAGATTTCCATGTTATAATTTTTTGGTTGACAATTATTATGATACATAATTGGACATATTCTAAACGAATACAATTTTGATTTATTCTGGGACAATAGATATTGTATTGAACTAAACAGATTATGACTGTTATTATATATATTTTATTAATAGTCAACTACTTCTCATAAATTAATTAATTTTTATGGATGATATTTAATGAATTTGAAATTAGGTATGAACTATATGGAGCAGTGCATCATGGATTTTGGAGGTTTAAGAGTATAATGTTCTACCCAAGCCTCTAATTTGTTTGTATGTGAAAATGATGATATTCACACTTTGTACTCAAGAAGTCTTTCATACTGTTCCTCCCGTATGCCAATTTAAGACAGATCACGCTTAAGCTGTGTCGACACTGTTTTATTTTAGGAAATTTTTGATGCAGTCGTTGTTAAGAAAAAAGAGAGCATAGATCCGTATATGAAAACGATGTAATTTACATCTTTGTTGCTGAAAATAATGTTAGTACTGACTTAATTTTTTCCAGCTATTATCGAGTTTAATGTTTTTTTTTGCATATTTTATGTGGCTCAAATATTGGATCTAATGTACTCAATACTGCATGATTATATTTTAGGAAATTTTTTGTCAATCCAAATATTTGCAGTGCAAATGTTGTCAATCCAAATATTTGCAGTGCAGTTTACTTTATCACAAATATTTAATGTGTGAATATTAACCTATTTTTGTTTTAATATCATAAATTTTATAACAAAAAAAGAAAAAGAAAAAAAAACAATAAAGAATTTTCAAAAATATTAGCTACGATATGAATGTTTAATGGTGAACGAATACACATTTTTCAAATAGAGTACTAATTGTGCTTTATTTGCAGCACAAATTTTTGCAGTAAAAAAAAGCAGTAACTTGGAAAATCAAAGCAAAACGACATGAACTTGGAAAATGGAAAATGGAAAATATCGAAATGTGGACCACAATTTCTTTTTATTTTAATATGACATGCACGTGTGGCGTGTGCCCATACGCACATGCACACACTGACACACACACATCAGCCAAATTAAGATATACTTCATAATATATCATGTTTTTGAGTTACATGACATTTAAATATTAAGCTCGTGCTACTGTCAATGTCAACCTAATTTTATCGAATTTGTTATGAAAATAACAGATACATACTTAAGCGGTCTCTGATTTATTTTTTGACCTTTGACTAACAAAAATAACTACATTTCCTCCAAAATTTCAGCTGATTTCTAGAGTATGTTCGCTAAACCCAGATATCTGCAATATGCTATGCCTGCCAAGTTCTTTGACTTCTACTGATCAAGCAGAGATTGGTGGAGATGGAACTGTAGTTTCAGATATTTTCTCCATTCTAGCATTATGTGCTCCATACTTAAGAAAAGATTCATTAGAATCACGCAACCAAAAGTGCAAATTAGCCAATCCTCAGGCACTTGTCCTACACTGCTGCCTTGCATTGACGACAATTTCCTATTGTTTAAGAACCAATAAAAATCATCATGCTAAGTATATATTATCTACATCGGAAAACAAAATGCGAACTCGTTTTTCAGTCCTTGCCCGTCTCTCATCCTCTGATGATAAAGTGTCAGCTTCTATTCAACCACAATGTGCCTCAGCAATGCTAGCTTTAGCCTCGCTTTTATCACTTGAAACGTCAATGTCTGAAACTGCTTTAGATGTATTTCCTCCTATGGCAAAACTTCGTTCTCTTCTTAAGCTTTGGTTATCCGAAGAAAATGAAGCAGCAGTTAATTATAATGAAACATTCTTGAGTTGGCATGGTTTTAGAGATGGATGTATTGCTTTGTTGGAAGTGAGACTTAAATTGGGAGGACCTTTAGCAATTGAACAAGCTTGTTCGAATGGCATTCCTCAGCTTCTCATTAATATGCTATCTGATGGAAAGGATGATACCAAATATAGAGCTGGTTTATCGCCACAAGGGGTTGTTTGGACACTTTCGTGCTTATGCTATTGTCTTTCTGGTGGAGCTTTCCGTGATGTTTTGCTCAGAAAAGAACATCTAAAGTTAATATCTGAATTATTATGCGATGTGCACATAAATGAGGTAAGAGACTGGAGAGGGCTTGGTGGGGGAGAATTTGGTGTTGCAGAATTAATAACGGCTGTTGTTGATCTTTTGGCATTTCCTTTTATTGCTGTACAAAGCTCTCCTAACATGCCTGTGGCGTCTGCTTCCATCAATAGTGGTTTCTTATTAAATGTCGGGTCACCTGGTGGGAGAATGTGTGCTGAAAACAAGGGAATGATTAAGGCAATTCAAGATAATATGCATATTTATATACAACTCATATTAGAGGTAGTGTTTTTGCTTCTCCTTCGGATGAATAAGATACACAAATTGTGGACCATTGGATTTACAATTTTCTCAAATCTAATATGCATTTATAGGTTGGGCTAGCTAAACGTATTCTGAGGTGCCTAGATATCCTTGATTTGAGTAATATCGTGAGGCCTACAGCCTTCGTTGCCAAAATGGTTGGATACCCTCCCTTGGCAGCACATTTCCTAAAAGAAGGGCTTTTAGACCAAAACAGAGTAAGACGGCTGCTTAGTTCTTCCACTCCAAAGGAGGCTGTGGTCGATTCTCTAATGATAGTTTCTGATCTTGCTCGAATGTCAAAGGTTTAAATTTAAAAGCCACATTTCAAGTTCTTAGTTTCTTACATAACCATTAGTCATGTCAGTTCATTTTTTATGTAATGCAGGATTTTTACGAGCCTATCGACAGAGCAGGACTACTTGAATATTTGAAAGAGTTTTTAAGAAATGATGATGCTGATCTGCGTGCTAAAGCTTGCAGTGCCATTGGAAATATGTGCCGACATAGCCCCTACTTTTACAACTCACTTGTAAGTCTGACATCTGCGATAGTTGTTAGATACCGATACCTATAAGTTATTAATAATCAAATGATCATTATGGTTTTGCTTCTTTCAGGCTACACATAGGATCATTGAAATCCTAGTTGATAGACTTGCCGATCCAGACAAGCGCACTAGAAAATTTGCATGTTTCGCTGTATGATTCAATTAGTTCTATTTGAGTTTGTTGTGATATTTATATTAAGATAGCACTCAAACTAATGATCCATTCACCTGTTATTTTGTCATTTTTTTTAATGATGGAATTAGGAGAAAGGAATTCACTAATCGAATAAACATAACTCAGATAATTTTATTCCTGGCTGATTTCTTATATTCCTTTGTCGAAAAACAAATTTGTTTTAATAGTTAATAAAGCATAAATCTGATTATTTTTTGTTTAGAAATTTCTAGTATTTTCTTGTTCAGCAATCCTTAGCTAACTTACTCTATTTTCAGGTTGGAAATGCTGCTTACTACAATGATATTTTGTATGAACAACTCAGAAGATCAGTTCCCAATCTAACAAATTGTTTAGGATCGGCAGAAGAAGATAAAACAAAATCAAATGCTGCAGGTGCTCTCAGCAATCTTGTGCGGCACTCAAACATTTTGTGTGAAGACATAATCACCCAAGGCGCTATGCAGGTACATTACGTATATTGATATGCAATGGTATTTATTACTGTGTTGACAAAATAATGTTAAAAGGTTGCTGCATGAGCATATTATGAAACTTGCACTCGTTCATTCGGATAGTCCCTTAATGTAAATTAATCATCTTAGGGGAAAATAATTGGGCATCGTATGAAATACTTAGACGAAAATCATTTCCTTGCAATTAAGAGCCTGCTTGTCTAATATATATTTTGACATAAGTGTAGATTCGTGCGAATAGTAACAAACAGTTCGTAGTGATTCAAATTATGAGAAGCTATGCTGGTTGACAACCTTCCAATTGTAAATATAATATGCTTATGGACATATTTGGCAACTGTTAACAGATAACTAAAAGCTTATTTGTTTCTTGCAATGTTCACACTTGTTGATGCTAACAAAAGATAACAATTCTCTTAAAATAAGAGAGAATAAGAGTTTCTACAATGCTTCAAGGTTGGGGTTCAATCTACACTTAATGCATGCGTGTTGGTCATGTAGTAAAACCTTCGTCTTCAGGTCGGGGTTCGATCTAGTGCTGTCAATGGACAACTGAAAAATCCGAAATCTGTATGCATTCGCATCCGAAAAGCGGATAAACATCCGGTATCCGAAAGAACGGATGCAAATGCGGATATAGACATATCCGCATCCGAAAGCTCAAATTATGTGTGTTTTAGCATAATGGAATATACTAATTTATTATTTTATTGAGTTGAAAATTTATATTATACAGACTAAATACATATTAATTGCTCAAAACTATTGTAATATATTAGAACAATAAGGATGAATATGCTAAATGCGAGATGATATTATTGTAATTTACAAGCACGTAGAGTTTATAAATTGAGAGTTCATTTGTGTTGTATGTAAATCTGAATTAATAGAAATAAAAATTTCTCACTATTATCTTCTGTTCTCTCTAATTTTATCTTATAACACGTTATCAACACGAGATTCTATTAAAACTATTTTAATTTGTTTATATCTGAAGCGACCCGAACATCCCCGATCTCCGAAGAGAAGAGAAAGAACGAATTACTTTGAGGACAAGACCAATCAGAACACAAACAGAAGAACATTTCATTGTTAATTACAACAATTCCATCAGAATACAAGAATATACAGAGTATGAATAAATATTACACATTTGACAAATATCAGAGATTTAAATTACATTTAAATACATAGCAGCGGAAAAATAATGATATTTTACTCATGAGCATCGTCAACACATGACTATTTTTGTTATTTAATATATTTTATAAAATTATGATAAAGATGTAAATTTTATTGTTTAAAGTATTTTACTCAACACATGAATATTTTCAACACATGAATCTATATTTTATTCAACACATGAATATGCTTTATTCTATTCAACACATGAATATATATTTTATTCAACACATGAATATTCTTTATTCTATTCAACACATGAATACTTATTTTATAATATTCTTTATTTTCCCAATTGGAATGAGGCCCAATCAATTACCATATAATGTTAATTATATGAATTCCATATAACACATGTATATAATAGCAGCGATAAATAATCAGCCATCATCCAAAGTGCACCACACAACTGCATAAGCATTAAATATGAATAATTAACGCTTACACAGTCTGTCGACCAATCGATCGACATACAACTAAATAATTGGGATTAGTGTACGCCAAATATCATCCCAACACCCGTGTGGGGTTTCAATCCACAAACACCGAATATTATTTGTGCAGTTGGGTGACGTGTAAAATTTATCGTCCCAATCAATATCCTTCAAATAGGTGTACATAAACAAACCGTCCGGTTTGTAAATGAGTATTTATTTAATCACATTCACGTTAAAAATTATATTTTTAACGATAATTAATTTATTTCAACTTATGAATATTTTTCTATTCAACACATGAATCTATATTTCCTATTCAACACATGATTTTTTTTCCATTTCACATCAACATCACAAACTAACTTCACAACACATCAAACAAGCATACAAGTCGTCCATGGTCTGTGGACGACGGGTGTCGGATGCTGCTAAGCACCGTCTGCATCCTAGTATATATTTTAACTAGAAAATTAAATTGAAAGTGAGAAGTTCTCACCGACTAGCTAAACCAAACGCCACGACTTTTCATATGTAGAAATCTTCGTCGTGCTCGCCTTTGTCAATTTCATTGTCCGTAGCCACTACATATATAAAAATCACATTTTTATAACTACGCTATATGGATAAAAATTCTTTTTTTATACCGCTACTATATAGATAAAAATTATATTTTTACACCGCTACTATATAGATAAAAATTCTATTTTTACAACGTTGTTCATATAATAGAGATCATATTTTTACCACGCTAACTTCATAATAAAAATTATATTTTTATATCGCTGTTCTTCTAATAAAGATTATATTTTTACTTCGCTAAAAATCAAATCTTTACTTCGTTAAAAATCCAATTTTTCTTCGCTAACATCATATATAAAAATCCGACCTTTCTTAGCTGATATCACGTATAAAAATCCGACCTTTCTTATGTGATTAATTATATAAAAATCCGACCTTTCTTATGTGATTAACTATATAAAAGTCATATTTTTAATTTAACGCTAAATACCTATATAAAACTGATTTTTAAAATATGTTTTTAACTTAAATAAGTTCAGATTTTAAAAATAAAATAAATAAAACTTACTTGTGGTTGTTTGGTGGCGGAGAGGGCTCGGTGGAGGGACTGACGTGGCGCACGAGTCGGGGGGGGGGGGGGTGGTGATAGCCGCGGCGGAGGTGGAGGGTGAAGGGGGTACGGTTTTGGGCTAAGGGGGGAGTGCGGTTTCAATCGAAGAAGGGGGAGAGAACGAGGGGGAAGAGGGGAAGACGCGACAAGAGGAGGGGAGAAGGTGGAGCCGGCGCTGCCACCGCTTGGGGGCGCGATCTCGCGTGGAGGAGAGGAGAGGAGAGGAAGAGAGGTGGGAGAGAGGGTCGGCGAGGGGGCTTCGGTGGTGGGCGCGCCACCTGGGGGGGCCTCGCGCCGGCGGTGGCGGCGCGCTGCTCGGAGGAGCGGCGACGGCTTCTCCCCGTTCCTTTTATTTTATTTTAAAAGTCGATCGGAACTGATAAGGGGGGGGGGGGGATATATAATATAATATTTTATTTTATTTAATTAATTTCAAAAAGCAACTTTTTATTTTGACCTCGAAATCGAACCCACCGACTGTCGTCCATAGCTAATTACCCCCATTCCGAACACAATGGGATATGTATCGTTGGCTGATTCGATCGTTTCGACCAGTTTCCGTCAATCAAAATATAACTCTATATATTGAATTTGAACGCGCATTTCATTTTACTGGAGTCACATACGGACCCTAAAAATTCCAGAAAAATTATTTCTAGCTTCGTATTGACGGTACGGTCCTAACAAAACTAATTTCGTCAAATTCTGAGATTGTTTGAAAAATGGACATTTTCCAGTCGATTAAAATCAACTGAAACTGGTCAAACATGTTATCCTTTGCCACGCTCACGTATTGATTCGAAAAATTATGAATTTTGGAATCTAGCAATAACTAGACATCCCGGATCCAACAAAAGTGGTTTCATCGAAAACCGAGGTCATTTGCAAAATTACCTTTTTAAGGGCCAGAATTCCATAGCGACTATTCTGAAATTTCAACTGTGCATAACTTTTGATTTCCGCTATGAAATTTCAATTTTTCGGATTCGTTGGAAAGATATTCTAAATTAGATTCTAATATTTTTGGTTTCGCTAAAATCCGGTTTATTTTGAATCCTGTACATTCATTTGAATTTTGAAATCGAATTTTCAAACTACCGCGTCATTTTCAATTCCTTTTATAATTAAAAATAAATATTTATATTCTAACGTCGAGTTGTATAAATATATACGTTCTAATTCTATTTAAAATAAATTTCTCATCGTTATTATTTAAAATAATTCATTTTAAATATTCAAAATTCATCAAAATTGCCAAAATAAAAATTTTAAATTGGCTCAGAATTTCCGGGTTATTACAATATCCGAATTTGAAATTTTATAGATCTACATTTATGGATTTGTCATGTAAGTTATATTTATTTGGGGATTTTCTGATTTGTTATGTAATTATTTTCTGGTCGAGAATCATTGATTAATGGATCTAGGGATTTGTTATGCAGTTATTTTTTATTTAAGAATTCTTGATTCTAACTTTTAGATCCGTTTTTTTCTTGTAGATCTGAATTGGATTCTAATGGATTTTTTTTTTTTAGATTTAATTATTTTTATTGACCCCATTTATGTGTTCATATTTATTATTTCAATCCTTTGCGGATCTAATTTCGAGTTTTTCAAATTTAGTTTGATGGAGCCTTGATTATATATGTTGTTTTCATTATTAATGATGTAGACATGGATTTAATTTTATCTTTTTCGATCTACTATTACTTTTCATATGTAGTATTTTTTGGAAAGATTGAAGACTAAATATCCCTTAATTCTTAGTTCTTCCGGTTTGGACTTATGTTTAGTAGATCTATTTTTCAGATCTCATTATATTGATTTTAACTTTTCAGATCTGTAGATGTCTTATAAATCAATGTTTTAAAACGCGAAAGACGTATATGAGGCGTTTTCGGGTTCGTGAGGCGAGGCGTAAGCCTCGAAGCGTTGAGGCATAAGCCTTTCATGTAAAAAAAAAGCGCAACTCATATGCTTAATTTTTAACATGGAATAACATTAAATGTCAAATACTAAGTAAAAAAATCAAATTAAAAAAAATCAATTGTGTTTCCGATAATGCTCAACACTAACATGAATTTATCAGATTCAGTCAAAAGCATTTATGAACCCAAAGTTTTTTTTTCCATTGAAATAGTGTACAAGTTTTTTACCTTATTAAATGTCTATCTTTCTTTTTCCTCTATAAATTAGTAAAAAAAAAAAATGGCTTCAAAAGTTCGATTCAAGTATACTGAAATCAAGTCAATTCTAGTGTGGAATTGAGTTCGATCACTTCACTGGAATCGAGCTCGATTCCAGTTATTCGATTTCTTCACTGGAATCGAGCTCGACTCCAGTTAAGGAATCGAGTTCAATTCCAGTTCAATCGATGGATTCAAATTCGAAATTCAAAAAATCTTTTACCTCCTTTTTTTTTTTTGCGCTAGAGTAGGGTAAAAAGAAGCAGCAACAAAAAGTGGAATGCAGGTAACTGAATTGTAAATAAAAAGGGGTTGATTTTTTTTATTTATGTATGTACATTTTTTTGCGTTTTTTACGCCTCAACTGGTTGAGGCTTAAGTATCATAGGTAAAACACCTCTTGACATGTGCCTTAAGGCATTTTTGCTTCCTTGCTCCTCGAGGCGCGCATGACGCGCGTTTTCTTAATACACTGTTATAAATACAATTTTCATTTTGATTTTTTTAGATGGTGTTTTGAGATATAATTCATATTTTCAGAAGAAATATTTTATTGTTTCTTAGAAAAGCTTTTATAAAGAAAATATGTATCACGTAAATCATATAAAGGTTAGATTCAACATTGATCTTGATTTAACACACTCGAAGTGAATGCAGCAAAAAACATTTTTTTTTTGTTTAAACAAAATAAAAACAATTTTTTTTGTTTTCATAATAATAATTTTTGGAGTTAATTTCCTTATGAGGGAAATAACTTAAATTTGAGATGTAGTTATTTTGTTTATGGTTGTGAATTTAATGTATGGATTTGTAAATTTTTGAACTATTCATGTTAGAGAATGTAAAATCTTGGTTATGTGATTATACTCTTCTACTCAACTTTTTAGATATTATATATATATATATATATATATGTATATGTATATAGTATTTTTAGAGATATGACTATTGAGAAATACAATATAACTTTATGGTGTTCATTTTAATTTCACCATTGATTAACATTGTAGCTAAACTCAAGTTTTATTCTGTTGCTTTAAGTAAAATTTATTTATTTGATTCATATATTTGGACCATATAACGGTTATATCCATTGTTTTTATAATAAATGCATTTAATGTATCGTTATGGTAATATATTATATTACCTTATTATCATATATGCATTATTTATTGTAAATTAAATGATGTACGTTTGTGTTTGAAATAAGAATAAGCATATGTATTATCATTCAATGTATTTAACAAGCAATATCTTATATATAATAGAAGAAATAATAAAAAGGTTAGAACCACAATCTGAAGTTGTGCAAAGAATTTTTTAAATTAGAAGTTGTTTAACTCAAATTTTGAGACTTGAAGTCTTGAGTTACAAAAAAAAAAATTATTGATAAATTTTACAAATTTGAAATCTCATCGGTTTTTCGTAATTAGCAAGAATGTAAAAACTTTTAAATTAGAAGTATGCAAAAAAGTTGAGAACTAGAAGTTCATCGTAAATTAATAAACTTGATATACATATGTGTGTGTGATATATATATATATATATATATATATATATATATATATATATATATATATATATATATATATATATATATATGCATTATGAAATCTAAAGTCCTCAATCAATGAACTTGAAATAATTCATAATTTAAAAGTCTGAAGCTTTATTGAAACTAAGTGAAATGATAACGTTGTACTTCTTAAATTGTTAAAAGAAGAAAAATAATCATCATATGGGATAATGATGATGCATCCAAAAATTTCAAAATGAGTTGTATCTTACTTATATATTTACATTTACATATTATATTGAAGAATAATTTTTAACAACTTGAAGTTGTTTATATATTTTATTTGAACCAGAAGTTCAGTACAGCTCTAAACCATGGTTTAGAATATTATCATGTAGTCTCAAAGGATTCACATTGACATTGATCAATAAATAGAAATTAATAGTTTGAATTTTTGTAATAGTTTGTTTTTGTAAAATTAGCGACTCAAACAAGAAAGAATATACAAATTTATATAATATAGTTATAATACGTGGATGCACGTATATATCCATATATATATATATATATATATATATATATAAAATAAATATTCAACTAACAGCCTGAAATTTGTTATGAGCTCATACTATATATTATGCATATATTATTTAGTGATTCAAAAGGTCGTTTGACATAAATTGAAAAACCTAAAGTTATGCGCGTATTTAAATGATCTATATAATTAGAAAATTCCTCCAGGATGCTAGATCGATGAAAGAGAATAAGTAATATAATTTGGATGCATCTTATCAACTAATAAAAACGTTGTTCTACTATAATTGAAATACATATATTTATTTGCTAGAAATAATGTGATAATGAATCAAAAATGAAAATTCAAAGAGGGTTTATCATTTAATGTGACATTGTTTGTCAACATTGAGGGGGGATAAAGGGATTCAAGTTTATGTTGATCATCAGTGTTAAATATTTGTTAACATATATAATGATGCAAAATATTAGGTAACTTAAATAAATTATCAATTATATCCACAATTGATTTTCTCTAATATAGATTTGGATTCCTGAAGGATCAAAAGGTGTAAATCACAGTTGAAATGTGGTATAGAAGTCGGTTCAAAATATTTCCAGAGTAAGTCACAAAGATGCCAAATAAAGGAGGTAGGTGTTCTTGAAGAAACACTTAAGGGTGCTTTGAAAGAAATCCATGACATGATTGTCAAATAATCATAGAAGTGATTTAGATACCTAAAACATGATAAATAAAGAAAGCTCAATAATTCATATCCAGAACTGACGATAGATAATTATCGATGATTTATAAATAATAAAGCGTTTATGTTAATTACTAGATTAAAAACCTTGGATTAGGGGACAACATGATTGACCATCATGAATCCTTTCCTATATGAAAAATGTGGACCGGTAGTTTGTAAAATATAATTAAAAACTTGTGTATAAAATGGCAAAAGTACATTAAAATTACCGAAGCATCATGCGCATATTCATGGGGGAGTGTTGTAATATATTAAAACAATAAGGGTGAATATGCTAAATGCAAGAGGATATTATTGTAATTTACATGCATGTAGAGCCTATACATTGAGAGTTCATTTGTATTGTATGTAGATCTGAATCAATAGCAATAAATGTTTTTTTTCCCCTTATATCTTCTGTTTTTTTAATGGCTTCTTTTCTTTTATTATATGTTCTTATTTTATTTTATAATAAAAACTACTTGTTATACACTTTAATAATCAATTGAATTGAAAAAATAGATCTTCACGTAAAATTGAATTTTATTTATTTATATTTTTTGATTTATTGATCGCTGACGGATCGAATAATTATCCGATAGCCGTCCGTATCTGCAGATGCGGATATCTGATTTCTGAAATGATTTCAGGTGCGGATGCAGATATAACACTATCTGCATCCTCAAGCACATGTTGACAGCTCTAGCTCGATCTACATATGTTTTATTTTCATCCATATTATTTATCTAGGTTCTTTATAGTGGGTATGATTCTTACTTTCATGTAGCTTACTAGTGTAAGCTTGGTTTTTTTGAGTTTGACAGGACCGTTTAGCTGACATTTTAGGGCCCTAGCCATAGGGTGGTACAACATACTTTTCATGAATTTTGCACTAACAGCCTTTTCTGGGAACTCTGAAATAAATTAACTGTTAGTAGTAACAACTGCCCCACAATGAGGAATGGTTTGAACACTATTTAATTGGATTTTACAAATATTCTCTTTATCTGGCATATCCATAGATGCATGCATCAAGTGTATGCTTTAAATACCGTATGCTGTTATAATCTGTTACTGTATGTAATATGTGCAAGTTTTCTTTGCATAAATACCAACCGGGACACACATAAGTGTACATGCATATGTGGATGCAGTCTTTATTTTTACAGATAAAGTGGAATATTTAATTGTTTCCTTTGTTAGAAAAATTAACTGATTCCTGGTGATCGCTACCTTGGATTTCAGAATTTCCATCGAAATTCAAATTCCCTTTACTGAAATAAATTGATAGTTCTTATTTTCTAATTTATATATTCATGAATGATCAGGCTTTGTTGAAACTAGTAAGCGACTACTCAGTTGTGGCATTAAGCCCCAGCAGAGGGAAAGCAGCTAATGAATCACCTTTGACAACCGTACTGTTTGCATTACGTAAGATGTCGGAGCATGCTCTATGCAGACAAGCAATCGGCTCATCGCAATTCTTTCCTATCCTTGCACAGTTAAGAAGCTCCCCTGATTCAACTATTGCTGGGTTTGCAGCTCATATAATTGCTAAAGTGAGCAATTCATAATATTTGTTCCTGTTCTTCCTGTATGTATTCCCTTTTTGTTCACCATTCCTATGTCGTGTATGTATGATTATTCTCATTTTTTGATAGCCTGTTAGTGATGTTATCTATTTATACACGGTGCCTTAGATTCACCGTAGCCTGTGAGCCCAAGTATGCAAACCACGTGGAGTCATATTGTTTAGTACCGAATACTTGGTAGTTACTTGAGCAGCTCAAAATCTTGCAGAATATATTGATTGCAACATTGATTTTCAGGGAGAGATGAAAAAAAAATTTTTGTTGTATGATGAACTTAATTTTGTCACGACCATGCTAGCATTCAGAACTTTTTCTGTGTTTTCGTACGCTCACTTGTACTGCTGTTTGTTTCCGTTTTTTGCTTGGACACTGACTTTGAACAAGATGCTTTTATTTGTGGTTGCTTTTCATCGAAGACTATCACGATAAACATAAAATCATGGTAAATATTTCTGAAACAGTAGATAGCTATGGCAAATTTGAGTAATTTTAGTTTGTAGGTTATCAAGTTTGAAAATTAATTTCAGTGAACTACTCGTTATTTGCCATTGTGGATCCGCCTATTCTCTGCTGTGTACAGGTTTTCCTAGCTGCTTCGTTAAACTGCGGCATCGACTGTTGTGTATGTTGTTGTAACTACCCTGCTATCGCCACCCTTCAGGGTTAACCGTCGCCCCATAGCATATATCTTATAATCATGACAGTAGCTCAAACCCACCTAAAATTCAATATCAAAAATTATATACTCATTCGTCAGTGGGTGCGAAACGCCAGAGTCAGTGATACTACTGGAAAAATAAAGCTCTTATACTCTGTGTTCGGACAAGAAAAGCAAATCGGAACAACAACAACAACAACAATAATAATAACAACAACGACGACGATAATAACAACGATAATGATAATGTATGATCAAACTAATAATACAACTAAGACAACAATAATGACTACAGAAATGAACCGGAATTACACAGATGTGTAATAGTACATGTCTGTTAATAATCGGAAATAAATGGACTTTTTTTTGGATTGCGAAGCTTAAAATATCCTGACATGTAAACGAGAGGTGGTCAAAAGTTCGAATATCATTGAGAACAAGAGTTAACATGTATTTTTAAAAGAGAATTTCAAAACATAAATAAGTTTATAAGTTCAAAACCATGTCCTAGCAAAAAAAATATAATTTTATTCTTTATATTTTTTAATTTATTGTTATCAAAAATACAAAAATTATTAACTCAATATTTCTAGAAGGTTTTTCTGATATAATATAATCTATATAATAATATCGATACTTAGTATCTGCTTCATGGAGAAAATAAGCATGTAATAAAATATAAATACCATTGCATGGTAGCATCGAAATGTACACTGCAAACAAGATCGGTTTCAATGGGTTGTCTTAGGAAAAAAAATAGTTTTGTTGCCATTTACTTGAAAAAAGTATTTTCTTTTCTCCATAAGTTTTTACATGAAGAACCACCTAAATATATAATATATTCTATCAAAAATGCATACAAGGGTAGACAATAATATATTCGATAAAAATAGCGCATTCTCAAAGCCTTAAAGGTAAGTTCGTCAATTATGTTATCATATTATAATATATTCAATTATTCATTTTTAGTAGAAATTATCGCTAATTTACTTAAACTTTCTTGTCAAATAGAAGTTCGAAGGTAAGTTTTTAGTAGATTCTACTTAGAGAAACATCCTTTTTCCTATGCCCGTAACCGAAATGTGAACATGGTTTGGTATGCAATCCATAAATTTTGGAATTCACTAATTTCAAGGTAAAGTATTAAAAAATAAAAAATGCTAATTGATTTTGTAGAGAAAATGCTTGAAAAAATGAACAGATGACAATTTATAGTGGTTTGGCCTATGTAAGTCTGTGACTATTTTCAAGATTTATCATTTTATTGATCAACTTCACAAAGTACAATGGTGTATTGGAATTCTTCTCTCAATTATAAGTACAAAAGTGAAAATCAAATGCCCAAAAGTCTTTTCACGTCTAGGAGAGGGCTATTTATAGCTGTCGCTGAAGAGGGAGATTCAAAAGGTAATTGGGGATAAGATCCAAGAAAGCCTGAGGCCTATACTACTTTGTATGGAGGTCAGTACCGACCCCGAAATTGGTACCGACCCCACACTTAGTTTTACAGTGAGGGTTTGTGCCTTGGTGACTTCGTTTCCTTTGATCTGCTTTAGCTTTTGGTGAAGTTTGGTTGAGTTCTAATCAAGGAATCAAGAAGTACGAGTCTTCAAGTTGGAAGTTGTACCGATCCCAGTGTATACGACTTGTATATTGAGCTATTCGGAATGTGGGGCAGTCATATCGATCAATAGGGAGTCATACCGATCCGGGATTCCTACTGATCCCACATTTATAAGCATCGGGAGTTGTTTCGGCTGACTAAGATGATCGTACTTGCGCGATTTTGTCTGAACTTGATCTCTATATGTTTGAGTGACACTTCTGAGTCGTTTATCCCTGCGGTGGTCGAGTCGTGCCAATCCTGATTGTTTCTGATAGCCGAACCAAAAGGTCGGGTAACACTTGCCTTCCCAAAGTGCGTCTTGTATGAAAATGACATGCTTTGAATCTAAACAAGCCTTTAAAGTCTGGAAAGACTTCGCTAGTCGTGAACTTTCCTTTAAGAAGTGTACACTAAGGGGTGTGTTGTTCTCAAGCGATTGTGACGCTTTGTCGAAGTCCACTGGTATAAGTAGGAGTGTAAACAGGTCAAGCCGAACTAGACGGAGGTGTGTCCTAGTTTTGTCCTATAAGAGATTCAGCTGGATACAGACCAGAAGCATTAAGTTCGAGCATTGCTAGTACGAGCCGGACAACGGACGAATAATGTTGGGACAAACAAAAAATATTGAACATTTTGGATTGGGCAGTGGTATGTCCTAGTCTTGTCCTACAGGAGAATCCTACGAACATGGACCGAACATCTTATATGCTCGGACCGAGTCGGACGACAGACTGTCATATCCGATATACAACCCTAGGTATAAGTGCATAGTTCCAGCATTGTTGATAGTTCCGACTAGTCTGTACTCCATTGCTAGGACTAGAATTGGTCTGATTTCTCAGGTAAACATCTAATCTATGCCGATTTAAGAAATTAAACTTTAGTCGATGACTCTTGCTTACTGATCGACACTTTTCTATGAATTAGAAAAACACGAATTTTGTAATAATAACTGCAAGTGCACAGATCGTGTAATATGCAGGTCGAACACAAGGAGGAATTTTAAATTTTATTATTTATATATTTCTTGGGCGAGTTAGACAATATTTGGAGATGGTTTTGAATTAATGCTATTGGAAGTACTATGGATCTGAATCTAATCAGATCAATACCAAATTCAACAACTAAAACAATAAGATAAATTACTAGAAAAGAAACCATAAACAAAAACAACAGAAAATTAAAATTAGGATTACCGTTGAATCTAATCAAACGGTCAAACGCTATTAAGAAAAATAGATTGCAAAGACAACTTGTGCTCTACCAAATCTAATTGTATAGACGACACTAGTTTCTTGAAAAATAAAATTGCAGAGAAATAAAAGAAAAGCTTTATTAATGGAGAAGAACATAATACAACATATTGAACTCCGTTTACAATGGATATCATGTGTATTTATAGAAGATGTAGGCCCCTCTTAATATGAATATAGGGCCTAGAAATACCTCTTGAGTATCTTTGTTTACAAATAAAAAGGATATGACATAATGGTTGAGATATTCCATGCAGATTTCCTCTCCTGATTAGTGATACATGACAGATTGATTGGCTTTTCCTTAGCAATAATTCAATCAAATATTCTTTGATGGCAGTTGAAAATGAATGATTTGAATTGATTTCCTTGAGAATATTATGCCTATTCCCGAAATGTTTGTTAGTGTATATCATACATACATACATACATACATACATACATGTGAGTGTGTGTGTGTATATATATATAAAATATAACACCAGTCCATATATTCTTCAGAGTAAAGGAGGCAGTGTGAACGTTCCTTTCTTCAGCAAAAAGAGGGCTTGACAGGGATTGAACTCAGGTCACTCTGTCTAAATTTCCAGGCATTTTATCTGTGTGCTACAGCTTCCTTTATGATTGAAAACTTGTTGATATGGGAAAATAGATTTTTTTTCTTAGCAGTTGGTCTTTAATTGAATGAAGGAGACATTTATTGAACCTGTGAAAACACACGAAAAAATACCCAAAGTAATATTTATTTATTTACAAAAGATAAGATATAAGAGCATAAAATAAACACATTTCTGTGCTAATCAAGTACCCCCACACTTATCTTTTACTCGTCCTCGAATTAAAAAATGAAAAACTAAACTAGGTAGGTCACACTTTTGTAGGAAACACGATTGCATTGAGCGTATGCAACAGGCCGTTAAACATCTAGGTGTCCCTAGTAGGACGAATGGTGTCTCGTGAGGGTTTTCAGTGGATACTACCCACAAAATCCAAATGCATTATGCTACGGTTCGAGTGCAACTACATGAATGAAACAGACATATGCAAACGAAAAATAAATAAATGAAAACACGACTTATTTCAAGAAAGTGGTACAACAAATTAAGTTAACAATTCCTAGTCAGTTGATTTTATTTTAGATTCCTCCACTTGTCAAAAATTTTCAATATAATTCAAGTTTTCAAATGTTATGTTCTAGTTTGGCCAGTTAGTTCGGTTGAAAACATTGTGCAGCCATGAAATAAATTCTTAATTTGCTCGTCACAGTTCGCAAAGTGGTATTCTAAATTTCTTGTGTATGACTAGTCAAATCAATAAGGTCAAGAAGTGCTTGGCATCATCGCTTATTCTCTATCTCTATAAAAATTAAAATATTGATTAATTATATATACCTAACTTAAAAGACTAAGGTATACCACCCATGCACTGCCTCGTGGACTAACGGAGAATCGAGAAAGAGTTTGGCGGATTGTGCAGACCAACACTGACTTTGTCAATAATATGTCAGTAATCCTTAGGTGTACAACTCATAAAATGAGACCAAGATATACCGATGCTGACTTTGTCAACAACATGTCAGATAGAGCTTGGCGGGTTTGCACACCAACACTAGATTTACAAGCAATGTTGGATACCCTTGGATTACTGTTATTATTATTATTATTATTATTGAAAATATAAGAACAAGAGAGATTACGCGAATTCAGCTTAACACAACTTAGTTTTAAAGACTCAAGAAGCCAATATAATTTTTTTTCAGTCCTCCACTCATTAAACAAAGACTACAATTTAGAATAAACTTTATGGCCATCACTTAAGAATCTTCCTATGTACCGGTTACAGAGTTATCCCTCAAAATTCAACTTTTCATTAGATTTCTTATTCGATCTTAGTTGAGAGAAAAAATACTATCAACTGACTAGCAATTGTTAACTTATTTTGTTGTATCAATCTAAAATGAGTCGTATAAAAAAAAATGGCATGTTACTATGATCTAAAATGCATGATGGTCCTATATGAAAAGAAAAATGAAATCAATGCAATGCAGACTTCTCCCACACTAGATCTAAACAGTGTCCACACTATAACGTTTCCTAAATTTGAAAGACCGTACCCCCAAGGTGAATGAGTTGCAAAATTATCTGTAAAATGAAATGAAGTTTAGCCACTATATGCAAATGAAAATCATATGCAGAATGAAATCTACGATGATGATGAGTATTGTGTGAAAAACGAGACTTCTTTTTCCCTCCACACTTGCCTCTAACGAAAATGATGTACAATGATTTTGTATTTGTTTTTTGAGGTACAAGAGGCATGTCGATAACTTCTGAAATGAAAATCTTTCCTATGCAAATTGGGTTATGATGGTGATTTATACCATTCAGATGCAAATTATCCTGCAAAAATTTCATAGGTTTTTCTTCTTGGTCCTCAGTAAGATCAGAGGCCAAGATTATGGGAGAATTTTTCGTAGAGTCCAAGTAATCATACTCAGGTTCTTATGGCAGGGATTTAAGGTCCAACTTAGGAAGTTCTTGTACTAATATTTGCCAACATTCCATGGTTAGATTCAAATGACGAGGGTTTCGAGTCAAGTAGCTCATTTAATTCAAAATTATATTCAATCTCATCAAAATCGGAGTTGAAATGGTCAAGACATATTTTCAAGGCTTCAGAAGTGCCATTGGAGGTTTCATCAATTGTTGTTTGAATCATATCAATTTCATCAACCTCAATATCCCTAGAAGAATTATAGTGGCTAAAACTATTTTCCCTCATCATTATCAAATGCAGAAATCCAAGACTTAAGGCTGACACAAGTAGTTGTTATTACAAAATAGGTAATGTATTCAAGTATATCTTATTAATTGATAATCTCGATATGAAGGGGGAAAAGGGTCTTATGGTCGTTCACGTATAGTATAAATACTAAGGGATACGACCAATGTTTTACAGGTAGTATGCAACCTCTTTTGCTAGAAGTTCAATAAATTGAACTAATATATATATCCGCGATCGAACTCTTGAGAGAATCACTTTCATGAAATACACTTTTGTAATTAAATATTTTGAAAATCAAATTTTTATTATTGAAAACGATGAGAATGACGACTTCAGTTACGGAAATTTCAGCCAACCACAATAATCAGATAACACTAACTACAGAAAATTAAAATATTGTACAAGCAAGCCTCTGCCCCTGTAGATTTTTTTATAAGAACTTTATATTTTTTTTTAAGCAACTACAACACCTGTATAGTTAGAGAATTTTACAGTGGTGTATAACTGTCTGTCCAGAATAATTGAGTAGCTTGTTATTCAACTCCACTATTTGCAAATCACTTGACTTCTGAAATCCATGTTTGTTGTTTGAAGTCTTTCTCACTTCAACTTTTTTTCTTTTTTTTAGAAAAGAAAAGCAAATTGAAACAAACACAAAAAAAAACTAAACTGGAATAAAAGAAAAGAGAAAAAGAAAACTAAACAAAAAAATAATTAGCTAGACTAAATTAGAACGATCAAACTAAAATAAACTCAAAGAAGATATAGCTCAACAAAAATAAAAACTAAGCTTAAATTAAAAAAAAGTTGCGCACTCTTTTCTCAGCACCACGCAAAAATAAAAACCTAAGATTAACAACCTAACGCAAGCCTCCTTTTTGTTTGGAAACAAACCAATTTACCCAAAGAAAAATTCTTACACTTGAACCAAAAATGTGAGAATAGGGAAACAAATCGCACCCACCCAACACAGTAACCCAGACAAATGCACCAAAATATAAGCCACACTCAACAGTCTCAACTTTCACTATCCATGACCAAAATCTTATCTTTCAATAAAAAAAACAACAGGAACTTCGTTCAAATTTTTTTTTTGCCCCCTTCTATCGTTTTTTTAAATTTGACGTCGGCCAATTAAACTTGGTTTCGAGATGCAGATAGTCAATGCGGTTTGTTTTGGGTTTCGGATGGGTGAATTGGGTTTGTGGAGGCTGTTCAAGGATTTTCAAAATCGAACTAGGGTGTTTGATGATCTGAGTTTCGATTTTTGGTTCGAATAGAGTGATTTTGTGATGGATTTCACTTTTTGCATGGTTGGTTGTGCTGTAGTCAATGCTGGTTGTTGAGAGTCTGAAGCTTAGGTGACCGGTGGTGTAGAGAAGATCTGCGATGGGTGTTTAAATCATGATGGGAATTATGGTTTGCCGATGAGAGTGGTTTCGGCTGATGAAGTTTTGTGGTTATGGTTTGGTTTGTAGATGATGATCGAATGTGGGATGAGCTGATGGTTCTGGTGCGGTAGATGGGGTAGGATTGGGTTTGGTGTTTGAATTGGAACAGATAACAATGGAATTGGTTGGTGCACGAATTTGTTCAGAGATGGTGAAGGGGGTTGAAACGGGTAGGATCTGTTGATGCTATGAGGTGTTCAGTGATGTTTGTGATGCTGACTGTGGTGATCAGCAACGAGGCAGCGACTTTTGGCAGAGGATTATTGATGAACTGGTAGGTGGCAATTGTCTGCGAGATGGATATTATGACAGATGGTGGTTGATGGACTGTAGTCGCTGGTCGAGGTGGTTATAGGCAGAGTTGTGTGATTGTTGAGGATATGGTGATGGCGTTTGATGTGAGTTGTCGAGAGGTTTTGTTGGTGATTTGTGACGAGTTTCTGAATTGGTGAAGAGGATGAAAAGTGGTAGTAAAGAGAAAATTAGAAAAAAAGGAATTCTGTACTTATTTTTGAAAAAGGAAAGAAATATGTATTGAAATTTGTAATAAGGAAAAAAGGAAAGGTATGAAAAAAAGTAGGGAAATTTGAAAAAGGAAAGGAATCAAGAGAAAAGATGGCAATTTTTTTTCTCTTGTCTTAGAGATTTTGGTATCAATAGTTTAATGCCAAATCGTCTAAGCAAGATTTTTTTTCTATATATAGAAGAAGAACAAAAGGAAATAAATAAATAAAATAAAATAAAACTAACATGAATCAAAAATTAAATAAATAATAAAATTTAATTATTGCCTCTCCGGCAACGGCGCCAAAAACTTATTCGATGCTTTTTTATGAATTAGAAAAGCGCGAATTTTGTAATAATAACTGCAAGCATACAGATCGTATAATATTCAGGTCGAAAACAGGGAGGAATTTTAAATTTTATTATTTATATATTTCTTGGATGAGTTAGACAATATTTGGAGATAATTTTGAATTATTGCTATTGAAATTATTATGGATCTGAATCTAAAAATTCAACAACTAAAACAATAGGACAAATTACTAGAAAAGAAACAACAAACAAAAATAACAGAAAATTAAAACTAGGATTGACGCTGAATCTAATCAAATGGTCAATCACTATTAAGAAAAATAGAATGCAAAGACAACTTATGCTCTACCAAATATAATTGTATAGACGACACAAGTTGCTTGAAAAATAAATTTGCAGAGAAATAAAAGAAAAGCTTTATTAATGGAGAAGAACAAAATACAGAATATTGAGCTTCGTTTATAATGGATATCATGTGTATTTATAGAAGATTTAGGCTCCTCTTAATATGAATATAGGGCCTAGAAAGTATCTCTTGAATATCTTTGTTTACAAATAAAAAAGATATGACATAATGGTTGAGATATTCCATGCAGAATTCCTCTCCTGATTAGTGACACATGGCAGATTGATTGGCTTTTCCTTGGCAATAATTCAATCAAATATTCTTCTAAATGGCAATTGAAAATGAATGATCTGAATTGATTTCCCTGAGAAGAAAATGCCTATTCCTGTAATGTTTATTTGTGTATATCATACATACATATGAGTGTGTGTGTGTGTGTGCGTGTGTGTTTGTGTGTGTGCGTGTATGTGTGTATATATAATATAACACTAGTCCATATATTCTTCAGAGCAAAGGAGGCAGTGTGAACGTTCCTTTCTTCAACAAAAAAAGGGCTTGACAGTGATTGAACTCAGGTCACTCTATCCAAATTTCCAGGCCTTTACCAGTATGCTACAACATCCTTTGTGATTGAAAACTTGTTGATATGGGATAGTAGCTTTTTTCTTAGCAATTGGTCTTTAATTGAATGAAGGAGACATTTATTGAACCTATGAAAACACACGAAAAAATACCCAAAGTAATATTTATTTGTTTACAAAAGATAAGATATAATAGCATAAAATAAACTCATTTCTGTGCTAATCACTTACACCGGAATGTAAGCAAGTCGTTGCGAGTATAAAGTCACATATGCACTCACACGTCCATAAGTGTTATTGTGTGATACGATCAGAGTTATAAACAAGATGTAGAATAATATTGATATGTGCATGAGCTTATGGTTGTATTAATTGATTTTCAAAGCAAGATTGAATTCGAGCGTCAAGCTGTACTCCTGGATTGTTAAAAATTGTTTCCATATTGTTGAGTACATGATGGGTTCTTAAATTGTGTTTGTTTTAACAATCGAGGCTCTAAAAATTAGTGTACGCAAACATATCCACGATTCGAATCCCACTTATCTCGATCCTTGGGTTTCTTCTTCTTTCCTCTCTCCTTCTCTCTCCCTCCCTCCCTCCCTTCCTCTCTCTCTTTCTCTCTCCCCTTTTCTTCTAAGAATAAATGATTGGAAGAAAACTCATTGCTTCCCCTTTAAAAGCCCAACTCCTTCCTTCATTCTCCCTTTTTGGCGTATCCCCATACTTGAAGCATTTTAAATCTCTTAGAACTCTTAACCCTCGTACTCTTCATCATTCACCACTGTACTCTGTGCCTTTGACCAACACCAACTCCGACACCACAACACTCCCAGCTCCGACCATCCACGAAAAATCTCAGGTGGGTTTTGCCTCGATTCGGTTTTTACCTTGCACAATTTTATGGGGTATGAAGTGGTGGAGATGGCTACGGGAGATCGAAGGAGGAAATGGTGAGGCGTTGGTGTGCTGGAGGTTGTGGTTGTGCCTGATGTGGCGGTAGTCGTGGCTCGAAGGTGCTTAGGAGCGAAGTGGGGAGGCTTGAACTCGGGAAGAAGGAGGAAGAGTGGAGAAGGGACGAGATACAGAAGGGATGAGGAGGAGATAGGAGAGGAAATGGGATCTGAAGTGGATGGGATCGGCAGTGGGAGCAGGATGGTAGAGAAGCAAGACAGTAGGAGAAGGAAAAAGGAGAGGAAAGTTTTCCTATGTTTAGGGATACAAAAATTTACTTTGTACCTCTAAAAGTTAGGGAAAGTCTCTAATTTTTGGTGGAAGTGGAGTTGGAATCGTGGGGATTTGAACTCGAGATGGAGTGTCAAGGAAAAATTTTCTAAGTGCTCGGCGATATGAAACGAAAATTCGTATCCCGGGACTTAGTAAAATTTCTCAACTCCAAATTTGAGTTTGTTAATTTGGACTATGTCTCAAAGTCATATGATTGGATCAGAAGACTGATCGAACGTATCATATTTTAACGACTTGTCATTCGAGAATGAACCTTGAGACGGACCTATAATTCAAATGTGCACATAGGATTAGACCATAAATTGGACTATAGACATATGAATGAATACCAATTCTAGAGCTCGATTATCGATTCGATCACGACGTAATCGTGATTCGATCCAAATACTGTGACGACGGTCAACGATGATGATGGTTACAGTCAGAAGACCGAAAGTCGTCATCACGTTCCGAAGTATTTTACTGTATTTTCATTAGCATGCATGACACTGCACGTTCCATGCTAGTTTATACTAACACGGGAGGGGGCACAAACTTTATCATGCTAACCATTGCAACTATTTTAAAAGTTGGTTTGTTATGGCATCGAGGAGCTCTAGACGACTTCAAGGTTTGCCAGTCGAAGCTATAGGGATGCCTTCCAACTTGAATGATTTGTCAGAAAGTTCGAGCCTAAATGTGAGGCATCCACTCCTTTTCAACAAGAGAGTCCATTAGATGTACAAAACCAAGACAAGGAATCTGAAGGGTCGTAACCATGGATCAACACGAGGAAGAACTAGTCATTGAGGGAGCATGCGATGAGGCAGAAGAGGGCTCGCAGGAGGCTGAGGATGAGGACAATGATCAGGAAGATATTCCTTATGCACCAGACATGCTGGAGGACGCAATTGTTTAGAGAATCCTCCCGATTCGGTCGCTTCCAAAACCGATGAGGCCACGTTAGCGCGAATATGCACGAGATACGACATACCATAAAATGAAGTCCAGATTCCCGCAAGGAACGACATGGCGCATGCGCTCTCTGAAGGATATATTGCCTGAAACATGTACATGTGTTCCATTGGGTGCGTGCCTCCATCATGTTCATTCATCTGAGACATGTTGCACTATTTTTGTTTAGCGTTGGCGCTGCTTCATCCGAATGGATATGTCTTCCTGCTCGAAACCTACATCATGTACATTGAAAACTTGGGCATATAATCGACTGGAGAGGACATTAGATACCTCTACTAATTTAAGCGAAGAAGCATTTTATCCGTCCCTCGTGTATTTATAAACTCAGGCAAACGGTCGCATTATCGTGGGAGTGTGGAACAAATTAAGCTACTTTAAGCACGATTGGTTCTATGTTCGGTGCCCTCCTGGATTCATGAAAAGGTGGTTAGACGGGCATAAGTGTTTTGACACTTACGTTGTATTATAGGTTATTCGAGTCATAAGCTCCAAACTAACTTGAAGTTTATCTTGATAGGTATTCTCCAAGGCCAATGGATAAAGTATACTCGCAGAGGGTTCTGGCCTTTAGAAATGTTGGAGATGACTAACGCAATACCCAGACTAAAATCTCTGACCACCTCCTCCACAGGGTGGGCCTGCTTCTCGAGGGCCGCTCCATGGATCGTAGAGATGATGTTGAGGCAGGAGCAATGAAAGGAGGCGTACCCACTTTCCCTCTTCCGAACATTCCTCCAGATGGACGGGAGATAGCCGAAGCTCGGGAGGGAGTGGAAGGCCATGACAGGAGTGGTAAAGAGGAGTTTGTTGGAGATGATGACAGGAGCGGTGAGGAGTTTGTTAGAGATGGGGATTTTCCCCTCTCTTCTGTTCCTTCTATGCCAAGTAGACAAGGTTAAGAGAGATTTCCAAACCGATATCTCCAATGACAATCTCGGAAACCACCTCGTTGTTGTAAGTGTCGGTATTATTCAAAGACTTGGATAAGATCCTAACTGAAACATCTTCATTTGGGTTGAGCGACACGAATGTCAAGAGTTTATTGGTGAACGTTGGGGAATAACCCATTCTTGCAAGCCAAAAACCGGTCCGTCAGGGGGACACTAGGACACATACTCATGAGCATTACATGTCGCAACATTCATCTTATGCATGTGTTGAATGATTATCCCTAATTTGGGTTTATCTTGTTCATGTACAATGATTCGAGACAACAATAGGGACCGAGACAAACATAGATCAAAACTGAGGCGATAGTTATCGGGGACAAGATAACTCTCAATGACAAAATCCACATATCATGGGGACCTTCTTTATAGGAACAAAAAGACAAGAGACTCATCGCAAGAGGTCTTACGAATACGATAGCAGTTACGATCACTGAGACTATCCCCGACGCTCAGTGTCTCCACCAGCGAGTACAAGGCCGATAGAGCTTAAGAGAATGACTGAGTCAATGAGCACAAGGAATCGGTGGCTCCCCCACTTTCTCCTCCTCCCCCTCAACTAAGAAATTTGCCCTAGGTACCTATGATGAAATGCATATACAATAATAAATCCGGTGAGGGCTCAAGAGGAGGGAAACAGGGAGATAGGAAGAAAAGCATGCTATTTGAGCGGACTCCCCGAGTTGATGAGATGACTCCTCAGGAGCAAAAGGAGTACTTAACGAAGAACTTCCATGATTATTATTTTGAAGAGCTTGTTTGGCTGCCTAAAATGATCCTACTCCTTTAGATATCGACAAGGGCACATTCGATAGGATCTGGGACATTTACAATCATTATGGGATTGCTATGGACTATGACAAAAAGCTTTCAGCACTGATATTGAAGAAGAATGTCATATTAAATGGCCTAAAGCTCGAAGCTAGTGTAGACTAAGACAAGATCAAATCCAGTTGATGCAGAAATAGAGAAGTTAAAGAAAGAACTGAATGTTGCTAACAATAAGATTAAAAACTACATGTAGTAGCTACTCAAGTCAGGGGAGAAAATAAGAAGGTGGTAGCTTCCTAGTCTGTCTGAATTTCAGCCTTGAGAGGGAAAATAGAGAGATAACACATGTTAACTGGCTTTTTAGTCCGGTTCCCAAAAGTACACTAGGACTGCTCGACTCAACAAGTCACGTAACACCAAAGCCCAAAGTGTCGCCAAAGCACTAGGGATTCTGGCCCAAGAGAATCATGTAGGTGTAAGCTTTACAACTCCTCAAAACAGAGTGATTAGCAAAATATCGCATCCCTCAATATCTCGTATCCCTCGACATTTCGTATCCCCCAAATCTCGCATCCCTCGAGTCTCGTATCCCTCATAAAACAACTCCTCGAAATCACGGAACAAATGAACCTCGCATCCCCCGTGGGATACGAAATTTGTATCCGAAAAAGGATACGATTTCATATCCCTTCATGGGATATGAATTTCGTATCCATTCGAGGTATACGATCTCGTATCACTTCGAATAATGAGAGTTCTCTCTTGCTTGCATCCCATCAGATGTGAATTTCGCATCCCTCAAGGGATGCAAAATTATGCTGAGAAGGGGATACGGGATACGAATTTATGCACTTTACACCTACTTTTCACCTACTCCACTACCAACCCATTCCTATAAATACCCCCTCCTTTCCAACATGAAAAAGGTTGGTTCAAGCTCTCCTTCAAGCTCTAATGGCTGCCTAAGAAGAAGACAATATTCCCAAAGCCTCCAAAGCACCTCTCTTCATCCAAATAAGAATAAGATACATATTCTTGGATACATAAGCATACTCTTAAACATTTAACCACACTCTTGGACACTAAACTATATTTTGGCTGTTTTGGCATATGGGAAGATGATAAGACAATCAACCTTAGACCTCCGAGCCACCATGGCCATGCTCTCCGTATAAAAGTTTCAATATCTTCATCACATCACAAAGAACATAGGGATCCATGTATAGTCGGACTCATCCCGACCAAATGTTGTAACTTGTACTCAAGATATAATAAAAGAGCAAAATTATTAAAAGTGGACGTAGGCCCCAACGGGCCGAACCACTATAAACTCTGGGTGATCATATATTTGCACTTTTTCGCCTGCATACTATACTACTACTTACTCATATTCCAACGCTGGACGTTTATTTTCACTCTCTTGGAAATTACGAGTGTTGATAACAATTTTCGATGTCAACATTTTGGCGTCGACTTTTTGTCACTTCCTTCGAGGAATCGAAAACTCGCCTTTCCTTCCACTTATCCACTAGGACTTGGGACGCTACTTAAGTTTTCTCAGACTTACCGACCACGCCTCTCAATGATGGTGAACAAAGGAAAGAAACCCATGGTCGGACTTCCCACTATCGATCGTAATTCGGAATTTCCTCCTCAGCCTCGACTCATTGAAGATCCGATCAATGTAAACACCCTTAGTGCTCCCAACCTCGACGCATTCTTCGATCGAGCCCAATTCGATGAAATGTCAAGGAAGTTGGGCGAGACTCAACGATGCCTTGTCGATAAAATCTACCTGAACATTGGGTAAACGCAACAACTTCAACAATACGCTCAACGAGACATTCTCTGCCTTCGGGAAGACTTGAGCATTCACCCCTGTCAAACTACTCCTCGCTGAGATCCATCCCTGCTTCTGCTCAGGATTCCTTAGATCAAGACTATGTTCATCCTAGAGGACGTCCAAGATCTCCCACTCCCGAGTCGAATCACCACTGTCGCATTCTGGTGGAGATTCGAACTCCCATTCTTGTCGACTTACTTAGCAACATTCTGAAGGAATCTCTGGGTCATATCACCGATGACTGGGAAACCAGTGTGAGGCGTAACCCATTCTGTAAAGACTTGCTCAGCGCCAAGTATCATGCAAACTTCAATATGCCACAAGTAAAAGCCTTCTTAGGAGATTCTGATCCATAAGAATTCATACATTGCTATGAGTCTCGTATGGATTCCTCTCATGCCACGAACGCCGTAAAACACAAGGGTTTCCTCGTCTTTCTCGAGGGAGTAACCCTTTTATGGTTCACTCGACTTCTGCCAAGAGCCATATCAACTTTTCCCCAACTGGCCAAAGGTTTAATCAATCAGTTCGGCATACACATCCGTAAGGACCCTGATGAAACACTGACAAGCTACCTCGAGAGGTTCGTCAGCGCCTTGGAGGGTGTCGAAGACTTGATCCCTCAGGATATCCTGAATTAACTTGTCGGGGGGCGTATTACCCGATTCTAAATTCGGAGCATGGGTCAAGTACGTATGACTAAGATTCTGGAGATATTCTACGAGAAAGCCAACTACTTCCTACGCCAAGAGATAACACAAAGGCCTAAAAGTCGACAGGCGCATCAAGGGACTTTGTAGAATATTGTTGGTTCCACAACATCCAAGGATACGATACAAACAATTGTTCCCACCTACCAGACAACATCGAAAAAATCATCCGCAAGGGTCACCTTGAGCAGTACTAACAGGGTCTATCGCATGGGATCTCCGAGCCACTCAACGCTCATCAATGATTCCAACCAACCAGGACCTCGATTGACAACTAAAATCCCACAAGGCCATCTCCTCGGCTCATCAAGACTGAAGCAACAATAAATGGTCTCGTCTCATGACTTATCTTGTTTGAGTCACCACTTGTACCAATTTAGTTTTCCCAAGTTATTCCATCTTAAGTATTGTAACTCTGCCAGATGGCTTGTGATTGATTTGTGACCAACCGTTTCAACCGACTTGCATACACGAGCGCCCATCATCGGGTCGTCACCTCGAAGCCAAGGATCGGTCCCTCGACTCAAACCTCGAATCAACGACGAGGACAAGTATAAGTAAACTGGTCCAAATCTCGAATCAACGAAGAGACCGAGTGTGAATAACCCATTTCCTAAGTCTTTGTACTTGGGGACAGTCCATCAGCTGAATGAATGAAACATCAATCACTCATTTGGTACCATCCAACACAATGGGTATGGATCCGGGCAATTGGGCGAATCAACAATGCCCTCGAACTCTTCCTGACTCGAGTTTCTCGAGGCTGGAGTTTCGACCAACTCAACCCTGGGTGTAACGCCGAGTCATGACACTTGAGCATTTGGGACCACAACTTCCACAATATAGTGATCCCTGAAGTCCTCTTGGGAGATATCGGCGCGTGACTTGTTCTCACTTTTGGCTCCCTCATTGGAGGCAAAATGAAAATGAAAAGCAAGCTCTCTTCTCCAAAAGACACATCCTCTTCGCTGTGTTGTAGCCGTTCTCTTCCATCTGGTGCTCTGGCCACCGTTCAGTTAACTGGGGGCATCTCAGGAAGTACTATCGGAGGCCTATGCGGAAGTAGGCTCGGAGGCACCAGTCCTGCAACCGTCTACTACGATGCAGTGATCTCCAAGGTTGTCATCAAAGATATCGGGGCGCGACTCATTGCCACCTTTGCCTCCTTCGTCAGAGGCGAAATGGAAACAAAAAGCGAGCCCTCTTCTCCGAAAGACACCTCCTCTTTGTTGTGCCATAGCCATTCTCCTCCATCTGATGCTCCGGCCACCCTCCAGTTAACTGGGGGCACATTGAGAAGTACTACAAGAGTAACATTTGGAAGCAGTCCCGAAGCCACCAGCACTTCACCAGTTCCTACATCCTCTCCAACGCCATCCTCCCCACACTGCGGAACAACCTTTTGGGAAAAAACTCACCGCATGAAGAAGATGGTCTAAAACCGAAGTCTTAGCACTATAAAAGTCATCTTTAACATCTCTTGGAGCTGAGGCCTCCCACACACAAGCATACTGGAACGCGATGACGACCTTTAGTTCAATGACTAAAACCATAGTCATCGCCGACCACCACAGCCGCTCCTGGATCGATTTGCGATTACAACATGACTGGGTTAAAAACCAAACCCCTAGAACGGGTAGCTCGCCTGCATATCCACATTTTACGTGCATGTACGAACAGTCAATTCAGGCATTTCTGCTTCTCGGACACAACACCATTCAGTTGCGTTATGTTCAGCGTAAAACTCGATCCAATCACGCAACATCGCATGACGATCCAAACTTTTTAAACTCGACTCGATATCGAGAAAGACTTAGCAAGCATGTAGGCCCGGGGACAACCCTCTACCTACTCCTGTGCCTACATTACCTTCGTAGGACCCATGACAGATCTCCACCAACTCCCGCATGGGTATCATCCTCACCACAACCAGTAGAGAAACCATCTCAAAGGCACGTCCACCTCGTGGTGAGGGTGACCCAGACCCGAGAGCCACTGGCTTTCACCAATGCCTAGGAAGACGGAGTGTTGCGACCCGAACTCAAGGAAATAGGCAACAATACAATAACCAACCTCCAAAGATACATGGCAATTTAGCTAAGTTCTTGGGATACCGGGTTTGCATCCCTATGCAACTACTTAAGTACTCATGTTCACCAAGCCCGTTCCTTGAGTTCCTAAAGTCTCAACATTTCTCCAACAAACTCGAGTCTAAATGCCATGCAAAGTTGGTTTGCATAAGTACAATATTGGAAATATAGAGAATAATTGTGCATTTAGAGCAATCCATGATGAATGAAGTTAAATTTTTCATTCACACACCAAAAGTATACAATTGTTCACAAATGGCACGATGTACATCACAACCACGTCATGCATAAAAAATCGCGAGGGTCGTGCTCGCACATATCATCGGCCAACCTAAAAACAATATATATATATATATATATATATATATACACACACATAACTGCTCAAAAGAACCTCCTGTCTTCCCTTCCTTTCCCTCCAGGTCAGCCTCCGATGGCTCATCCTTTTTCCTCTTCTTCCTCTTCGACTCTCCGCTTTCGGACTTCTGCTCCTTGGGTGGAGTCGTCGAGGAACTAATCCTGAGCTCGTACCCTCCCCTCTAAGTTGCCGGAAGGGTCCTCCCTTCTCCTTCGATCTCGCCCTCCTCTTTGCTCGACATTTCGGTGAGGTCCATGGTATCCCCCTCGGGAAGGATTGCCTTTGGTGGAGTCGGTAAGGTCACAACAAGGGCCCATGCGGCTATGGGCTTCATTGTCGCTTTTTTCAACTTCCTAGCTTCTCTTTCGTCCCTCCTTGTTGTCGTGTGCCCCGCTTTTAGTTTAGTGGCATCTAAAGCCTTCAACCTCTTCAGCTCGGCATCGGCCCGCTGCTGTGAGGCCTCGAGCTCGGCTTTCCTTTAGATCTCATCCTGCACCTTGGTCTGAGCTTCAATTTCGGGCTTCGTCCTCACCTCATCTAGGGCCTTAGTCCTTACTTCCTTGTCCTCCTTCTCCTTCGTTTCAAGTTCCTACGACTTCATGTGTAGTTGGGCTTTTTATTCCTAAACCATCTCGTGCAAGGATTTGCCAACTGTTTCCGTCTCCCCGGTAACTTGGACATCTCCATGTGCAGGGTCTTTCTCTTTTGAGAGCATCTTTTCCACAGCAGCCATCCTAAATCCACCAGTCTCTATATCAAACCCTGCGACAAACCCATGCTCCTCTTCCATCTGCCTCTCGTAGGCATCCTCCTCCGACTCAGCTACGGCGGTCGTCGTTGCCTCTGTTTCGGTCGTTGTCCTGCCTCCCACCATACCTGCACATGAAATTAAAAATCATTCACTTGCTTTCCATATCCTTATCTTTCAGTCCTCATTAAACAATCATCGCCTGCTACATAGCACCACCTGACGTCAATCCCTCGTATTTGATGGAAACGCACTCAGAGCTATTGAGGAAGAGCCAATAGCAGAAGCAGTCGAAATGGTTTTCCTCTATTCAGGAAGAGACCGGTGAGCCACGACGATGCTCTCAGTCACAAGGGTCTTCCCTTTCTTATCCACACGCCTTTGCGCTTCCTCCCCCGTGGCTTCCTCCTCCAGAAGTTTCTTTCTGTCCGTCCACACCTGATGTTCATCCATAGTCAGGTATAGGTCCATCAGTTTGGCCTTGTCCACACTCTCAACTCTCTGGGTGGCGGCCTCGTCCTCAACTAATTTCTCCCAAGTCATAGCCAAGTTTCGAGGGTAATTGTTGATCCACGAGAGCCCGCAGTGCTTAAGGCTCTTAACATAAAATCCCCAGATCACCTCCTCCATATATGTTTCCACTTCCGCTCGGGCATCCCTGGGTTGTTGCTTTAGCACCTCCACCTGATGCTCGGCTCTAATGTTGTATACTTGACCGAGCGCTTCTTTGCTCGTAGCTTCCACAAACCCTTTGTCCTCCACAGCCAACTCATATTCAATGTTCCTTCTGTCCAGCGTCTTCCTGAGCTCTTCGTTCTCTTTATTGTGGCGCTAGATTCCTCATTCTCCTTTCAGAGCCTCTCATCCTCTCTTTAGTTGCTGCACTGTCAAGTTCTCTTTACGTAGCTTGCTTATCTCCTCCTCCAGGTCCCTCTTTTCCTTCTCTAGATTCGTGGCCCTAGGTGACGAAGAGGCGAGCACGTCTTTAAAATGTTTGTTGGCCACCTCCATTGCCACTTTTGACTCATCCAGATTCTACCTTATCACAACTATTTTCAACAACAGAGGGTTAGCACATAAAAGCACTACTCGAATATGCAAAAACTGCTAGGGACTGCGGAATGGATCGTTAAGGCAAAGCAAACACTAGAGGGGGGGGGGGGGTAAATAGTGTTTGTAAGAATTTAAACAAATCTTAGAACTAAAGAGAATTATGGAATGAATTAAACACCACAAACACAATCACAGACACAGATTCAAACACAAATGCAAAATAAACAGAAATTAAAAATGCAGAAAAGGAAAGAACATACCGGATTTTATACTGGTTCAGATTACTCCTACGTCCAGTCCCGCACAACGCTGGATTGTGTAGAGTTTTATTACTATTTACAATAGTCAAATGCACCCTCCTTGAGAACGCTGGATTGTGTAGAGTTTTATTACTATTTCCAATAGTCAAATGCACCCTCCTTGATTTCACGGCTCAACAAGGAGACAATACTTGATCTCACGGCTCAACAAGGATACACCGACTCCTATTCCTTTATTTCACGGCTACAAGGATACACTGATTCCTCTTTGACTTACAAACAAGGTTTATTCAACCCAAGAAATTACAAAATAGCCCTATAACTCTTCAATAGCACTTGATTCAGAGAGTAGAGAGTATGAGAGAAGAAGTTTGATCAAAAAAGAATTGAATTCGACAGAGTATAAGTGTAAGAATCATAAAAATGATTAAGAATAATGATGGAGTGAAAGAGAATGAAGTTAGGGAAGAAGGTATCTTAAAAAAATACGGTTTTAACCTCTTTTTATAGAGTACGAAGTGTTGCAATGGTTCTGAAGCGTTTCAAATAGTAAAAAGACACTTCCCTTCAAAATTAGAAAAAAATACCAGTTATATGTCGACAAACACTTTTTGCTATGTCGACATACTCATGTGTATTTTTGATTTTCAAAGCATTTTTCTAGTGTTTTGATTTAAAACTAATTTTGTAAATTCTTGAGTAAATTTCTAGTGTTGTAAATTAATATTATATGATAGAAAGTCATATGAAAACATGCTTTTAAACCATGTAGATATATTTATAAAATTATTATGGTTTTAAACTATATAAAATATAAATATAAAGTATAGAAAAATTAAGTTTTGAAAACAAAGAAGAATAAAAATAGAAACAGATAGAAAAACAAAATAGAGAGGATTGAGGATAGAATTGAAAATCAGAATTTGAAAATTTGAATTTGAATTTTGAACCTAGAGTGCTATTTAGAGTCTTACAGAATCTAGACTTTATAACTATATTAATCTTGAACTCTTGAAATCTTGATTACTTATGAGTCTTGAAATTTCTCTGATCTTTGAATCTCTATCATCCTTATAACTGTACAGTCTTTAGTAATATTTCCTGTATATATAATTCATGCATACATACATATGTATATATATACATATGTGTGTGTGTATATATATATATTCTATACAAAAAGTGTTAGCGTATATTTTATAATCTATGATAATTAAAATAAGGTTGTTGTCGTCAAAACTCCCTTCTCCAACAATCTCCCCCTTTTTGATGATGACAACCTTAGTTTATAAAATATCATAGTATACCTGTTTGATGATGTTCCTTTTATACTCCCCCTATCTGTAAGAATCCTATAAACTATGCCTATAATTTATAATTTCTCCCCCTTTGGCATTATCAAAAAGAAATTCTAAAAGTACTCCACCTAAATCCTATAAACATCAAAATAATTCCTATACTAAAGTATTCCCCCTGAGTCCTAAATCTATAATCATAAATTACTCCCTCTAAATCGAATATCTATCTATACATATTCTATTATAATATTCTATATAACTATCCCTGATTCTATGATACCCGTATATCTCACTCTAACTCTATGATTTTAAGCCTAAAAGATTATAAATCCCCCTAAAATTATGACTATACTAGTCTAATAGAAGAATAATAAACAAGGTAATCTAGTCAATGTTTATAATCAATTCTAATAATTAATCCAAACAAGCAATTCAATCAATTAATTCAAGCAAGCAATTTAAGTAATCTATTTAAGTAATTAATTCAAGCAATCAATGTAAGCAATCAACCAAATCAATCAAATTAAATATTATGTGTTAATAAACACTTTTTGAACTTTTAATTAAACCTAGAATCTATAAAACTCCCCTTTAATCTAATACAAGACTAAACCTCCAATTGTTAGGGGTCATCGCCAACCAGTGGCCTAGCCTATACTCTAGTTCCCTTAAAACTATAATAAGACCTTAATCTAGACTTAGAAATAACACTGATAAGATATTCTTAAAATTATGATATAAGTAAAGTAATTTAATCCAATCAATGAATCAATTTAAGTTTTGTTGTCACAAAACATCAACGCAAACATGAAACTAAACATTTCTTGTAACTTCTATCTATCCTAAAACCTATAAAGCTCCTATTAACTATAAATTCATAAGTATATTTCTAACAAACCTATCAACCACTAATGAAATTTAACCATATCAAGTAAGTAAATCAAGTTATTCAAGTCAAATAAACAAACCAAATAAGTCAATCAATTCAATCAAATTAATCAAGATAAAGTAAATATGTTATGTATTTAGTTAATAATCCTATATTTCTAATAAAAACTATTCATACTATATACTTGTTATGTGTGGAGTTAAAGTTAACATGTAATGCAGTGTGTGAAGTATGTTGATTATAATATAGTATGAAATGTATGTCATATGCAAAACAATATGAAATGAAACTTATGATGTGAATAATCTTGATTTGAAATGCAATTGTAATTTATAATGATGATATGAAATAAGATGTATAATAATAGTATGCAGAATAATTTGGTGATAATATCTATTTAGGTAAAATATATTCAAAGTACTATCTAACTATTATAAATTATTTAAATCAAACAAAGACAATGTTAATTTATAGACTTAGGTTAATTATTTAAATGAAATTGATTAAATAATAATAAAGATGTGAGTTTAATTAAAAAATATCCATGATAAGTAGTAAGATATTCTGAAAAATCATCAAGTTAAATAATATTAGTAGGGTAAGTATTGTAAAAATTGAAGATCTTTCTAAAGAGAATATAAAACTTGTATAATATAAAGTAAGCTATATAAACATATATTCATAAGTATATATAAAATTAATTTAAAAAGAACTTAAAATTTAATTTATAAGATAAACATTAATATTTTTATACAAATTAATTTTAAATTTAAACTTTAGAAATCAAAACATATTTATTTGCTAAAAAACCAGTTATACTTTAGAAGGAAAAATTATAAAGTAATCTATAGAACTTCTTATATTTAAACTACTTAAAAAAAAATCATGTATATATAGTTCTTTATATTGAGTAAAATATACAAGTTTTAGATATCTTAATAGGAAGTCAAAATAAGTATTAAGTTACAAATAGTATTTGTGATAATGTAACCCAAAATTGTTATGAAATCATAAGAATAAATATAAGTTAAACTATGCATGTTTAAACTATATAAAAGATGAATAAACTTATATTTTATAAGAATACCAAAAATTTATATTAACTCTGTATATTGTATTAATATATTTGTATAATTTTATTAAATTATGTATTTTAATATATATATATATATTGAAACGTGATAATAGAAAATAAGTATAGATATAAATTTAATAACTAGAATTTTAACTGGAATTTTTAATTGAAAAAGATGGAGGGAAGTTTGAAAGTTTAAATCTTTGAGATAAAAAATTTGAATTTCATTCTATTGGCTGATATGTTAACATATAGATATATGTACGTTGACATATGTGTATTATTTCAAAGAGAATATGGTTTTGTGACTTTGGTTTTAAAATATCGATTTATATTTCAGGTTTAACTATTTCCTAAAATAATATTAATCCTAACAAACATCCAAAATTTATTTTATTATTATAATTATTTTTGAATTTCAAATTTGAATTTTAAATTTCAAATTTGAATTTTAAATTTCAAATTTGAATTTTAAATTTCAAAATTGAATTTTAAAGTTTAAATTTCAAATTTAAAACAAAGCAAAGCAAGCAAAACATCCATTCAACCAAAAATTTAAAAATTAATTAAGGTGTACCCGGTTGTTAGATCCATTTCTTCAATATTATCTGAATTCTGAATTGATCTTCTGGAATTTGATGATGAGATCTGCTCTATTGCGATGGGCTCGTTTTTCAAATCAGGATAGTATACTCATTTGCTGAATTTGAACACCGTATGGGAAAAATATCGAAGATTTAGTAGTTCAACCAACTTGGCGCCAAAATTTGAATTTGAATTTTGAATTTGAATTTTGAATTTTGAGTGAATGGACACTTCATTTACTATATAAAGGCCCAAAAGTCATGTCTCTTCATAACTACTCCTCTTCTTCTTCCTCTCTTTTTTAACTTTCAATCGAACTTTCAGGAGGCATAAGTTCTTCGTTTCTTAATGGAATTGGACGAAATAAGTGGAAAATCGAAGAGGAATTCAAAGACTACGAACTAGTAGCAGTTTGGGGATGGATTTGGATGGTATTAGGGTGTAGAAAGTCGAAACAGTAAGAGGTATGCATGAAATCCCATAATAGTTTTTAGTTTTGAATCTCCAACTTCAAAGTGCCATATCTCACTCAATTTTGATCAGAATTTGAAGATCTACCCATCAAATCGACCATGAGAATGAGAACTACAATCTGGAAAAGGATTTGAGACAAAACAGCCTAACCTGTGGATGCAATTTGAAGATAACCGTTGATAGTTTTGGTTTCCTTCTCTCTTTATTCACCAAAAATTCATTTGATCTTTACTTGATCAATTCTTGACGGATTTACATGAAACCAGCGGCATTGGGAAGGAAATGAAGAGAAGTACAATATTGAATCTACTTGTAGATGAGAATCAAAAGGTTTCTATTTATCTAGTATCCTTTTCTTTATTGGTTTACATTGTGTATTTCTATTTCTTTTTCTTGATGTCTTTTCACCAATCATCATTATTCTTCTTCAATTGTCCTTCAGAATTTGAATCCTAAACATCCATATAACACACCAGTTTGGAATTTGAATTTCCAATAGTTACCATTTCAGAATTTGAATTTTCAATAGCTACCATTTCGGAATTTGAATCACCAACAGCCACTTTACCTATCTTTTCAACTTTTGAATTTTCAAAAGTCATATAGCACCTTTTTTCCTGCAAAACAACACAACTATTCAAAGAATCGAACGAATTTTCAAAAACTAAATGACTCTTCAAATAAAAAAGTGACTTTTCAAGTAATTAACTACAATTTAAGAAATAATATCATGATATTTTTGTAACATATCCATAGATCAAAATTTTCAAAAATCAAATCATAGAAACTTGATTTTCAATAAAATTGAATGCGGATTCATATAATACTTGATGCAATAGATGAATTTAAACTAGTGTTCAAAATTTTCCATTTTTAAAAATTAGATTATGAACTTTCTGAAAAACCTTGATCTGATACCAATTGTTAGGGATTGCGAAATGGATCGTTAAGGCAAAGCAAACACTAGGGGGGGGGGGAGGGTGAATAGTGTTTGTAAGAATTTAAACAAATCTTAAAACTAAAGAGAATTATGGAATGAATCAAACACCACAAACACAATCACAGACACAGATTCAAATAAAAATGAAAAATAAATAGAAATAAAAAATGCAGAAAAGGAAAGAACACACCGGGTTTTATACTGGTTCGGATTACTCCTACGTCCAGTCCTGCACAACGCTGGATTGTGCAGAGTTTTATTACTATTTCCAATAGTCAAATACAACCTCCTTGATTTCATGGCTCAACAAGAAGACACTGACTCCTATTCCTTGATTTCACGGCTCCACAAGTACACACCAACTCCTATTCCTTGATTTCATGGCTACAAGGATACACCGATTCCTTTTTGACTTACAAACAAGGTTTATTCAACCCAAGCAATTACAAAACAACCCTATAACTCTTCAATAGCACTTGATTCCGAGAGTAGAGAGTGTAAAGAGAATAAGTTTGATCAAAACAGAGTTGAATTCGACAGAGTATAAGTGTAAGAATCATAAAAATGATAAAGAATAATGATGGAGTGAAGGAGAATGAAGTTAGGGAAGAAGATGTCTTAAAAAATTCGTTTTAACCTCCCTTTATAGAGTATGAAGGGTTGCAACAGTTTTGAAGCGTTTCAAATAGTGAAAAGACATTTCGCTTAAAAATTAGAAAAAATAGCAGTTATATGTCGACATACAGTTTTTGCTAGGTCGACATACTCATGTGTATTTTTGATTTTCAAAGCATATTTCAAGTGTTTTGATATAAAACTAATTCTGTAAATTCTTGAGTAAAATTCTAGTATTGTAAATTAATATTATATGACAGAAAATCATATGAAAACATATTTCTAAACTATGTAAATATATTGATAAAATTATAAGGTTTTAAACTATATAAAGTATAAATATGAAGTATAAAAAATTCAAGTTTTGAAAACAAAGAAGAATAAAAATAGAAACAAAAAAACCAAAATAGAGAGGATTGAGGATAGAATTGAAAATAAGAATTTGAATTTTGAACCTGGAGTGCTATTTAGAGTCTTACAAAATCTAGACTCTATAACTATATTGATCTTGAACTCTTGAAATCTTGATTACTCATGAATCTTGAAATTTCTCTGATCTTTGAACCTCTATCATCCTTATAACTGTACAGTCTTTAGTTATATTTCCTGTATATATAATTCCTGCATATATATATATATTCTATACAAAAAGTGTTAGCAAATATTTTATAATCAATGATAAATGAAATAAGGTTGCTTTCATCAAAACTCCATTCTCCAACAAAAACGGTGCAACTCGAAGTGAAGTCTTACTTATTTCCTTGTCCCTGCTGGCAAGATTGTCCTGCTCTATCTTGATGTCGCCCTACAAACTCAAGATCTCGATATTTTTATTTAATATCAGTTATGACAGGTGTCTCGCATATCTTTACATCTCGCGGTATTGGTAATATGCCGCGTACACTCGCTTCCACATGTCTTCATCATCCTGGTGAGGAATCAGGATAAGATCTGGTAGACAAACCAACTCTTGAAAGTGGAAGTTCAGAAACGACTGCCTCAGAATCGCCTTCCTCTCCTCGGGGTAAAGATGAGGAATTCCTGTCCCAGCACCTCACATCCCTTCTGTCGCTTCCTTTCCCCTCATCACCGGCTCCTCTCCTGCTCACAGCCATTGTCGTCATCATAGCGCTTGGTACATAAGCAGAGGTAATCGCAGTCTGCTGCCTTGGTGTCCACAAACACTCTCCCATCCTTGCATCTGATAGTTTTGCACCTATTGACAATGGATCGAGGTGCGGAGATGGTTCTTGATAGTGTCGACTGCTCTCTGAGTTATCATGTCTTTTCCTTTTGCGCAGCCCAACGCTCACATAGAAGTCGGTCATGGCACTCATGTGTTGTCGCCGAGAGTCTCCCCGGCCACGATCACTCTCAAGAACCATGGTACCTGTAGGAGACTAGCTTTACATCAGAATGGAACGTCCAATGCACATGAATCAAGAGTTATGATGTGTGATGCTTATGAGTATGTGCGTCCTATGTGTTCCCCCCACGGACTTGCATTTTCCTTACTCACAGGGGTGATTTCTCCAGTGCTTGGCAACAAACTCTCGACATCCGCCCCACTCAATCTGAAGAATGGCGTCTCAATGGGAACTTTGTCCAACCCCTAAACTGATCCAAAGCTTCCAACGATGCAATGGTAGTTGATGTCGCAACCGAAGAACTTGGTTTGATGGCCTCTCCCGACCTTGTCCTATGGGGAGGGGATGGGAGTAGGTTGCAAACCATTCCCTCCAGTACGCTCATCTCCACCACTTGCATCGCCGCCTGCACCTCCTAGGGCCTCTGAAACTTCTTCCTCAACTAAAGGCATATCAGCAGGCATGGCTGGAGCCACATCCTCTTACGGACCCAAAAGAACAGTCTCTCCCTCAGCTTTCAAATCAACCGCTCCATCATAATCTAGGCGACCAATTGAACAATCTTCTGGAAGAAAATCTGGCTAGCAAGTACAAAAGATGATCCGTCAAAAGGGTCGAGAAGATACATACTCAGTGGGGACATTCCTCAAAGTTAGCATGCGTTGCAAGTACTCTCTACTCTTCAAGAACGACGGGATTCCTTCCCTATAGAATCAATGGTCAATTGTGAACATGTGACTCAGTTAACCCAAGTAACACGGTAAATCTCCAAATAATTACTACCGGCAAGCCACCTCCTCGTAAATCCTGGCGGGTTGTGGACAAGGAACCAATCACTCTTAAAATAGCTAAGTCTACTCCATGCTCCCAGTATCAAACGACTGTTAAGCTATGCTTCCATGTACATAAGTGAGGGCGACACGACACTTCTTTTCTTCAATGAATAGAGGTATCAGATGTCGTCCACCATAGGCTCGATCTGCAGCCATTTTATATACATAATATATGTACCAAGCAAGGAAGCCTACATGTTTGGTTGGAGCTGCGTTGGTGAAAATTGAAAGAAGTACCAGATATCTCAGATGTGCGTGCAAGACGGGGGAACGCATCCAGCGGCACACACATGCATGTTCCAGACAGTGTACCCCATCTAGGGGAACATGAGCCCTGTTAGCCTTTCACTACAACAAAACTAGTCTTTACTGACGCAAGAGGATGTGTCTTTTACGATGCTTATGCAACGCTATTAAAAATAGCACTACATAAGCGTCGTTAAAGATGCATCTTTTGTGTAGTTAAAATGCAATTTTGTTGTAGTGTTTCTACGAACTCTAACATCATCCTAGGGTATCTCATACTTCGTACAGATTCGCAGCAATGCAGCTTCATCTGTCCGCGAAGCGATCGCATCTCGGGGATTCTTGAGTATCGTCGTGTCTCCCACAATGTTCGGGGCTATGGGAACTCCCTTCTGATGACCACCGCCATCCAATTCTTCAACTGGTCCTTCTCCAGTAACCCCCGGTTCGCCCTTAACCACTGGCTCGTTTATGCCTACATTTGAATGTCGAGAGCCTTGTATCATTCGACCCTGTGAGCTAGACAGAACCATTTGTTGAGAAGAAGTGGAAGGCCTAGACTTCCCGTCGCCACTCGTTGACGAGCTAGAATGCTAAGAATGTTCATTGGAACTCAGAGATGTTCCTATAGGATCGACTTCCAAGCTCTGAAGCCGTATGGAGCTTATGTTTGTCATCAAACTATACTCACAACGTAGATGCATTAGAACTGCACAAAAAACCTATGCCCCTTGTGCTAGTGTAAACTAATGTGAAGCATGCAGTGCCGTGAAACGTTGATGTGATTGTGTTAAATAAACTTGGAACGTGACATCGATCATCGATTCTGGAGCTACAACCATCGTTGTCATCGACCGACGCCAATGGGCTTGCGTACACTTATCGTTGTGTCATGGCCGCAGCTGTCACAAACATATGTCTATAGTTCAAGTTTATGCTCTAACCCTATGTGCAATCTAGGATTGTCGGTTCATGGTTCGGGAATTAAGGCATCAATAGCCAAAACAGTCAAACGCAAGCCCGATCCGACCACATGCTACAATGATAACAATGGAAGTACACCGACAAGTCGCCCACGACACAAACTCTCACTAGGAATGGAAGGATGCAGCGTTCCCGTGGAAGTTCAGAATTCACATAGCCTTGGAGATGCACCTTAAAATCCTTCAAGCTAGAATAAACCGTATCCCGCACCAACACAACATCATGTCCCATATCCTTTTGAAAATTCATCTCCCGAGCTTCGAACAAAAAATCTCGCATCCCCTGTCTTTGGAAATCTTCACATCCTACGCTGCTAAGGAGGGACACGAAAATTCTCGTAACCCGTTCAAGATACGAAAACCATATTTCATCAGGATACGAAAATTGCGTCCCATGGGATACGAAGATTTTCGTATCCCACAAGGCGTTGGGTATGCGAAGGCTCCCTCAGTCTCCCCCATGATCGTGTCTCCTCTTCTCCATCACTGCACCCCTTTTTTGAACCTCCATGGCCACGCGAGCTCGAATCCCGAGCGCCCAAGCTAAATCCACGTCAAGCTCGGCAGCTCGAGCTTCGATGCCACCACTCGAAGGGTTCAGTGTGGCCGAAACAACGGACTATAGCCCGCCTTATCGGATTTCGAGCTAACTATGGAGGTAGGAGCTCATGGTTTTCTTTTTATCACTAAATAGCGTAGGTTACTGAAAATAAGGAGGAGAGGAGTGGAAGTGGTTTTTTTTAAATGAACGGGAAGATGAAAAGACAGCGAGCCAATGCTCGCACAACCATCAGGATACGAAAATTTCGTATCCCATCAGGATGCGAAATTTCGCATCCTTCCGGGATATGAAAATTTTGTATCCCGCCCAAATAATAATAATAATATATAATATATAATAATATGCATGTCTGTATCATATATGTGCATGTATATGCATATGAACAACGCATCCATATACGCACATATGCACGTTCATGAAAATGTCGGGTGAATGGAAACGAAGTTTCCGAGCTTCGAGAGATTTCCGAGTCATGGTCCCGACTACGATCACACGCATGTGCTTTCAACATTATGACGATCAATACGGATCCACTTCGCTAACTAATAATACGCTCTGAAGTCTAAAATGACACGAGAATGTACAACGAGCGATCGAATCCATAGGTCGACGTCGTTTCTCGAAATCCAACTCGCATAGTCGTAGACCAACGATACATTCACCATTTATTCTTTATTTTCAAACTCTGGTCACACCGCGCGAAACAACACGAAATGTGTGAGCGTGTACGCAACACTATGTCGACAATGACTCGTTTGCGTCACGATGTAAACGAGGGTTGATAACTAATATTTGAATTCATGAGTAAATAGGAACTAGACGTTCAACGAAGCTATTGAGGCATCAACATACTCAATAACAGCGACGATTTTAACTCAAAGCACATCTTGTCAAAGCGAGATGCACTTTGGGGGCCAAATGTTAACCGGCTTTTTAGTACGGTTCCTAAAAGTACACCACGGCTGCTCAACCCAACACATCACCTGGCACCAAAGCCCAAAGTGTCGCCAAAGCACTAGGAATTCAGGGTCGAGAGAAATCATGCCGTTGTATACCTCATAACTCCTCAAAAGAACACGATTAGCAGAATATTGCATCCCTCAATATTACATCCCTCGATATTGCATCCCTCAATATCACATCCCTAAATATATCGTATCCCTCGACATTTTGTATCCCTCAAATCACGCATCCCTCATGTCTTGTATCCCTCATGACTCAGCTCCTCGAAATCACGGATCAAACGAACCTCGCATCCCCATTAGGATATGAAATTTGTATCCCATAAAGGATATGATGTCGTATCCCTTCGTAGGATACAAATTTAGTATCCCTCGTGGGATATGAATTTCGTATCCCTTAGGGAATACGAGTTTCGTATTTTATCGAGGGATACGAGCTCGTATCCCTTCGAAAGATGCGAGTTCCCCCTTTGCTTGCATCACATCGGATGTGAATTTCGCATCCCTTAGGGATGTGAATTTCGCATCCCTTAGGGATGTGAATTTCGCATCCCTTAGGGATGTGAAATTATGCTGAGAAGGGGATACGGGATACAAATTTGTGCAATCTCCACTTACTTTTTGTAACAGCCTGCACTTTACGTATCGGAGGATCGTAAAATATTCTTCATTTATTCCCTGAGGGTTGGATCATTCTTATATATTAATATGTTGTTTATGGGGATGTGAGACATGTCCATAATTTTTACCAATTTTGTTTGTGATCATTTTGCCGCTGTCAGTCTTGTACAGGGTGTAACTTTTGACTCAGTTCGAATCAGGTGTTGAGACATGTGTCATTGGAAAGGAAATGATGTTTCTCTTTCCGTAAAGCGGTCACATTAAAGATTTGGCTCAGCGGTTTGGGATAAATCGTTGTTTTAAAGTTTAACAGCTGGCTATTCAGGGTTGATTTGGGGAGGCTCATTAGTGGGCTGGTGGAGGCTATAAATAGGGGGTAGGAGGCATGGGGATTAGTTTACTTTCTCTATTCTCTCATTTTAGAAGAGCTAGAGTTCCTCCATTCCTCCATTCTCTTCGTCATTCCACAATTAGAGCTTAGAGAATCGAAGATCTACATTGTTTGAAGCTAGATCTACGCTATTCCAAGAGAGAGATCATCGAGTTGAAGAGTTTGGATCAAATTCTTCGCTATCTAGAATCTTATTTCAATCATTTTTGGTTGTTTTGGAGAATTGGTGAGTGATGTGCATCTCTCACACGGATTCAAGCAAGTATATGAGTTATGTGCACATGTTTTCATCATTTTAAATCGATTTCTCTTAGATTTACACCATGGTAAGTCCATTTTCATATGAATCGTCATAGGATCTAATTTAGCAACTTAAAACCTGTGATTTCCATATATTTTCATATGTTTATGCAAGTTAGATCCATAATTTAGTTCATATGTTCATTTATCATGATTTTGGTGAAATTTGCATAATTTTGATGGTAATCGCCATATTCATGTTGTTAGTGATTTTAAAACAGGTTTATGGTTGAATTGGATGTATGGGTTGAGTAAATTTCGTCGATATAGTTGTTTGGCAAAGTTTTGGTTGAAACTGGAGTTGGATTGGGGCTGTATAGTAGACGGGTCGGTTTGGAAACTATGGGTCGGTCGAATTCATGTCTTGGGAAACACGACATGATGGTTCGGTCGGTCATAGTGGAGTAGTATGGATCGGTCGGTTGGGAGAAGATGGGTCGACCTCTGGTGGATCGGTCGGGTTGGTTATGCTTAAAAGCAATAGGGTCAGTCCCCAATAGGGTCGGTCGGTCACTAGCAGGGGCCTATCTGCATGTTGGTGGCTGGTTGGTCGGCATGATTCAAGGTGGTCGGTCAGAGGAAGAGGTGGATGGGTCGGTCGTGACTCGGGAATGGTGATGATGGGTCGGACGCGCTCGTTTATGGAAAATTATATTTTCGGATACGACCCAGATTTGAACAAAAAGGTCTTGAAAAAAAATCGGGCAGAAGTGCCCGACCCGTGCCGCAGCGCAGTGTGTCCTAAATGCTGTGGATTGATGTTGAACCTTGTGTTGATATTATTGGCTCAAAAGTGATGTTGTGACTTTGAAGTGAATTCAATGGGGAATGTTGAAGTGTTGTGAAGTGTTCGTTGCTAGTCGTGATGCAACTGGTGTGATGACAACTCAAAAGTGTTCTGAGCTTGTTGGGAATGGTTGGATAGTCGTCGTCGATGATGGCTAGAGATACCGAAGGCCGAGCAATTATCATTATCGTAGGTTCTTCGGGATCAAAACAGGGGTTACACGATTTCGTCGTATGGTCGAGTACCCTGGGCGTCGTGTATGGCCTAGACACATTTTTGTCATATGGTGTGCGGGGTTTTAGCTAGAACCGGGGTTTACCATTGGCCCTTGACAGTTGACGGCGAAATGTTTAGCCAACCATACAATTAACGATGGTTTCAAAGCAGGATTGGCGGTGATAGCCAGAGTCTGTCATGCATGCTGGATGTTTTTCTTGTACCGTCTCACGTAGATTATCCAACGTCGAAAGAGATATTCCTAGGGTGTTTGTCTGATATTGGTTTAGGCATTTGGGGATTTGTTTGAAGGATGTTAGGATAGTTTACATGAGACATATAATCTGGATGCTATGAGTGCTATTGTTGGTTGCTTCTGATTTCCATGAGTAAACGGTTGTTCTGGTTTCCGTGGGTGAATGGTAGTAATGTTTGATGTAAAGGCTATCACTGTCCGAAGTGTGGAAGATGGGAGTTGAGTTCTTCTCTGGTATTGTGGGTAGATTATTTTGCTTATTTAGCCATTCTCATATACTTTATCGATGATGTTAGTTAGCTGTTTTATCACTCACTAAGACTATTGTCTGACTCAAGGTTCTATGTTTCCCTCTTATTATCTTGGGTTGTTCATCCGATTGTTGGATGGGCAGACTAGGTGGCAGGTGACAGGAGATAGCTTAGTGAGGACGATGTTGCAGTTCGAAGGCGAGCAGGAGGCTGGCGTACTATCTTTTCTACTATATAGTATTTGGATTTCCGTTGTTTGCTAATCTTCTCAGAGTGCTGTAGTGAGACAAAATTGTATAAATACTACTGTTGTAATTCAAGTCTATGGATATTACTTTCTAGTTGTTATGAAAGTTTTGTGTTTTCTGCTTTACTAATAATACCTGTTGTATATGTTTTATTATATTTTATCCTTGCGCTGTGAGTTCTACGACAGGTTCTGCTTGTGTTATCATACTTTGATGGTCGCCCATAGCTACCTGGCACACCTTTCAGCGCATTATTCCCTTTGTTTAGTGCAGAGTTTATGGGCGGTCGTCACACTTTTCACCTACTCCACTACCAACCCATTCCTATAAATACCCTTATTTCCAATGTGAAAAGGGTTGGTTCAAGCTCCCCTTCAAGCTCTAATGGTTACCTAAGTAGACAATCTTCCCAAAGCCTCCAAAACACCTCTCTTCATCCAAAGAAGAAGAAGATGCGTATTCTTGGACACATGAGCATACCCTTGAATATTTAACCACATTTTTGGACAATAAACCATATTTTGGGTGTTTTGACCTCTGGGAAGAAGATAAGACAATCAATCTTAGACCTCAGAGCCACCATGGCCATGCTCTCCTTATAAAAGCTTCAATATCTTCATCACATTACAAAGAACATAGAGATGCATGTATATCCGGACTCATCCCGACCAAATGTTGTAACTTGTACTCAAGATATAATAAAAGAGAAAAACTATTCAAAGTGGACGTTGGCCCCAGCGGGTCAAACTACTATAAACTCTATGTGATCATTTATTTGTGCTTTTTCCCTACATACTATACTACTACAAAAATGGTTTGTTGCTTCTGTTGTTTACCCTTGTTTCTTCTGTTCTACAACCGAAGCAATTGCAGACGACGCAATAAACCAAAATGTGTTGCTTCGGCTAGAAAACCAAAGCAAAAAACACTTTATGCTTCGGCTTCGAACACCCTGTTGCTTCGGTTCAACATCCGATGCAAATGAAGAAGACACAAATAAATTCAAACATGTTGCCTGGAACCCAACCGAAGCAATAGAAAGAGTTTTTTGTTTCCATTCCAGCTGTCGAAGCAAAAAAGGGGTAATGGGATGTAAAAAGACCCTACTTGTTGCTTTTGTTGTGCTTATAACAGAAGCAAAAAACTATATTTGACCAAAAAATATTACCCCATTGAAAACCACTAGAATTCTAAAACAAGCAATAAATATATATCACAAATAATTATATTTTGCAATTACATAATCAGACTTTATAACAATATAAATTAGACAATCGAATGTAATAGTTTCATCGATAATGCCAATAATTCATACATTTAAAGCAACAACATAATAGAAAACAAAATAATTTATTAATAGTGCTAGTAATCCAATCTTAATACAAGAAAGAATCAAATACAAACTAAGAATTCTAACTTGCTATATCACAACTTCAAGAAGATGAAGATAATATGATATTTACAAAATGCAGCTCTCACCAAAGGCAAACTTTCAGAAACAAACCAAGCCTCATTGAATATATTGCCCGGACTTCATCATGCTTCAGAATATCTCTAAAAAAATATACAGTTATAGATTATTAGTTCAAAACACAGAAAGGAAAGAAATATGTTTAAAATAAAGAGATAATATAACTGGTAATCTACCATCAACTGTTAAGATACATGTTGCAGTATTAACAAAGTTAACCAACCTTTCTGCAATTATTAGTCAATTTCCGACCTGCAATAAGCATCTAATAGTTAGCCTGTAGAATTAAGATAAGTTTTCACTTGCTATTACCAGTTAAGCTCCAACCTGCAATAAGCATCTAACAGTTAGCCCGTGGTATTTAGATACGTTTTCACTTGCAATTACCAGTTCAAGCCTGCATTGCTGCATACTTTTAGCAAAGTTTTAAAAAAAACTAAAATCAATTTATAGTTTGTTGTATATGATTTTCACTATTTCAGCCACGGTGGCTATATAACCTTCTCCCTGACTAATATAATATATATTTCACTATTAGCACAAGCAACCCCTAATTAAAATACAACCTAGATTTGTGTACACAGTGAAGATGGTCATTCAATCAAAAGCATTAAGATATATAATCTTCTTTGAAGCTGATAATCAACATGAAATTCAATGCTAATAATTTACAGGCAATTATCAACGATAGACTAACAGCATCCAGTGCAATTATCAGGCAGATATCGGGCAGAGCAGACAATGCATACATTTATATGTGCAAAGACTAAGTTACATGCAAGTATAATAATTAAATACTTCAGTACAAAAGATATAGATGGAAGATTACTAATAAAAAGGTAATACTTTACCAAATAATTCAATACCCGAATTAATATACATGGAAGATGTAACAACCCAGAATTTTACTAGGTTTAAATTGATTTTTTTTTATAATACAATTTGGGATTTTCTGTATATATTTTGAATTTAATAAGGTTTAATATTGATATATTTTTTTGTTGAATAAATAATTTTATAAAAAATAATAATAATAAAATATTTTAAGGGTAATTTTAAGATTTATAAGTACTACTATTATCTAATTTTGATTTTTGTATAAAATTGTTGTTTATGTAGTACATAAGATTTTACAAATTTATTTTAATATTTATATTTAGAATGTTACAAATATGTATGGATTTTACGGAGATTATTTAAGATTTAAAGGTGTTTAGTAAAAATGTATTTGAAAACAAGAATAATTTTTGTTAATTTAGTTAAAACAGTGGTTGCTTGGTAAAAGAGTAAACATTTTGCAACGTAGCGCTGAAAAGATCATTTGTTCGAAAAAAATTATAATAAAATAACTGGTTTAAATAATCGTTCAGCTTTGAACGCAGCCTCAAATTTCTTTATAGAATTTTACTGTAAATTTTAAATTGTGAAATTTGACATATATTTTTCTATCGTAATTTGGGGTGACTAACTCTTTTGATGCTATTCAGAAAAAATCAACCGGTTTGTTAATTATTTTGAGATCCATACACGCATTTGTTTATGAATGTAATTTCATTATCGTTCGCAGTTCTAAATAAATAGCGTACACTGAAACACAATTATTTGCTTACTTATATTTTTTCCATGGTATGTTTGAAACTAATAGAACTCTAAACATATTAAGCAAACGGTCTGAACATTCGTATACCACCGTTTAAAAGTGGTCAACACGTGTAAATAGGATTCTTTATCCAAGCCACTTGTCCTGGTTTAGTTCTATAGCTCCACACGTGTGTCTTCCCATCGAAAACGAGAGGAATAAATAAAAATCACAAATGCTTGAGGGCCCGAAAGAACAGCCAAAAACAGGTACGGCTGAAACGTGGACGAGTACCGTGAATTGCGCGCCACAATCGAACGGTGTTTCTCATTCCCGCACAAACCCGCACATATTTCCTTCGGGCTTCCTAGCACAGCTCAATAAAAATAATAATAAAATGAATGAATGTATTTAAGTGCAAGGATGGACATTTATCCTAAGTGTTTGCCACGTGTTCACGATGCTTCGACACTTGTTAAATTTTTGCCGCGTGTTACTCTTCATCATCTCCTCTACCTTTTGCCTTTATCTTCTCCTCAGAAAACCGATACTCCACTGAAAAGAAAAGAAAAAAAAAAAAAAAAAACAACTTCATCCAACAAACATTAGCATGCCGCGCTTAGCCCCTTCACCATAAGTACGCTCGGCCTTCCATTCCTCAACAACTCCATCGCCAAACTAGCACCAACCTCTCGCCACTCCCTCTTTAATCGCTTTCCCCAAATCCCAATAGACAGCTCCTTCCCTTTTTCATGCATGGCCTGCCCACTTCTAGCACCACTGCATGCCTTGTTCCTTGACACCACCCTGCACCTTCGCTTCTTTCTGTTCTTCTCCTTAAGCCGCATGCAACTCCACCCTTTACAAAAACAGTCAGTCATCTTATTTAACCCCACAGTATTGTTTCTTTCTCAACCGTGTGATGCCCTTCTCTTTCCATTTAAACACTCCAGTTAGTTGTTCACGATTTCATTTCCAACCTCCACTACTCCGCCTCCGCATGCCACCACTTGCCGGTCAGTTCGCCACCCAAGCTTATCACCACCTTGGTCCATAACTCCACACTCTCCCCTCTTCTCTTCCTTTAACTGTTGCGAACCCTTCCCAGAATACACGCAAGAGCTCAAACCCCATCTGTCACTTCACATGCAAACCTCTCTGATCATCCGTAGACCCACTTTCCCACTTGCAAAGCACGACAAGTTTATAACGACTGGAAATAAGGGTACATAGATAGTCCTCGCTACCATTGTTGTCTGAAGCATCACAACTAGTTGAAGACGAAACTAGTAGTGATACTATTGCATGGTTGCTGCTTTGAGAGTGAAGTGATGATGTTGAAGCAGTTGTGAAGTTAATAAGTTTGATGAGGTGAACTATGTATGGTCGCAATTAAACGGGATTTGGCAACATTGGAAAGCTAGTGGGTGAGAACTCTAATTTAATAAACATTAAATTAGCTAGAACGATTAATTTTATTTAGTTGCTAAATTATCATGAGTAATTAGTTGATAATTAAAATAATCAACGTTGGTTGATTGCTTGCATATGGCTGCATGAAATGTTTGGATGAATGATTTCATAGTTATGATGATACTGAACACTAAGCGTTACTGGGCGTAACGCTTTGCGCACAAATGAAATTAGTTGTTTCAATTTTGTGTTTACGATGGATGAATAAATGGTCATATGGTTGTTTTCTTAATTCGTTTATGGTTACAACACACACCGTAATTGTGGAGATATACGGTAAATCGATTTAAATCTCCTTTCTGTGATATTTGGAATTATTTAAATATTAAAATAATAATTGGGAAAAGTTGGTTTTGAATTTAGATTTCAAGTAGTACAAAATCTAAGTTACGAATAGTTAAAAGACTTACATAAGAGATTTAAACGATTTAAAAATGTTTTAACTAATTTTGGACTCTTGGTTGTAATTTAATTAAGAACAGCAATTTTAGAAGAAACAGGTTTTTGAAAGTCAGAAGGAATGGAGATTTTGAATTAAGTATACAAATAATGAATTGTATGCAGACCATTGGAACAAACGAGTTTTAAGGAATTCTGCTTCGATTTAGTTGAAATAAGGATTTAGAAATTTAAGGAAAATGATGATTAAAATAAAATAATTTTTGACTAATGAGAATATAAAATATTATTTGAAAAAGTTTTTGAATACTGTTCGAAATTCTAAGAGGTTTGATAAATTGATTTTCGTAAAGAAAAAGTAGTCCCGAGGTAATTCCAATAAATTATTTTAACTTTGGTTGGTGATTTTGTGGATAAATTTAAATTTTGAATTATATTTCCATTAACTAAAATTTAAAATAATCAACTGATGTTCGTGGAAACGATTTTTGGAATTGAATAAATTCGAAAATATAGATCGTTTCATGATTTGGAAAATGTATTTGACAGTTTTCTGGTGCAACCGATTTAGTGATAATTGTGAACAATGGAATGAATTTTGAAATTTTATTTTTAGATTTCAATTTAAATTGAAATGAATATATGGAAACTTAAGGTGATGAACTTTGAAGTTATGAACCGTAAGATGTCGTTTAAACTATCGAAATGGTTTTTGCAAATATTCTGGAAGATTTTAAAAACCTAATTTCTTCATATGTGATGTGTTACTAACTTTTAAGCCGTATTGGAATATAAATAGTTTGATCTATCGTGAAGGAGAATTTAAAACAAATTTAGATTTGGTAGTAAATAAATGTTGGGAAGAGTAACAAAGAATAAAAGAATTATGTTTTGAAAAAAATAAAGTTGAATATTGAATTTCGAGTAAGGGTTAAAGCGATAACGGGGTCTAGGGAAACTGGAATTATTCCAACCGTAATTTGAAACGAATTGATAACCATTTGGAAGGAGATTGAATTGAAGCCATATAAATCCATAGCTACTATTTTGAAATACGCTTATTACTAGGAAAGACCAGGATCAAATATATGTTTGAAAACCATTCCAAGTAATAATACGACGTTGTTCGAGACTTGGTCAACGACGGGTGAAGACCGAGGATCTTTGGATTATTTGTTGATGTATCGGTTGGGCTGATTCCCCGAGTGGTTATAAGTGGCATGAGGTCTGAATATATTTGGAGATTTTCGGATTTTGTTCCGTTCAGACCCAGAATGGACTTGTATGGATTGTGTGCCTGACATTGTAATTGACAGCATAACACTGATTTCCGTTGACATGTTTCTGGTTTGTGACGTACGAGCTCAAAGTGGTTATGTAATGATGGAAATCAGTGGTCATGTTGTGAATGGACAATGTGACATACTTAAGATATGAAATGAGCTTGTATGATCAGGGCATTGCTTATCTAGGCATGCTTTGCGTATGAACGTGACATCGACAAACCTCACACCCCGGATGATGAGAAACTGGCGGTTAGGTTGTGCATATATATGAATTGATGATGACCGCTACAGCAGTGGGAAACCACTTATGACTTATGGAATAGGGTATGTTCGGGGGGGCCGTGTCTGGTTGAAAACCGTTGATCTACCTCGCGATTTGTATTGGTGTTCACGTCTGGATGAAAAACCCGTGAATACATTTCGTTTGTATTCCAATTGATCTTTCGTGCCAGGAATCATCAAGTTGGAAACCCAAATCTCCAATACGTGCCACACGGTTTTGGTTTGTATATATGACGACATAATATTATGGGTATTATACCGCCTAGGATTAATACATTTATTTGCGAAATGATTTCCACACTATATGTTATAATATTGAATGAGGATTTTGCGTATGAAAGCATGTTCGGTTATCATAAGATAAAACTCGCCCATTTGGTGTGCGCTTGCATTGTGTGATGTGGGACGAGCTTATGATAGCCTCATTTTCCAAAGGTCATTGCAAATTCATGTGCGCGACCGCATTAGCGGCGTTGTAACACCCCACCTCCACTAGGATCACTCCTTAGAATGTACTAGCTTTGGAGGGGCGTTATTGTGAAGGTAAACATGCACAGAGATATAGCAAGACAGAGTATATAAAAATAAATGTAAGTAAAGCAGCGGTAGCAGATAAAACTCATCATCATCATCTCAGAAAACCCACATAGTCAAGTACATAATATCAAAATGTCATGATCCAAAATATAACTCCAGTCTAGATACGTGATAACAAAATACATAATAAACATCAGTACTAATCCCCAGGAATAAAAGATAAGCCACAGCTAGCTCAGATCCATACATGAGCTATCCAACAAGCAAGTCAAAGATCCACTAAGCAGATGTAGTCCCTCCCTGAGAACCTGTGGGGGGGGGGGGGGGGGAAACGGAAGAAAAGAAGCGAAAGCAAACAGGTCAGTCAAAAAGACTGGTAAGCCCTACTACGATCAATCTATAAACTAATAAAGTTAACAGTATGATGGAAACTAAGATGAACATACTGGCAAATAGATAAAGGTGACATCACGTAGACTAGCTTAAACTTTGCACCACAGTGTACTAGCAAACCCACAAAACAGATCTTGATCCCTTAGCCCAAACTTTGGCCCAATAACATGAAGTGACCTTTGTATAAGGCCCAGCCCAACGGTCTAGTCGATCGGCTCCCTATAAACCTAACACGTCAAGTGTTGGTGTCCATACGGCCCACATGGATGTAGTCAGACTGCGCTGGGTCCACCCTTGGGTGTATCAAGCCCTCGGGTGTCAACCCCAGACACCTAAGCATTAATGCACAGTCTAAACCTACTGGTACCCGTGCCTCGAGTTTGTCCAACATCGGACTACGTGCACGTCCGTAGCCCGCCGGACCCGCACCGCTGTACCACTCAGCCGTCGCTTTGGTCGCTTACATCAGTCCAGTAATCGTGCCCCGCCCTAGCCTAGCCTCTAGGGTTGTGAATGATACCAAACTGGGATTACTGCTGGAACAGACCACGTTGCTAGGGTTTCTAAGAGGGTTAAGTGTGGTTTTAACCCCTCACTAAACCTGGATTAGATTAGCTAAGTGTAACCACTTATCCCCATCTAATCCTCGCATCCCCATTATTGGTTAAGTATTAGTGGGCCATGACTTAACCCTAATCATGAGGCATTAATTACTTAACGCACCCAACCTCTCACATTAGACATCCGTGGTTACCTGGGAAGATTTACACCACGTCTAGGTCTAACCTCGGGTCTTATGGTGCAACATGACCAACTACCCACATTAGACCCCACGTTGTGGTTACCTGGGAAGATTTACACCACAACTAGGTCTAACCTCGAGTTGGCCATATCATGTTATCTAATGTCATGTCCACTTCAAAACATATTTACAAGTTAACATATACTTGGGTAGACCTAACTTAATAGGTAAATTCCCAAGGGGTAGACCTAACTTAATAGGTAAATTCCCAATCTTTTAGTTTCATGTATTTTTAAGTTTTACCCAAACCCTCCCAACGTCATTATCTCGCTTACTTATTCGTCATAACGTATAAGGGTATAAAAGGTAACTTGGCATAACATACATGGTGAACTTCACACGTCATAATAAACATGCATACATGTTAAACTTGCAAATCATGTCATGGTGAATTCGCATAAACATGCATAGCTTATTAAATATGCATAACATGGTAAGGTGAACATGCATAATCCATTAAACTTGCATAACATGGTAAGATGAACATGCATAATCTTGCATAACATGGTAAGGTGATCTTGCATAAACATGCATAACCCATGAAACATGTAGAACATGACATAATAAGCTCGCATAAGTATGCATAACTTGTGAAACATGTAAAACATGGCATAGAAATCTCGCATATGCATGCATAACTTATGAATCACATAAAACATGACATAGTGAGTTCGCATAAGCATGCATAATCAACTAAACTCACATAAATCTCAACTTTCACCAAACATTAACTTTAAAGTTTGTAAAGTGAAGGTAAGAGGGCTTACAAATATAAACAAGCCACCAATCCACCAAATAAGATGAAGAAGCCCTTTTTAAAAACCAAAACAAAGCCTCAAATAAGAAAACCCTTTTGCAAAATCCCAAAAACACAAACTTTAGCAAATCAAACTTGCATCTTAATGAAGTATGCAAGTTATTAAGCATTCATACAACATAGAAAAGGTTGTATGATCATCATATCATCATAGGATTAAACTTTGAGGAAGGTGGAGGCTAGGGATTTTAGATGGAGGCCATTTGAGGTTTCAATTTGGCATAGTTTAGTTGCAAGATTGATTAATGAGGCTTTAGGGTAGGATTAGGGGTATATTTATAGAGAATTAGAGTGTTTTAGGCCCTAGGATTAACCCTAGATTAGGTTTGGCCCGTCAGATCTTAGAATTCTCCAGAACCAAGCCACTTGACCCAACCCAAATCAGAAATGGTGCACCAGGCTGAACTGCCTGGGCACCCCCTGTCGACAGGGCTGTCGACAGGGCAGTCGACACCCTGGGTGCCCTGTCGACATGCCTGTCGACATGGGCCCCCTGGCGGGAATTTTCCCGCCTAACCCTGATTAGCCCAAATCCTTGATTTTAATTTGAAATTTAAATCTGTCTTTAGCATAGAGATTTCTGAAAACTTCAATGGGCCCTAACCGGGTCATACGGACTCCGATTTTCGAAAACTCGGACTCTATTTCGCGTATTTTTCCGAGACGATCGCAATGGCATAGCCCGTTTCCCCTGATTCTGATTTTTGAATTAAATTCTGCCTCGATTTATGTTATAACAGTTTATTGAAAATACGGGTTGTTATATCCTCCCCTCCTTAAAGGATTTCGTCCCCGAAACCTTTAAGTTAGGAAGAACGTATCCTACCATCCAACATCCATCTACTCAAAACATCATCCACGAGCAGCCATTGTCCTTAAAAGATTCTAAATGCTGTAGGAACATATGCAAAAGTGTGTGTATATGTACTTATCTAATGCAATGATAAATGCAAAATATGTTAGTGAAATGTATCCACATGTATGCAAATCCCTAACATAATGTATAATCTCTATATGCGTGCTCAATCATACATCCATATGCAACATCCAAGTGATTGCATACAAATTTCATCCAAGAATAAGCATAAACACTCATGCACATGCAATATGAGGAGTGTGTGAGCCGATCTAGTGCCTAATGTGTATCATGCATCCACGAGCGACCACTTGCAAACACTTGCAACCACTTGCAACCATCAACCATAACATGTCTCAAGCACATGTTTCATCCAAAGGGTTTCTACCTAAGGTTCTCATGACAAGCTTAGTACGATAACTAGATAAATATGGATTAGCAAAGAGAAAGATATACTAGCAAAGGGAAGAGATTGAGAGTGTACCCTCAAACAGGAATGGATAAAGCCCACGCATCTTCTCCTCGGTTTCCCAAGTTGCATCCTCTTCGGCTTCACCCCATTGAACTTTCACTAACCTGACCTCGCGATTCCTTAGCTTCTTGGTCTCTGTCCCCAAGATACGAATCGGAGCTTTCCTTAAAGTTGCTTCTTTCTCTACCTCCACGTCTTCAAGCATGCTAGGCTCAACCACCTCAGCGGACTCATGCAGGCACTTTCGGAGATGCGAGACATGAAAGACATTATGCACTCCGGACAACTTCTCGGGCAATTGCACTCTATAAGCCATCTTCCCAATTCTCTCAATGATGGGGAAGGGTCCAACAAATCTCGGTGCTAGCTTCCCAACAGCTCCAAATCGGACCACATTCCGCAAAGGAGAAACCTTCACGAAAACCTTGTCCCCCAACCTCAAACTCCAATTCGGACCTCCGCCTGTCAGCATAGGATTTCTGCCGGTCTTGGGCCGCTTTCATCCGTCTTCTAATCAACTCAACCTTCTCGGATGTATCCCTAATCATGTCGGGTCCAAGTATAAGCTTATCCGTGGATTCCCACCAACATGTAGGTGACTTGCACGGCCTCCCATATAAAGCCTCAAAGGGTGCCATCCCTATGCTCGCCTGATAACTGTTGTTGTATGCAAACTCGACAAGAGGGAGATGGTCTTCCCAAGCACCACCAAAATCTAGAATGCAAAGCCTCAACAAGTCCTCAAGTACCCTATTCACCCTTTCTGTCTGGCCGTCTGTTTGTGGGTGATAGGCCGTACTCAGGTTCAACTTCGTGCCCATAGCCTCCTGCAAGCTGTTCCAGAACTGACTAGTAAAGATGGGGTCCCGGTCACTGACTATGCTGGAAGGGACTCCATGTAGTCGCACTATCTCACGAAGATACACTGATGCTAGTCCAGATGCTGTCCTTTTGCTCTTTACTGGGATAAAGTGAGCACTCTTCGTGAGCCTATCCACAATGACCCATATGCTCGTATTCCCCTTCCTGGACCTCGGAAGCCCATCAATAAAGTCCATAGAAATGCTCTCCCACTTCCATAGCGGGACCTCTAGCGGATGTAATAGCCCACCGGGCTTCTTTGATTCAGCTTTGACTCTTTGACAAATAACACATCTCGAGACAAACTCCGCCACATCCTTTTTCATTCCGGGCCAGAAGAAAACGCGCTTCATGTCCTTATACATCTTATCACCCCCTGGATGTATGGTCATCTTGGAGCGATGTGCTTCCTCGAGGACTTTCCTCACCAAGTCTTCTGCCATCGGGACACAAAGCCTTCCATCTCTCCTCAGCCAACCCCTATCGTCTATAGAATATCGAGCAAGGTGACTAGATGTCTCCCCTCGAACCAGCTTATCCAAGATCTCAATTATCTGAGGGTCTTCCTTTTGCGAAGCCCCAACTCGATCTAGGAGGGTAGGCCTGAGCTCTAAGGATGCCAAGGAACCGGTCACTGACTCCATTGCCACAGAGAAATCAAAGGTCGCTAAGAACTCTAAATTCTTCATCTCAACAAATAGAGGACTTAGTGTCACCCTCTTCCTACTCAATGCATCCGCTACAACATTCCCCTTGCCAGGGGTATAGGATATCTCAAAATCATAGGAAGCCAAAAATTCCATCCATCTCTGCTGTCTTAAGTTCAGATCCTTCTGCGAAAAGAGATATTTCAAAGACTTATGATCAGTATATAACTCAAATCTCTCTCCCAGAAGATAATGACGCCATGCTTTGAGAGCATATACAATCGCTGCCAGCTCTAGATCATGAGTGGGATAGTTCCTCTCATGCACCTTCAGTTGCCTCCCACCAAAGCATATAACTCTGCCCTCTTGCATCAGAACGGCACCCAATCCCGTGCCACAAGCATCAGTGTACACGGTAAATATCTTACCACCATCGGGTAAGGCTAGAACTGGTGCGGAGGTAAGGGCTCTTTTGAGTCTCTGATAAGCAAGCTCACAATCCATATCCCAAGCAAAGACTAAGTTCTTCTTCGTCAACTTAGTAAGAGGAGCAGATATCTTTGCGAAGTCTTTAATGAACTTCCGATAGAAACCCGCAAGACCCAGAAAGCTTCTCACCTCGGTTGCATTCCTTGGAGTCTTCCAATCCTGAACTGCAACCACCTTAGCGGGATCCACTGCCAAGCCTTGCTTGGATACGATATGCCCAAGAAATCTGACTTCCCTTCTCCAGAAGTGGCACTTGGAGAATTTGGCTCTTAACCGGTGTGCTCGGAGTGTGTCCATCACCTCTACTAGGTGCCTCGCATGTTCTTCCTCATCCTTGGAGAAGACCAGAATATCATCAACAAAGACTACGACAAACTTATTCAAGAACTCCCGAAACACCCTACTCATCAAATCCACAAAATATGCGGGTGCATTCGTCAGACCGAACGGCATAACAAGCCATTCAAAGAATCCGTCTGGAGTTCTGAATGCAGTCTTGTCTATACTGTCTTCAGCCACTCTGAGCTGATGAAAACCCGTAGCAAGGTCAAGCTGAGAGAAAACAGAAGCACCAACAAGTTGATCGAAGAGATCGTCGATCCTTGGTAACGGGTGTCGGTTCTTCTTAGTCAGCTTATTCAATTCTCTATAATCCACACAGAGTCGAAGAGAGCCATCTGCTTTAGTTGCAAACACCACAGGCGCTCCCCATTCGGATATACTCCTTCTGATGAAGCCCTTCTCAAGCAATTCTTTCACTTGTTTGCTCAACTCCCGTCTCTCACGCGGAGCCATATGCCGAACGGGCAAAGAAACAGGCTTAGCATTATCTACCAGATAGATGCGAAAGTCAATCTCTCGTTTAGGGGGCAACCCCTTAACTTCTTCAAACACATCTGGATAATCTCGGACCACCCTTACAGACTGAAGGGCATCCTCTGATGAGTCGAGAGATTCTAGATAGCATAACATGACGGGATTCTTCGGATTGCATGAAATCTCTAAGGTGTTGCCCAGGCGAGTCACAAGCCTTACAACCCTATGCTCACAATCCAGAATGGCTCCATATCTAGACAGCCAATCCATGCCCAAGATTAATCCGTATCCCCTGAAACCTAGAACATACGCACTACACAAGAACTCAACGCTGAGTATAGAGATCCTTAGATCCTCACATATCATGGATAGATGAGCGGAACCCCCAATGGGATTCGAAACACAAACGGGATCATCCACTAAGCTAGTACTGATGTGCAAACTATCAACAAGATCAGATGAAATAAAGCTATGTGATGCACCGGAATCAAACAAGGTACGTACTGGAAGATCAGAGATATAAACAAGGTTCTCAACAGAAACACTACCTCTCTCGGGAACCGAAGCGGCATTGAGAGCATGAACTTGCCCTCCTGAAGATCCAGCCTGTCCTTTCTTCTTTGGGCAGTCTTTGCTGAAGTGCCCAGTCTCTCCACAAGAAAAGCATCCACCACTAAGCTTCCTTTTCTTCTTCCTGCAATCTTTAGCAAAATGCCCAGCTATGCCACAGTAATTGCACTTCCCCTTGCCTTTGTTGTTGCCCTTCTTGTTCTTATTCTGATTTCCTTGACTGCTTTGACCTTGGTTGCCTTTGCCTTGAGAATCAGCCTTCTTTGCTTGAGTATCGCCTGACTTGACTTCCTTCTTTCCCTCTCCCTGGAGCAGAGCCATATTGACCAAACTCTCGAAAGTGGCTCCATGCGGAATATGTGACATCGCCAAGCCCTGTAGCGGCTCATTCAATCCTCTGGCAAATCGAAGAGCCTTCTTCTCCGGGGTGTTTACTATATCCAAACCAAAGCGGGCCAGCTGATTGAACTTGTTCACATACTCCTTGACTGACATATCCCCTTGCTTTAGAGCAAGGAACTTCTCCATTTGTAGATTTGCTTCAGCTGAAGATAGAATCTTGGTCACAAATCTAGCCCTCAAATCGGCCCAAGTCTCAACGGGCCTCGTCCCATTGGTGACTTCCCACCAATAGGCCGCCTCATCCTTCAAGAGCCATACAGTCAATAAGATCTTCCTCTCATCATCTATTCCAAAGATGGCAAACAAGTCCTCCGTGTCCTTCAGCCAATTCCTAGCTTCAACGAAAGATTCTGTGCCTAGGAAATTCTTGCCCCCCATTGCCTTGAAGTCTTTACACACCTTTGTAAATTCAATCTGAGGATGCTGAGGGGGAGGAGGAGGAAGAGGAGCCTCAGCAACAGGAGGGGGAACATTAGCAACGGGAGGGGGAATATTAACTGCTGGAGGAGGGGGAACAGGGACCACCGGAGGAGGGATATTAGGGATAGGATTTTCAACTACAGGAGGAGGAGTGGGAGTAGGGTTGGCGGGACCAGCTGCCGCCCTAGCTTCTAGGAGTCTCCTATACCAGAGTGGTACGTTCACCCCATCGGGGATGTCAAGATTCTCAGCCATACTGAAACAAAAGATAAGATAAGATTAGGTCAAGGGAACGAAGGATAACGCTGATGGCTTTTTGGGGATTAGCCTTAAAATAATCTAGACTTTATTTTGGAAAATACTTAGTAGGTTTTTGGAAAATAGTTTTTTAAAAAAGGGTTTTTTTTTTTTCAAAAGTTTTGTTCAATCTTGTAAACCTTGTGCTCTGATACCAAATGTAACACCCCACCTCCACTAGGATCACTCCTTAGAATGTACTAGCTTTGGAGGGGCGTTATTGTGAAGGTAAACATGCACAGAGATATAGCAAGACAGAGTATATAAAAATAAATGTAAGTAAAGCAGCGGTAGCAGATAAAACTCATCATCATCATCTCAGAAAACCCACATAGTCAAGTACATAATATCAAAATGTCATGATCCAAAATATAACTCCAGTCTAGATACGTGATAACAAAATACATAATAAACATCAGTACTAATCCCCAGGAATAAAAGATAAGCCACAGCTAGCTCAGATCCATACATGAGCTATCCAACAAGCAAGTCAAAGATCCACTAAGCAGATGTAGTCCCTCCCTGAGAACCTGTGGGGGGGGGGGGGGGGGGAAACGGAAGAAAAGAAGCGAAAGCAAACAGGTCAGTCAAAAAGACTGGTAAGCCCTACTACGATCAATCTATAAACTAATAAAGTTAACAGTATGATGGAAACTAAGATGAACATACTGGCAAATAGATAAAGGTGACATCACGTAGACTAGCTTAAACTTTGCACCACAGTGTACTAGCAAACCCACAAAACAGATCTTGATCCCTTAGCCCAAACTTTGGCCCAATAACATGAAGTGACCTTTGTATAAGGCCCAGCCCAACGGTCTAGTCGATCGGCTCCCTATAAACCTAACACGTCAAGTGTTGGTGTCCATACGGCCCACATGGATGTAGTCAGACTGCGCTGGGTCCACCCTTGGGTGTATCAAGCCCTCGGGTGTCAACCCCAGACACCTAAGCATTAATGCACAGTCTAAACCTACTGGTACCCGTGCCTCGAGTTTGTCCAACATCGGACTACATGCACGTCCGTAGCCCGCCGGACCCGCACCGCTGTACCACTCAGCCGTCGCTTTGGTTGCTTACATCAGTCCAGTAATCGTGCCCCGCCCTAGCCTAGCCTCTAGGGTTGTGAATGATACCAAACTGGGATTACTGCTGGAACAGACCACGTTGCTAGGGTTTCTAAGAGGGTTAAGTGTGGTTTTAACCCCTCACTAAACCTGGATTAGATTAGCTAAGTGTAACCACTTATCCCCATCTAATCCTCGCATCCCCATTATTGGTTAAGTATTAGTGGGCCATGACTTAACCCTAATCATGAGGCATTAATTACTTAACGCACCCAACCTCTCACATTAGACATCCGTGGTTACCTGGGAAGATTTACACCACGTCTAGGTCTAACCTCGGGTCTTATGGTGCAACATGACCAACTACCCACATTAGACCCCACGTTGTGGTTACCTGGGAAGATTTACACCACAACTAGGTCTAACCTCGAGTTGGCCATATCATGTTATCTAATGTCATGTCCACTTCAAAACATATTTACAAGTTAACATATACTTGGGTAGACCTAACTTAATAGGTAAATTCCCAAGGGGTAGACCTAACTTAATAGGTAAATTCCCAATCTTTTAGTTTCATGTATTTTTAAGTTTTACCCAAACCCTCCCAACGTCATTATCTCGCTTACTTATTCGTCATAACGTATAAGGGTATAAAAGGTAACTTGGCATAACATACATGGTGAACTTCACACGTCATAATAAACATGCATACATGTTAAACTTGCAAATCATGTCATGGTGAATTCGCATAAACATGCATAGCTTATTAAATATGCATAACATGGTAAGGTGAACATGCATAATCCATTAAACTTGCATAACATGGTAAGATGAACATGCATAATCTTGCATAACATGGTAAGGTGATCTTGCATAAACATGCATAACCCATGAAACATGTAGAACATGACATAATAAGCTCGCATAAGTATGCATAACTTGTGAAACATGTAAAACATGGCATAGAAATCTCGCATATGCATGCATAACTTATGAATCACATAAAACATGACATAGTGAGTTCGCATAAGCATGCATAATCAACTAAACTCACATAAATCTCAACTTTCACCAAACATTAACTTTAAAGTTTGTAAAGTGAAGGTAAGAGGGCTTACAAATATAAACAAGCCACCAATCCACCAAATAAGATGAAGAAGCCCTTTTTAAAAACCAAAACAAAGCCTCAAATAAGAAAACCCTTTTGCAAAATCCCAAAAACACAAACTTTAGCAAATCAAACTTGCATCTTAATGAAGTATGCAAGTTATTAAGCATTCATACAACATAGAAAAGGTTGTATGATCATCATATCATCATAGGATTAAACTTTGAGGAAGGTGGAGGCTAGGGATTTTAGATGGAGGCCATTTGAGGTTTCAATTTGGCATAGTTTAGTTGCAAGATTGATTAATGAGGCTTTAGGGTAGGATTAGGGGTATATTTATAGAGAATTAGAGTGTTTTAGGCCCTAGGATTAACCCTAGATTAGGTTTGGCCCGTCAGATCTTAGAATTCTCCAGAACCAAGCCACTTGACCCAACCCAAATCAGAAATGGTGCACCAGGCTGAACTGCCTGGGCACCCCCTGTCGACAGGGCTGTCGACAGGGCAGTCGACACCCTGGGTGCCCTGTTGACATGCCTGTCGACATGGGCCCCCTGGCGGGAATTTTCCCGCCTAACCCTGATTAGCCCAAATCCTTGATTTTAATTTGAAATTTAAATCTGTCTTTAGCATAGAGATTTCTGAAAACTTCAATGGGCCCTAACCGGGTCATACGGACTCCGATTTTCGAAAACTCGGACTCTATTTCGCGTATTTTTCCGAGACGATCGCAATGGCATAGCCCGTTTCCCCTGATTCTGATTTTTGAATTAAATTCTGCCTCGATTTATGTTATAACAGTTTATTGAAAATACGGGTTGTTATAGGCGTGGTCCGGTGGATTTCCCAACATTAAAATAAATCCTAAAAACAATTGTTTTATGTTCTCACACCAGTCCCATGACTGACCTGGAGCAAATTGTTCCTTCCTAACTCTGGGTGCCCATAAATTTCCATACGGGTAGCTAGAAATTTAGTTGCAGGTTTAGATTTTAGAGCCGGATTCAGATTTGAAGCTAGAGTCTTGTTTTGATGTTTTCTTCTTCCGCTGAGAGCATTGGACTTCCGCTGAGTATATATGGTAATCTAATATCTCTTGTAATCTCTGATGTAATCAATGAAATGAAATAAAAGTTCTGTTATTTTTGTCCAAATATATGTAAGTACCCATAACTTTCTGTCTTTGTGAACGATTTAAGCTGGCTTAATTATCGGCAAGAATCGGGCAAAAAGGCGGGTCGTTACAGAAGATTACTAATAAAAGGGTACCAAATAAACTAATACCTGAATTAAGCAAATTTAAAAGAAATTGTAATGTATCTCAATCGTGCATTTCAAATTATTAAATGAAGACATTTATCCACTGCAAAATAAGCATTCACCTTTGCAGTCCTTCCATTATAAGTAATGATTTGGTATATAATCTGCAACACAAGATATCAGGAACTAAATTATCCCAATTATCATCATTTTAATAATAATTAATGGATGTGATTAAAGTAAGACAAGGCTGATTATCATTTTCTAGAAATACAAAATACCCCGTTTATCACCCAGTAATACTCTGGTTATCAAAACATATTATATTTGATTTGCTATACACTTCAGTTTAAGTTTTTGTGAGCGTTCTTCCTGTTAAAATTAATTTGTGACCAATTCAGTTACATTTATATCAAAACTTCTGCCTTAATCATTGTTTCTTTGCTCCGACAACGTTGCTATTACATTTTCAAATCAATTTATAGATGCATTCTCTATTTCCGTTACAACTTATACAATACGGGAGAAAAACCAAAAGGAATGAAAAAGAATTGCAGAAACAAAATTCTCTAGTGAGTTACTTCAAATCACCAAAAATGAAAGACTTTAGTTCAGTCCTACATGCAAAAGATAGATCATTCACGAATCCATCATTTAGATTCTATATGATGGAGCTTTGGGTATGGTACCATTTTTTTTGGTTTCACTCTATAATAAATTTAAAACTACCACATAATAAGTTTGGTTCCCAATACACAGGTGCAGATAAATAATTGCAACGAGATATAGAAAATAAATGCTAAAAGCTAGAGATTGAGTGAAAGTAGCAGGCATCATCTCCCAGTAATGACGAGAAATCACCTGTCGCTAATGCTGCAAAGGAAACCTTGCCAATGTCGCAACCGCCGCCCTTCCCTATGATAAGAACCCTGCCAAAGCAAGAGCTTCCTCAGTTGCCTAAGTTACCAAGTTTGAACTACTTCCAATGCCATAGTAATTTTAAGTCAGTGATAATACCTGATATTGCAAGGATAACTTTGTTTATAGTTCTAGCACTAAACAGGAAGCTTAAAGTACATAATAGATAAGAAATTTTTAACAAAATATAAAAGAAAACTAACAAAATACATATATCCAATCAACTTCGGGCCTCCAAGAGATTTACGACGTTATTAGAACTAGTATGTATGGCTTCAAGAATTTCTTTAAATGTCACATTTATCACTGCAAAATTGTTTCATATCTTTGCTCTCTATTATTCAATTTTTAATTTGTTATTTAACTCATATACGCTGGCAAATTCTCTTTTCATTTGTCTTCTGAGATTTGCTTAGTTCGTGGAGACAAAATCTATATGAGTTTGTTGGAATGAATTAAATATCTCTATCTAGTTCTTGAATCATACAACTCATATGTACAAATGCTAGTGACATGTATGAAAAATGGGAGATTGTTATATTATATTTAATAGTTAGATACCAAAAAGAAAAGTAAAAAAGGAGTACAATGATAGTTCAGTTTTCTCAGCACTTGGATATTATTGGCTAATTGCTATTAAGTATCATTGCTGCCACCAAACCTTGCATTAAATATTAATTTGGTAAGGAGCAGGCTTAATTAGACTCTTGTTCAAATGTAACAGCAGCTCACATGCAGCTATCATAGTAGTTAGAATTGTACTAGTTTAAGTCCCGGCTTGGTTTATATTCCTTCCATATTAATTACATTGCACCATTGTTTTTAGTAGTACTATTTCAAATAATATAAACTTCTCCAAATGAGGCAAATTAGCAACAACCAATAAAAAAACAAGTAAAGAAGAAAACAGAAGGAAGTCAGGTACAAAAGAAAACAGAAGCAAGTCTCTCTATTTTGCAAAATTATAATGTATGTTCTAAGTTGCAGATTACATACTCTATTAAATTATTATTTACGGATACCAACGACTTGCAGTGATCTGCAGCCTAGAAAGCAATATTACATGAAAAACAATTTAGTGGAATCAATATAACATGAAAATTTAATTTATCACAACTATATATCAATAACTACATTCCAAAGGAGTATTGTAATTTAATGAAAATAGGTATCTTTACGTATAGCAATAGGAAAAGAAATCCGAAATTAACCATATTCGAAGATAGACAATGGTACTGAGAATGAGTAAATAAAACTTTTTAACTTCAAAGATAGATAAAATGAAAAAAGAAGTTCGAACTACTTTGGATTATTTAAGTATGCTGGATAGTATATATTTTTGGCTATAATCTGGACAGAGTTTATACACAAATACGAGAAACAACACAATCTTTTCTGATCTCCTGAAAGGCAAATCACAAATACCAAAAACTCGGATTGTAGTATCATTATCTTCCAATACAAAATCAATTTGCATCTAAAACAATCGAGTTTATTCTCTGTAAGTAAAAAAAAAGTAAGATACACTTACTAAATCACCACGTTTCAGCCTTAACAGTCTCGAAATCTCGAATGTCTCTTCCCATTGCAAATATCAACCCAGTACCCATAGTTTTCATGCATACGCTCAGTCTTTCACTAATGCTACAACATCAAGCTCGGATTTTCAGGGCATCGAAAGCTCCCCTAATTTCAAGAAATCGATGCCATGTGCAACATTCCTCTCAAAATCGATCCTGGAATCTAAGAATAGATCGATCGAATTGATTAGATGAAGGGTCGAACTCTCAGAATTTGAACGTGAACACGAAACCGTGGTTTAGATCAGGGTTAGAGAACGATCCAATAGGGCGAAGGACGGTGTTACGGAACTCCGCGTCTGAGACGACCCGAACTTCCCCGTAAAGGAAAGCACAGATAGAATTGAGGACAAGACAAAATAGAATGCAGACGGAAGAACATTTCATTGTTATTACAACAATTCCATCAGATACAAGAATATACAGAGTATAAATGAATAAATTACATTTGATAAATATCAGAGATTTACAATAAATTACATAGCAGCAGAAAAATATACAAAACACAACTGAAAGTGATACACGGATATAGAGCTTTCCGAGCATCGTTCCAGCTGTAATTCAGGATCCTGTGAATATAAATCTGCAAAACCAAAACTACTAGCTGCCCGTGTAGAAAATAGGGGCACCCAGAGTTTAGGTTGAAACAATAAACTCCAGGTCAGTCATGTGACTGGTGTGAGAACTAAAACAATTATTAATCTTTATTTTAAAGTTCGGTAAAACAAGGGACCACGCCGCATAACACGGAACGGGTTTCCTCCCAAGAATACCAGTGCATAAAACAAACAGCGCAATGCTAAATAAAGAAAAATGAAACTGTTATAAGACTCAGGTCCCATCACACAATGCAATGTAAGCCGGAGGATAGGGTTTTTACCTTATAACAGCCAAAGCATGCTTGATACGTTTAAAACACATTATTTGATACTATTATGGGTGTATAGTGTCAAAACAATTTCAATCATAAATATCAATCATAGGCGGCATGAATGACCCATACCACAATGTCGCCATACTAGGTTCTATAAATAAAACCGCAATATCACGTATTGGAAATTGGATTTCCGTCATGGGTCGAGGCAAGGGGCAAGCTCCTCTCCGCGTTCGAGACACTCTAGCAATCCCTCAGGACCCCACTATGATCCTTTGGAACCTCCAAGGCCGGTCCTCTCTTACTTTTGAGGATTGGCAATTCCTGAACACACGTTTCCCGGTCCTTACAGACCTATATCCGAGGTGCCTCGCATTCCAACAACCACACAGGTGAAAAGTATATAAATGTCAGGGCTGGTAGGTCACTGACACCACCCTAGCTAGAAAGAAACATCGTGCACTCCTTGGGTCCGTCTCCCGTTTTTGACTTATACCGAGGTGTGAGGCTCGCGAATTCACGCTATACACAAAGATACGCCACACAGGCCGTGCTTTGATCATCAACCACAAGACTTTGCTTTTCAATAGAAGCCCTGATCAATTGCCACTTACGCGTGCCACACTGGCAATTCACTCCTTGCGACTGATGTCCATCGATATACAACCCCTGAGCTCGTACGTCTCAGAGAAGGGCATTAAGCAAGAGAATAAATTCTCCGTCGCCAAGCAGATGTATATTTAATAGTGATCAATCAACACAGAATAAAATCCAGTGTCAAACACACAATCCATTTACAAGTTCGCTCGGGGTCTGAACGAAACCGTAGGCACTTTCCTCGCATATCCATCCATCTCCAAGTACGTCTGGACGATCACCAACTGTTTTCCTTATCTTGGGTGTACAGCCCAATCAAGATCATAAGTAATCACCCAAACGATGTGAAGACTTCCGGTCTTCAACCACCTTCTTCATCTTCGACATCTCGTCGAATCGGTTATTCAGAATGGGTATAAACCCGGCCTTTCTGAATAACCCACGTATATGATAAACAAATGTTACACAAACACAACAGATGCCTCATTCCAATTCAGAATATTCTTTTATTCACGAAATCACATTCTTAGGGAAAGGTTCCCATTAATTTTATCCAAGATAAATTCTTCTAAATTTATTCTATAATCTTTCTTTGGATATCATTTCAAACTAGTCGGGATTAGCGAGCCACACCGAAGTAATTATTTATTTTATTTCCCAATCCCAACCTATTCATCTCATGGAGCAAAACTGGTAATACTGCATACCTAACACCACGGTATTATCGGTAAAATTAATTACCATTTCACGTTCAAATCTAATTAAAGATTTAACTATTGTTTTGGAGCAAAACTGGTGATACTCCACTCTCGATCACCTTTCAGTTTTGATAATTTAAATTATCAGTTCACATTTTAATCTAATTAAAGATTCATTAAAACTCCACTTAGTTTTAATCTTTTCAAAAATCAACATCTTGCCTTTAACTGGGCTAAAGAACCACTGTCATCTAAAACACGATTCACGATAAACCCAAATCACATTTGATATTAAATACAAGGCTCTGAATGAAAAATATACCGGCTTATATTCAATATCAAATTCTGAAACCAACAAATATCGTATTAGAAATAACGATATAAAATATATCTTTCAAATTCCCATAACAATATCTGTATAGTCACGAAATCTAACATCGAAATATTCTGAAGATAATTTCGATTCAACTCCCGTCCAATCCACGTATTGGGAATATTGATTATTTTTAAAATCACTTTCAAATTCAATTTATTTATTTCAAAAATAAATTGATTTTAATTCTAGTTCAAAACTAGTTCATTTCGATAAAAATCTATTTTTATCATTTCAAATGTGGAGTTTTCATCCCAGTTTTTCCCAAATCATTTCTTATGATTTTACACAAATTGTAGATATTTTTAATAATTTTAACAAGGCCCGTACAGTCGATTTCCATCAACGGCCATCGAACTGCACTTACAATGACCTTTTCCAAATTTGATTTGGACATAATTCCAAATCCGACCGTTAGATTTCAAATTTCTAATATTCATTGGAAAGCTCTTTTCGATACGAACCCAACGGTTCCGGTTTTAGGAGAATCCGATGGTCGGATCTCACGCAATGTCAATTCGAAGTCAATGGTCGAAATTCACGAACTGCCGCGGCGAGGCGCGTTCTATTCAGGCCATTATATATATAACATATATATATTATATATATTTTGTCGATTTCCTTTTTAAACGTATTTTATAAATCGTTTTGAATTCGTTTTCAAAACCATTTCAACTCTATATTCAATTTCATATCAAAATTGAATATTTCATATCATTACTATATAAATGATAATATTTTAAAAACGTTATATTTTGAAATCACTACCTTTTCTATATTCATTATAAAAACGAATATAATCGATATAAATATCGTTCACGTCAAAAGTGCGCAAATCTAATCAACACGGCTTTATATATTTCAGTAAATTCGTTGTTCTATTCAACAAATGAATATTTATTCCATTCAACACATGAATTTTCTTTCAACACACGACCAATCTCAACACACGAGTACTGTCAACACATCACTATTTTTGTTATGTAAAATATTTTATAAAATTTTGGTATCTATCGTTTGATTTTTAATTAGACTCCTACTGGGAAGTAGTTCTAATTTTAAATATGATAAAGATGTAAATTTTATTATTTAAAATATTTTACTCAACACATGAACATCATCAACACATGACTATTTATTCTATTTAACACATGAATTTTCTTTTATAATGTTCATTATTTTCCCGATTGGAATGAGGCCCAATCAATTACCATATAACGTTAATTATATGGATTCCATACAACACATGTATATAATAGCAACGATAAACAATCAACCATCATCCAAAGTGCACCACACAACTGCATAGGCATCAAATATGAATAATTAACGCTTACACAGTCTGTCGACCAATCGATCGACATACCATTAAATAATTGGGATTAGTGTGCGCCAAATATCATCCCAACACCCGTATGGAGTTTCAAATCAACAAACACAGATTTTTATTTGTGCAGTTGGGTGACATGTAAAATTTATCGTCCCAATCAATATCAGTCAAATCAGTGTATATAAACAAATCGGCCGATTTGTTTATAAATTTTTATTTATTCACATTCACGTTAAAAATTATATTTTTAACGAAAATTAATTCATTTCAACTATCTACATTTTATTATTGCTTTCACATCAACATCACAAACAAATTTTCACAACACATCAATCAAACAAACAAGCCATCCGTGGTCTGTGGATGACGGGTGTCGGGTGCTGCTAAGCACCGTCTGCATCCTAGTATATATATATAACTAGAAAAGAAATTTAGAGTGAGAAGTTCTCACCAATAGCTATCCCAACTCCACGACACTTCTTATGTAGAAGTCATTGCTATACTCGCCTTTTGTCACTTTCGTTGCCCGTATTCACTACATATATAAAAATCACATTTTTATATGGTTGCTATGTATATAAAAATCATATTTTTATCATTACTCCATATGGGTAAAAATTCTATTTTTACGTCGCTACTATATAGATAAAAATTCTATTTTTACATCGCTGCTATATAGAAAAAAATTCTATTTTTACATCGCTACTATATAGATAAAAATTCTATTTTTACATCGCTACTATATAGATAAAAATTCTATTTTTACATCGCTACTATGTAGATAAAATTCTATTTTTACCACGCTATTCTCTATATAAAGATTTCACCTTTTTAAATATAAATATTATTTTCTATTTCATAGAAATTATATTTTCAATACACTACTTACATAAAAATAGTATTTTTATATCTTCTACTATATAAAGGTCATATTTTTGATTCACTACATATATAAAGATCAAATTTTTAACACTTCTATAATGTAAAAATCATATTTTTATCCTTGTACAATATAAAAGATTATATTTTTATAACTCTACAATATAAAGACAATATTTTTAGCCTTTCTATAATATAAAAATATCAACTTTGCTAAGCTAAAAATCATAGCCTTTCTAGAAAAAAACAACCTTTTCTTTTCTAAAAATCGCAACTTTCATGTTCTAAAAATCAATTCCTTCATGTTATAAAAATCCGACCCTTTATACATTAAAAATCGGCCCTATAATATATTCAGATTTTAAAAGAAAAATAAAAATAAAATAGATAAAAGATCACCGGGGTGGGTCGGATTTGCTGTCGGCGTTGAAGGAGGGTGGTGGCCATCAATCTAGGCGGCGCGGTGGTCAGGGCATGAGGTAGTGGGGTCGGGCGCGGTTGAGGGTGGTGCGGCACAGGTTGGTGGCGAGGCCCTCGAATGGGCGGCGCGGGGTCTTGGGCGATCGACAGAGCGAGGGAGGGCGGCGTCACGCGCGCGACGGCGCTGCCCGGGGGGAGCGGCGGCTCCTCCCCCTTCTCCGTCTTGCTTTTTCCCTTTTTATTATTTTAGAAATGAAATCGGGGGGGGGGGGGGGGCAGAGGGTATAAGGGAAGAGAGAGGGATTTTAATTAAGTTTTTTGTATTATTTTAGTTTCAAAAAGTTGACTTTTACATACGACCTCTAAACGAGGCCTACCGCCTGTCGTCCATAGCGTTTCACCCCCATTCCGAACACAATGGGATATGTATCGTAGGCTGATTCGATCGTTTCGATCAACTTTCGTCAAAATAACTCTATATATTGAATTTGAACGAGCATTTCAATTTGCTGGGGTCACATACTAACTCTTTAAATCCCAGAAAAATATTTTCTAGCTTCGTATTGACGATACGGTCCTAACAAAACTAGTTTCGTCGAATTCTGAGACCGATAGACAAATGGTCATTTTCCAGTCGATTAAAATAAACTTAAACTGGTTAAACGCGTATTCCTTTGCCACACTCACATATTGATTCGAAAAATTATGAAATTTGGAATCTAGCAATAATTTGACATCACGGATCCGACAAAAGTGGTTTCTTCGAAATCCGAGGTCGTTTGCAAAATTCCCATTTTTAAGGGCTTGAATTCCATAGCGACTATTCAGAATTTTCAACTGGACATATCTTTTGATTCCCGCTATGAAATTCCGATTTTTCGGATTCGTTGGAAAGATATTCCCAAATAGATCCTATTATTTTTGGTTTCGCTAAAATCCGGTTTTTTTGCACCCGGTATATTCAATTGAAGTTTGAAATCGAATTTTCAATTCTATTTATAATTATATATAATTATTTATATTCCAACGACGACGTATATAATATATACGTTCTAATTCTATTAAAAATAAATTTCTCGTCGGTATTATTTAAAATAATTCATTTTAAATATGCAAAATTCATTAAAATTGCCAAAATAAAAATTTTAAACTGGCTCGCATTTCCAGGTTGTTACAATCTCCCCCACTTAAAACTTTTCGTCCTCGAAAAGGAACAAAGTCGAAAGTGGTTTGATTAATCAACTCTACGTTCGATCTGGCTTCCATTCTCCAACTTTTCAGTTTCTGAGAATTTTCAAATTCTTCAGAAATTTGGCTAATACCCTAAATTTTCGAAAAATTTCGCCATAACCTCCCCTGCACCGGGAGCCACGTGAAAATCCCGAAATTGCCATACAGGCCTTCTGATCTCAAAAAGAAAAAGAAAAAGCCAAGCGGCTAGCCAATCGGCTCATAAAATCATCATCACCCAAACAAAACAGTAAATTATAGTAAACATATACCTATTTGTCGGGCAAACAAACTTTATTCTCTGCTCTAGCCTCCTTGCTATGACCTGTTCAATGTAAGTACTTGTATATGCAAGCAAATGTGACCAATTTTCAATACAATTCAATATGTGATTCAATTAGGCTAAATGGTTCAAAATTATTAACAAATAAACAAACAACACAAACATCAATCAATTAGTGAATTAGAGTTTCAAATTCATAATTTTGATATATATACAAAAATTATGTTTTTGATGTCAATTCACAATAATGTATTCTAGCTATATTTTGGTTCTCACACCAGTCTAATGGAAATATTTAGAAATCACACCTTCGAAACACGAACATAAATACTGATGATGTGGCCACATCACCAGAATTATCCCCGGGTGTCTAGAATGTGATTCTATATCTATCCAGTATATTAAAACTTCGAATATACGTTCATGACGCGTATACGCAAAATCTTTATATACTCGATTGTCCAAATTCAAAATAAATAAATTGTCAAATACGTTTAAAATGGTTTAAATTTCAAAACAAAATTGTTTTCATCTGAAAAATATACTCTTCACACTCGTTCTTGGATATTACGGATCTTATCTCTAACGAGTCATTCTAATTGGATATTACTAATCCAATACCTGATGAATTCTTTCGTATGGTTCTAATGTGTCTTGTTCTCGAGCTCTGTAAACCAAAGCTCTGATACCAAACTGAGACGACCCGAACTTCCCCGTGAAGGAAAGCACAGATAGAATTGAGGACAAGACAAAACAGAATGCAGACGCAAGAACATTTCATTGTTATTACAACAATTCCATTAGATACAAGAATATACATAGTATAAATGAATAAATTACATTCGATAAATATCAGATATTTACAATAAATTACATAGCAGCGGAAAAATATACAAAACACAACTAAAAGTGATACACGGATACAGAGCTTTCCGAGCATCGTTCCAGCTGTAAATCAGGATCCTGTGAATATAAATTTGCAAAACCAAAACTACTAGCTGCCGGTGTGGAAAATAGGGGCACCCAGAGTTTAGGTTAAAACAATAAACTCCAGGTCAGTCGTGTGACTGGTGTGAGAACTAAAACAGTTATTAATCTTTATTTTAAAGTTCGGTAAAACAAGGGACCACGCCGTATTACACGGAACGAGTTTCCTCCCAAGAATACCAGTGCATAAAACAAACAGCGCAATGCTAAATAAAGAAAAATGAAGCTGTTATAAGACCCAGGTCGCATCACACAATGCAACGCAAGCCGAAGGATAGGGTTTTTACCTTATAATAGCCAAAGCATGCTTGATACGTTTAAAACACATTATTTGATACTATTATAGGTGTATAGTGTCAAAACAATTTCAATCATAAATATCAATCATAGGCGGCATGAATGACGCATACCACTATGTTGTCGTACTAGGTTCTACAAATAAAACTGCAATATCACGTATTGGAAATTGGATTTCTGTCATGAGTCGAGGCAAGGGGCAAGCTCCTCTCTGCATTCGAGACACTCTAGCAATGCCTCAGGACCCCACTATGATCCTTTGGAACCTCCAAGGCCGGTCCTCTCTTACTTTTGAGGATTGGCAATTCCTGAACACACGTTTCCCGATCCTTACAGACCTATATCCGAGGCGCCTCGCATTCCAACAACCACACAGGTGAAAAGTATATAAATGTCAGGGCTGGTAGGTCACTGACACCACCCTAGCTAGAAAGAAACGCCGTGCACTCCTTGGGTCTGTCTCCCGTTTTTGACTCATACCGAGGTGTGAGGCTCGCGAATTCACGCTATACACAAAGCTACGCCACACAGGCCGTGCTTTGATCATCAACCACAAGACTTTGCTTTTCAACCGAAGCCCTGATCAATTGCCACTTACGCGTGCCACACTGGCAATTCACTCCATGCGACTGATGTCCATCGATATACAACCCCTGAGCTCGTACGTCTCAGAGAAGGGCGTTAAGCAAGAGAATAAATTCTCCGCCGCCAAACAGATGTATAATTAATAGAGATCAATCAACACAGAATAAAATCCAGTGTCTGACACACAATCCATTTACAAGTTCGCTCGGGGTCTGAACGAAACCGGAGGCACTTTCCTCGCATATCCATCCATCTCCAAGTACGTCTGGACGATCGCCAACTATTTCCCTCATCTTGGGTGTACAGCCCAATCAAGATCATCAGTAATCACCCAAACGATGTGAAGACTTCCGGTCTTCAACCACCGTCTTCATCTTCGACATCTCGTCGAATCGGTTATTCAGAATGGGTATAAACCCGGCCTTTCTGAATAACCCACATATATGATAAACAAATGTTACACAAACACAATAGACGCCTCATTCCAATTCAGAATATTCTTTTATTCACGAAATCACATTCGTAGGGAAAGGTTCCCATTAATTTTATCCAAGATAAATTCTTCTAAATTTATTCTATAATCATCCTTTGGATATCATTTCAAACTAGTCTAGATTAGCGAGCCACACCAAAGTAATTATTTATTTTATTTCCCAATCCCAACCTATTCATCTCATGGAGCAAAACTGGTAATACTCCACAACACCACGGTATTATCGGTAAAATTAATTACCATTTCACGTTCAAATCTAATTAAAGATTTAACTATTGCTTTGGAGCAAAACTGGTGATACTCCACTCTCGATCACCTTTCAGATTTGATAATTTAAATTATCAATTCACATTTTAATCTAATTAAAGATTCATTAAAACTCCACTTAGTTTTAATCCTTTCAAAAATCAACATCTTGCCTTTAACTGGGTTAAAGAACCAATGTCATCTAAAACACGATTCACGATAAACCCAAATCACATTTGATATTAAATACAAGGCTCTGAATAGAAAATATACCGGCTTATATTCAATATCAAATTCTGAAACCAACAAATATCGTATTGGAAATAATGATATAAAATATATCTTTCAAATTCCCATAACAATATCTATATAGTCACGAAATCCAACATCGAAATATTCCGAAGATAATTTCTATTCAAGTCCCGTCCAATCCACGTATTGGGAATATTGATTATTTTTAAAATCACTTTCAAATTCAATTTATTTATTTCAAAAATAAATTGATTTTAATTCTAGTTCAAAACTAGTTCATTTCGATAAAAATCTATTTTTATCATTTCAAATGTGGAGTTTTTCATCCCAGTTTTTCCCAAATCATTTCTTATGATTTTACACAAATTGTAGATATTTTTAATAATTTTAACAAGGCCCGTACAGTCGATTTCCATCAACGGTCATCGAACTGCACTTACAACGACCTTTTCCAAATTTGATTTGGACATAATTCCAAATCCAACCGTTAGATTTCAAATTTCTAATATTCATTGGAAAGCTCTTTTCGATACGAACCCAACGGTTCCAGTTTTAGGAGAATCCGATGGTCGGATCTCCCGCAATGTCAATTCGAAGTCAATGGTCGAAATTCACGAACTGCCGCGGCGCGGCACGTTCTATTCAGGCCATTATATAATATATATATATATATATATATTATATATTTCGTCAATTTCCTTTTAAAACGTATTTTATAAATCGTTTTAAATTCGTTTTCAAAACCATTTCAACTTTATATTCAATTTCAAATCAAAATTGAATATTTCATATCATTACTATATAAATGATAATATTTTCAAAACGTTATAGTTTGAAATCACTACCTTTTCTATATTCATTATAAAAACGAATATAATCGATATAAATATCGTTCACATCAAAAGGGCGCAACTCTAATCAACACGGCTTTATATATTTCAGTAAATTCGTTATTCTATTAAACAAATGAATATTTATTCCATTCAACACATGAATTTTCTTTCAACACACGACCAATCTCAATACATGAGTACTGTCAACACATCACTATTTTTGTTATGTAAAATATTTTATAAAATTTTGGTATCTATCGTTTGATTTTTAATTAGACTCCTACTGGGAAGTAGTTCTAATTTTAAATATGATAAAGATGTAAATTTTGTTGTTTAAAATATTTTACTCAACACATGAACATCATCAACACATGACTATCGTCAACACATGACTATTTATTCTATTCAACACATGAATTTTCTTTTATAATGTTCATTATTTTCCCGATTGGAATGAGGCCCAATCAATTACCATATAACGTTAATTATATGGATTCCATACAACACATGTATATAATAGCAACGATAAACAATCAACCATCATCCAAAGTGCACCACACAACTGCATAGGCATCAAATATGAATAATTAACGCTTACACAGCCTGTCGACCAATCGATCGACATACCATTAAATAATTGGGATTAGTGTGCGCCAAATATCATCCCAACACCCGTATGGGGTTTCAAATCAACAAACACAAATTTTTATTTGTGCAGTTGGGCGACGTGTAAAATTTATCGTCCCAATCAATATCAGTCAAATCAGTGTATATAAACAAATCGGCCGATTTGTTTATAAATTTTTATTTATTCACATTCATGTTAAAAATTATATTTTTAACGAAAATTAATTCATTTCAACTATCTACATTTTATTATTGCTTTCACATCAACATCACAAACAAATTTTCACAACACATCAATCAAACAAACAAGCCATACATGGTCTGTGGATGACGGGTGTCGGGTGCTGCTAAGCACCGTCTGCATCCTAGTATATATATATAACTAGAAAAGAAATTTAGAGTGAGAAGTTCTCACCAATAGCTATCCCAAATCCACGACACTTCTTATGTAGAAGTCATTGCTGTACTCGCCTTTTGTCACTTTCGTTGCCCGTATTCACTACATATATAAAAATCACATTTTTATATGGTTGCTATGTATATAAAAATCATATTTTTATCATTACTCCATATGGGTAAAAATTCTATTTTTACATCGCTACTATATAGATAAAAATTCTATTTTTACATCGCTACTATATAGAAAAAAATTCTATTTTTATATCGCTACTATATAGATAAAAATTCTATTTTTACATCGCTACTATATAGATAAAAATTCTATTTTTACCACGCTATTCTCTATATAAAGATTTCGCCTTTTTAAAAATAAATATTATTTTCTATTTCATAGAAATTATATTTTCAATACACTACTTACATAAAAATAGTATTTTTATATCTTCTACTATATAAAGGTCATATTTTTGATTCACTACATATATAAAGATCAAATTTTTAACACTTCTATAATGTAAAAATCATATTTTTATCCTTCTACAATATAAAAGATTATATTTTTATAACTCTACAATATAAAGACAATATTTTTAGCCTTTCTATAATATAAAAATCTCAACTTTGCTAAGCTAAAAATCATATCCTTTCTAGAAAAAAAACAATCTTTTCTTTTCTAAAAATCGCAACATTCATGTTCTAAAAATCAATTCCTTCATGTTATAAAAATCCGACCCTTTATACATTAAAAATCGCCCCTATAATATATTCAGATTTTAAAAGAAAAAGAAAAATAAAATAGATAAAAGCTCACCGGGGTGGGTCGGATTTGCTGTCGGCGTTGAAGGAGGTGGTGGCCATCAATCTAGGCGGCGCGGTGGTCAGGGTGCGAGGCAGTGGGGTCGGGCGCGGCTGAGGGTGGTGCGGATGAGGGTGGTGTGGCACAGGTTGGTGGCGAGGCCCTCGAATGGGCAGCGCGGGGTCTTGGGCGATCGACAGTGCGAAAAGAGGGGGGGCGACGTCACGCGCGCGACGGCGCTGCTGGGAGGAGCGGCGGCTCCTCCCCCTTCTCCGTCTTCCTTTTTTCATTATTTTATTTTATTTTAGAAATGAAATCGGGGGGGGGGGGCAGAGGGTATAAGGGAAGAGAGAGAGGGATTTTAATTATTTTTTTTGTATTATTTTAATTTCAAAAAGTTGACTTTTACATACGACCTCTAAACGAGGCCTACCGCCTGTCGTCCATAGCGTTTCACCCCCATTCCGAACACAATGGGATATGTATCATAGGCTGATTCGATCGTTTCGATCAGTTTTCATCAAAATCAACATATAACTCTATATATTGAATTTGAACGAGCATTTCAATTTACTGGGGTCACATACTAACTCTATAAATCCCAGAAAAACATTTTTTAGCTTCGTATTGACGATACGGTCCTAACAAAACTAGTTTCGTCAAATTCTGAGATCGTTAGAAAAATGGTCATTTTCCAGTCGATTGAAATCAACTTAAACGGGTCAAATGCGTTTTCCTTTGCCACGCTCACATATTGATTCGAAAAATTATGAAATTTGGAATCTAGCAATAATTTGACATCACGGATCCGACAAAAGTGGTTTCGTTGAAATCCGAGGTCGTTTGCAAAATTCCCATTTTTAAGGGCCTGAATTCCATAGCGACTATTCAGAATTTTCAACTGGACATACCTTTTGATTCCCACTATGAAATTCCGATTTTTCGGATTCGTTGGAAAGATATTCCCAAATAGATCCTATTATTTTTGGTTTTGCTAAAATCCGGTTTATTTTGCACCCGGTATATTCAATTGATGTTTGAAATCGAATTATCGAACTACCGCGCCATTTTCAATTCTATTTATAATTATATATAATTATTTATATTCCAACGACGACGTATATAATATACACGTTCTAATTCTATTAAAAATAAATTTCTCGTCGATATTATTTAAAATAATTCATTTTAAATATGCAAAATTCATTAAAATTGCCAAAATAAAAATTTTAAACTAGCTCGCATTTCCGGGTTGTTAAAGCGTCCACGGACATGGCAATCTGCGAATGAGAATGAATGGGAATAACAAATTCGCAACTCACTCCTTTAGCGATTTCGCCACGCTGATAGTTGGGGATCTAGAGAAGATAGACACGGCGGCTAGTAGAGTTTAGCGTTGTGATAAATGGACCGGAGCGGTTATATATCGAGTGAGAGTTGTATTGAATGATTTAAAACAGAACTGCGTGGTTATATTTTGAGAAGGAGTCAGATTTAGGGATTCAAAACTGAACCGTGTGTTCACACCTACATCTCAAAATAATTCATGTTTACTAACTATTGTTCATTAATTTTTAATATCTTATAAACTACTATTCATCATAATTCAATTTATATTATTTCTGATTTATAAACTACTCATTTACTTATCGATTATTAATAATAAAAACTACTGATTATTAACTTACAACTAAATATATTCACCAATTATAATTTATTTATTTCTGGCTTATTAATTATATTAATTAACTATTACTTATTTGATAATGAACATAATTAATAATTAAATATATTTGTTGATTATTACTCATGTATTAATTATTATTTATGTAAGGATATATACATAATTAACTAAATATAATAAAATTTTAATTTTTCTAAGTTCCCTATTTTTCTTTTAGTTTGGAATTTTTTTGATTTTTTTTAATTTTGAATAATTTTAAACTTATTACATAAAATTCTAAGTTCATCACATAAAATATTAAATTTCATTGAAATTCCATTTCTTATTGTTATTCATTTAATAGTAAATATTAATTATCACTTCATACTTATTAGTTATTACATACAACATCTTAACTATAATCGAATATTAATTATTTAATATTAAGTATTTAGTAAGTTATTTATTATTTATTAATAATAGTAATTAAAACATATTAACTATAATTTACTAATCATTAACAGTTAACTATATTTAATAATTAAGCGTAAAAAACTAATTTTAGATAATAATTAATAATTACAAATTATTTGTTGATAATCGTTGGTGGTAAATTAAAGTTAAGTGCGTATAAAAGTTTCCGCTTAAACACCTTGCAAAAAAAGTTCCATTTATAAATTATTATTTTTTAAATTGTCATTATTAGTTAACTATTGGTAAAAATTAATTACTACATACTAAATATCACTACGTAAATATTAAATTTTAGTAGTAATTATTAGTATTGATTATTACATAATTATTGAAAATTAATTATTAAATATCATAATTTTTGAGAATTAATTAATAATAATAATTATTAATTGATAATTACTAAATACTAATTATTGAACATTGAACATTAATTGCTAAATAATAAATACTAATTATTTATTTAATATTAAATGTTAAAAATTAATTATTGATTATTAATTATTAATTATTCAATATTAATTACTAATTATATCTAATAATTCTTAAATATAATTAATGGGTATTGATATTAATTATAATACATTATTAAATGTAAATAATAACTATTGATTAATTATAAATATACTAATTTTAAATTATATACTTGTTGTCACTGTTAATTAGAATAAATTGTTTATTCCTATAATGCATTTGCTTCTGTTCTAAGGCAACGAAGCAAATAATATTATTTGGTTTGATGCATTTGCTTCAGTTCATAAGGAGCCGATGCAAATAACATTATTTGCTTCGGTGCATTTGCATCAGATTTTAGCACAACAGAAGCAAATGATAGTATTTGCTTCCGTTGTGAGCACAACCGAAGCAAATAACACTATTTGCTTGATACATTTGCTTCTGTTGTGTGAAAAACCAAAGCAAATTATAGTATTTGCTTCGGTTGTGAGCATAACTGAAGCAAATGAGGCGAAGCAACTGACCTGTTTTGTTATAGTGCTACTTACTCACTTTCCATCATTGTACATTTATTTTCACTCATGTGGAAATCACAAGCGTTGACGACAAATTTCGACGTCAACAACATACGAGAATGAACCGCTTAGAAAATGCAATGAAGAAATTGAGCGGTTGAGGAAAGAGTGCTAGGAGTTCAAAAAGAGGTTGGAATCTAATCAAGCTGCAAATTAAATAAGCCAGAAAAGAAAAAGAAAAGAAAACGAAGTAGCAGAGGCATAAAAAGGGATGTGCTCGGGCGGGCTGATGAAGTTAAGAGAAACTTTGAAGCCCAACTGGAAGAGCTCAAAGCAAAGGCATGGGAACCTGAGGTGGACGCCGGAAAGCAACTTTAATCATCAATTATGGGATTTTATGCACAAATTATCCGTCGCCACGAAATCTCGTTGGTTAACGGTCATGTATGGATCTTTGCTCTAACTTAGGAGAGGTTCCTAGACGATGAGGCTACTTCTCTTGATCTCGTTGTGGTGGATGAGAAACCTTTGATGACAAAGTATCTGACTGAGGACAAGAACTAAGTTCTAACGAAAGGAAGGAAGATGCTAAAGGAGGATGTTGATTCATAAGCGATGGAAATAGCTACTACGGTTAAAAGGAAGGCTGTTATGACTGAGAGCATCATCGTTGCTTATACGAACAAAGAAGATGCTCCTATTTTCAAATAGTTACACCCTAAGGAGGTCCAGCTCTGCTATCGGCTACCATTCTTGAGTATAATCCTGATCGCTCAGGTTTTAAGCTGTGATCTTTTCTATCACCAATAACTTAAGGCACAACTGGAATGGAGGCTGCGGAGCAATGCATGTGAGCTATGTCTTTCTTCTCACCAGTATGTGAAAAGATGATAAAAGCTTATTAGGAGGCCACACGGCTTCCTGTTGAAACATAGGGGAACAAAAGAAGTCTAACACTTCTTCTCTTCGATGTATAGGTACCTTTGGGATAGATATTCCTATCGTCTTCGGGATTCCAGCAACCTCTAGGCCCACATTCGATATTGATGGGTATAAAACGCTGATCAACGATGAATTTGGCAGTGTCGATGTTTTTAAAGGCTTGGAGTAAGGAGAGATTGACCAAGTCAATTGTCCGATGAAATGAAGAAGTTGCTAGAGGAAGAGGGGCGAAAGACAGAGGAAGAAGAAGTAAGGATTACTGGCCAAAGCAACGGGACAGGCGGGACGACCATAAAAGAGCTAGTTCAATGACAACAGGAACGTCTATCTATCAAATAGGAAGAGGTTAAATCCAAGACGAAGACTGAGGAAGAGGCCAATAAAAAGGCTGAGGAGGAAGCTGAGAAGACTTGGACCTTAGTAGCCATAGTCGAGATTTCTCCTTCTCCGTTGAAGTGACAGAGATTTTGGATGAGGGTGAGAAAACGTCTGAAGAGAACCCTACAAAGTGCTTTGAGATTAGATCCCATTCCAAGCCATTTTCGCCCAAAGGATCGAAAGGAAGCGGTAGAAGTGGGAAGAACTAGGAAAAGGAAGGACCAAGAGGATAATACACTGAAATCAACAATGAAGAAGCCAGATAAAGAAAAGAAGGGTGGCTCCTCCAAATGATGCTGGACTGCTAGAAGAATGTTTTTTTTCCTTTTGTTGGCTAATTGTGATGCAAGTATGACCCTCTCTTTTGGTGACACAATGATGTTTTTTTGTGCAAATCGTATTGTTTGGAACTTTGTCTTTTGAACAGAAGTTGACTTTACTTTAATTTCGCACGAGTTTATTTTAAATGTTCGAGTATTTTTTTACATTTTCCATTAGTTGTACTCATGTAATGTAACTCTTCGTTACACTTAAATTCTAGTTGTTTGAGACTTCACTCTTGAGGAACTCAAGTTGTGTGAAGTTCGAATGCATTTAATTCACTCTCAAGACTTACTTTTGGTCGTTAATCTCGAGTTATGTGAAGTTTGAATTTGGTAGCTCCACTATTGGGACCTCCTTTTAGTCATTGATCCCAATTCGTGAGGGGTTGAGAGATGGATGTTCACACTCAAATCCGAACTCTGACCCGGGGATCTGAATCGACCAAGTGAGCGATTGGTATCACATTTACGTAGGCTAGTGAGTTGCCCCCAAGTCCGAAGACTAAGTTTTGTAAGTTGGACACCTTAATCATAAGTATCACGAGATGTTTATACTCGCTCACATCATTGTTTCCAGACTCGAGTTACCTTATGGAGGATCAGATCACTCCTACAAGGTTAAAGACTGAGTATGGACTCGAAGTGGTGAATAGATTCCAAGATCTGAGGCATTATATTCGTTGTTTTGCTCTCTGCATGTGAGCCGGTCGAACAACAAACGCTCTACGTACAATGGGAGTTCACCAGTAGTGTGATTCAACGAGTAAATGAACATATCACATTTAAATCTACTCACACTTCATTTTGGTAAGTTTAACATTATGCCAACGAATAGACTCCTAAATATGCTCGAGTATAAATTGACCTTGTCTTATCTATTGGGCGTAAGGCATTTTCCTCTAGTTTTGAAGGTAAATGAAAAGTTAAATGATTTGATCGCATTTGTAGTAGTAGTACTCTGATGATCCACGGATGAATCACAAAGGTTTAAGTTGATATTTCAGCACTTCGTACAAGGGTTCTATTTAAGCCGGTCATGTCAATGACTCAAATAGCATGACGATGTAAAAGCCTGCAATCAAACTATTCTTTGAAAATGAACAACAAAGTTCACATTGAATGTAAATTCAATCCAAATGGAATAAATGTTGTGGCGTCATAGATTTAAGCCACTTATTTCTGTTTTAATCTTGCTAAGTCAAAAAGTTGATCTCTGAGGATCTAGTCTATAGCCAGGGCCTTCATTGGCTGTTGTTCTTGGCGAGCGTTGGACAACTCAGAAGCTTGATTTGGAGGATCTTGTTTGTACTTATCAAGTTATTTTTGGTGGATAAGCTTTTCAATAACATCCCTCAGATGACGATAATCGTTCTTAGCATGGCCATACATTTCGTGGCACCAGCCGTATTTTCCGGACTCCTTAGCCTTATCCATCGATTCTCTAGGGCATCTTGTACTGGACAGTTTTGCAAGTTTCAAGATAGATGTTCTCTAGGGAGTTATTGAGCAGATTGTAATTGTCAAATGATTAGAATCTTGGTCAATTCTTCTTTTTATCATGATTACCTCTATAGTTTCCGTGTTGGGCAGGTTCGCTCGGAGCATCGGGACTAGCTTTATTGGAGATTTGGGTTTTCTTTTATGTGGATTATGGGGATGGCCACCCTGTGCAACCCAATTCCTATGCACTTCTTCTTGGCATAGGAATTGGTTGGCTTGTTCATTGAAAACTTTCGAACTTTTTGGCTTCTTTCGTCAATCCATGCCTCAAACTCAAAATCCGGAAGTACGCCCTTTGCAAGTTAGATGACTATAGTGCGAGGCTCTTGGTCTTCTATTTCATCCAAAGAAGCATCAAATATTTTCATTTAACTTTTCAGTGTTTCATCTGTTCCTTGGTAGATGTTGGAAATCGTCAGGATGTCTTTAGGCCTAGTCATGCGCATCCTGAACTATTTTTCCAATTCGCTTGCAAGTTAGTTAAAGGTTAAAACAGTTTTTGATACAATTCAACAAGGTCACACCTTCAAGAAAGGTAGGTAAGTAATTGCACTTCATGGCGTCTGTGGCGCGGGCAGAGTCTATGTGCCACTCATAACGGTTTAAGAAGTTTTGATGGTTTTGCTTCCCTGAGTAAGATGCTATTTATGGTATGTTGAAGCATCTACGACATTTTAAATTTAGAACATTTTTGGTAAATGGATTATGCCTTGTACTGGCTTCCTAGTCGTCGTTGACATGTCTCTTTGACTCTTTCATGATCCTATGGACATGTTGGTGAGAGCAGGAGTTTCGATCTCCGTTGGATTCCAGTGGTCGTGATCTAACTTTGGAGTACGCTGCCTGGAGAACCTCCTTGGATGAACTTCCTCATCATCCTACGATTCATCAGCATCCATCCTTCGATTCCATGTAGGCTGGTTAGCGGGAGCTTGGGCCCGGTTTACTTCTAGAAGCATGGGCGCCAAGTTTAGCAATGTGACAGTTTGAGCCTGCTTAATAGATGGTTGAGCACTGGACCCTTGGTCGAGTCCATACCCTAACCAGGAATAGTCATGTTGACATGTTCCATCTATGATGGTAATTTTGAAACCATCTCGGCTAACTCTCCTTCGTTGGATAATGTTCCTATGGAGGGAATCATATGAAGAACTCTCAGAGACGTAATTTGGAGGATGTGGAGTACTCATATTTGCCTTAAGGTGAGTGATTTTTCAGTGAGCGTTTTGTTAGAGCTATTGATCAACTCAAGGTTATGCTTGATTTATTCTATGAGCTATCTTCGTCTTTTTTCTAGCTTTCTCATGACTTTAATTAGTTGGGCTTGCGTAACCAGAGCCTCGGGATCACGAGATGTCGCCACATTAGCGGTAGCTAGAGAATTGTAAGGTTGTTGCTGGATGGATGCATTGGAAGTTCCAACAACGGTAGATTTTCCCATCTTCACCATTGATGTCAAGCTTAGTTGGTGGATTTTCAAGGATCTGAGGAGATTTCCAAACCTTAGTTCAACTCTCAATGAAAGCACTAGAATGTTGATGTCCAAAAGTGGTACAACACCCAAAGAGTTCAACACAAGTTAAACTAAATGAATGAAAATGAGGATTTTATAGAGAAAATGCAAGAAAAAAATGAACATAAGACGATTTATAGTGGTTAGACCAATGTAAGCCTACATCCACTTTGAAGATTTTTCACTTTATTAATCAACTTCATGGAGAACAATGGTGGATTGGAATTCTTCTCCCAATTACAAGTACCAGAGTGAAAACCAAGTTCCCAAAAGTCCTTTTCACAAATAAGGGAGGGATATTTATAGCTATAGCTGAAGAGGGAGACTCGGGAAGTCATTGGAGATGAGATCCAAGAGGGCCCAAGGCCCACACCATTTTGTATGAGGATCTATACCGATCCCGGGATCAATACCGATCCCGACATCAATACCGACTCCCACACTTAATTTTTGAGTGGAGGTTCAAGCCTTGGTGACTTTGTTTCCTTCGATCTGCTTTAGCTTATGTGAAGTTTGGTTGGATTTTGATGAAGGAATCGGGAAGTATGAGTCTTCAAGTTGGAAGTTGTACAGATCCCTGATGTATTTGACTTGTATGTTGAGTTGTTTGGAGTGTAGGGGAGTCATATCGATCCCTCTTAGGATTCCTACGATCCCACGCTTGTAAGCATCTGGGAGTTGTTTCAATGGACTGAGATGATCGTACTTGCACGACTTCGTCTGGACTTGATCTCTTGGTGTTTGAGTGACACTTCTGAGTCGTTTAGCCCTGCAATGGTCAAGTCGTGCCAATCCAGCTTGCTTCTAAAAGCTAGGCCAAAAGGTCGAGTAACAAGTTGGATATGCAATTCATAAATTTTGAAATCCACTAACTTCGAGTATCTTAAGATATCAAAAATGCTAATTGATTTGGTTATTTTCAATTGTAAGATTCTTCCTAGTGACATAAGTTCATTATACAGTCATTTTCTACAAATTCCACTCTATTTGTTGTGTTTTAAAGAAGTCTTTAGTTTCATGCAATGTTCTTCCAAATGTATATCCTCAATGGTTTTTATTTTTCCATTCAGCCAAAATCCATAAAAAAATTATAAAGCTCAAATTGTTCAAATTAATCCTTAGGCAAGTAAAAGCTTGGTATATCATATGCAGGAAGTATGTAATTCAAAAATTATATTTCAAGGATTGAGTTTCATTACCTCAATTTTTACATCATCATCAAATTGTTTCTTTCTACGAGTAACTTTTATATTTATTTGCAAGTTCAGTTTCAATGTCAACTTCATCTGCAAGTTCTCTTACGCCCACTTTAACAAATAAAGCTTTTCACAATGTTTATTTTACACCATTTGTACTTTAAAAGTTGGAAATTTTTGTTTTTACAACATTTTCTTTAAATAAGTTGTAAAAGGATTATATTTGCAACTTTTTTTAATAGGAAAGCGTTGTGAAACATGGATTTTTACAATCTTTCTCCAAACATGTAACGTCCCGTATTTTCGGTAGTTAGATATTTAATATATTTTATTATTTTAAATATTGATTTGGTATTATAGATGGATTTATGATATATGATTCGCCTATTAAAATGATGGTTTGAACGTATTAATTATAATATAATTATAGATCGAGCTTATAATGTCGCGGTAGTTCGTAATTTAAAGTTTGAACTTCAAACGACTATACAGGATCCGTTATAAGTTGGATTTCTGTGAAATAAGAAACTCTGGAATTCGTTAAACTATATCTTTTTAACAGAAGTGAAAAATCAAGATTTTGTCTTAAAGATTACAAGATATGCCCAAATCAAATATTCCGAAAGTCGCTATAGAATCGTTTATCGACCACAGTTTATTTGATATAACTAGATATTGGTTTCGAATTTAGACAAGATTCTTTTGAGACGTAGTGATAATTTAATTTTTAGAATTTTACTGTAAATTTTAATTAATTTAATACGCGACTTTTTATTTGGGGTATTCGGCACCCAATATCAATATTTTGGGGTTCCATAATATGAGTTAAACTACCGATATTTTTATATTTTTGGGACCATGGCAGCTCGCTAGACACGACAGTATTTTTAATTCTGCACCACCATCTCGAATACAGTCCTATATACATAACTGTAAGCTACCCTATCCTGTGTTTTTATCATCTTTCACTGTCACGCAGTGAAAAGAAAATTTCTAGAGTACCTTGTATCTACAAGTAACAGCACATGCTATTTCTTTTAGAAATGAAAACTCATGGAGTAGCATTTTTTTTGAAATGTACACACAGTTGTCTTATTCTACTGTAGACCCTTCTTCGCAGATTGGAAATGCCTGTGTCCTTCCCCTAAAATTTCAAATCAACTGCACATATCATCCTGTCTTGTATTTTCAACATTACACCAGGCAACCTATTTTCCTATTTCCTTCATCGCCAAGTCCTGAAAATGCTAGGTACTCGGCTATACTGTCTCCTTTCCATCCATCACTAGACAACTGCGCTTGTATTTTCATTATCAACGTAAACTCAATTGGGACATGTGAACTGAAAACTCACTGGAACCTAGCCTAAGTCCTACCATCTAAAGCTTGGACACCAAGGAACTGCAACTATAAATACACACGAAATCTCCAGTTCAACTGTCTTCCTTCAGCATACACTATCGCAGGTTTCATAGCGCAATAAACAAATTTGAAAACAAATGAAAGTTTCACTTCATGAACTAGATTGACAACACCTCTATCCAAGCGAATACAAACGAGATGCCATCTTCATGTTTCCCCAACCATTTCATGTTAACAAGTGGACAGAGAGGTGTTGTGTCACCTGTGTGCATCCGGAAGGGATTTAGTTGCTGAGTGGGTTCAGTTTTGACATGAGAGGCACTTGGTGTATTTGGTGGAGGAGGGGTTCGGTGAGGCTTGTGCGAAAGAAGAAGAGGAGGTGCAGGGTTCAGTGAAGGGGAGGTAGGAGCATGGGACTGGATTTCATGAAGAAGTCGTGAACAGCAGGTGGTGTTCTGGAGAGGTCAGGTCGTTCTTAGGTTATGGAAGACGCGGTTTGGAAGTGCGGAGGTGGTGTATGTATTTGGAGGTGAAGTTGGCGTCGGTGTCTTGGACGGAGTTGCTGATCGAGGTGGTGGCGGTATCAGGTGGATGCTCGAAGCAGGGCATCATGATGGGTAGGAAAAACGAGCAGGTAAATAGATAAAACGAGATGAACAGTACACGTTTAAATATGCCTAATCGTTGCTTTAAATCGGCCTAATCAGTTTTAAAAAACCGTAAGTAGAGGTTAAGGAAAAAACAAAGTTATGTGTTTACACGTGGCCTAGGGATTTTAGTTGCCTAACCCTAATTATACTTATCCCGTGGCCATCTTATAAAGCCTTACCTTTATACAATGTAACCAGTGTGTTACATACTTTGTGCCTGATTATGTATTAATGTCTAAATACTGGATGCCTAATTATATATTCATAGTTCCTAATCCTATAAGCTTAAACGTACCTAACCCATTTCTTTAATGAGCCTAATCCATGGTTTAAACCAGCCTGATCCCTATGTAACGTGACTGAGTTTTTATCATATATACATACAAATATATGGGGTTTAAAAGGTTTAAACTACTTATATTAAATAAAAGACGTGGGTAGGAGGTTTTGGACCACAGTGGGCTAAAGGAAGAGAGAACAGTGCATCGTGCCTGTGCCAGGGTATAATTTTTATATGCATAAATATTTTATTTAATGCGTCCCTAAAGTCCATTCGAAGGTTTATAGTAACATGTATATAAATGCGCCAAGTTTTGTTTGCCGTAATCAATTTTATATTGTACCCACTGTCCATTTTATATGTGCCCATTGATGATGCATGAAGGTACATAACGTGGCGTATAAAAACTAAATGTTTAATATGCTAATAAAGTTTTCATGTGTCCAGTTTTATACAAGTGACCGACTGTCTGTGCCTAATCATCCCTTTGCACGTATATTTAACCAAGTTATATATTATATACAACGCACTAAGATTCTTGTTTATTAACGAAAACAATGCTTTTGAACGTGCCTAATCAAATTTAAATTAACGGGAAAAGGTCTAGTTAATTATATTTTAAGTATTTATATCTTATTTTAAGTAGAGTAACATATGAAATTAATATCGTGGTCGTAGTAACGAGACCGAATGAAACAAATGACGTCGGGTCCATGTCGACGAGCACAACGCGGTGATGCAAGTTTGGTCAAAGCTAGTCGCTATGGTGTTTTTAATTAAATTAAACGCCAGTTTAATTTAATTAAAATAAACGGTTTCAGCGGCGGACGAACCAAGGTAAGTTCAACTCACTCAGTTTTTATCCCACTTATATTTTATATAAGTTGGGTTTGAATATTTGTGTGCTGTGACCGATAATTGGTTGATGGATGTTGGATTGTTGTTATTGTTTGATGGTTGAATATTATATCTGTTCATTGAAATAATAGTGTTGAGATAACATATTTGGATGTAGGGAAAACATGTTGGAGGGATCCAACAAGATTCCTCACATTTATTATTACTTTCATACTGCATTTATATGAATTGTTTGACAAATATGATTGGATGATTGATTGATCATTGTTTGTTGAATTTAAATTCAATAGTTGTTTTGTTTTAACCAATAAACAATATTGGTTGGGTAAGTGGCAGCAGTTGGCCTAAAAATAAATGGTGTTACAATATTGATTTACCGTCGGTTGAATCGATGGTAATAAAGTTATGAAATTTATGTTACAACCAAAGATAGATTTTTAAATCTATATATTTAAATAAAAGATCAACACATGAAATTAAGGTTTATTTTTTACTTTGTAAGTTTTAAATATTTTACAAATCAAAGTCTTACGGTAAAGTGATTTATAATGAGACGAGCAGAAACTAATGCAATAGTTAGATTTATGGTTTCAAGAACTTAATGGAATTTATTTAAATTAATTATGTTACTAATTAATTTAAATGGATTATTTGGATTGGTTAATGAGACGATCATGTTTTAGAATTGATTAATTTAGTTTGGTGTTAATTAATCTAATGTACTAGATTAATGAATATTGTTTTTAATTCAATAAGATTTTAAAAGGGATTTATTATTAAAGAACTTGACCATTTCCATGGTGGTTAACAAAAAGTAAATGATTTTAATTAATAATAATGTAAGGGGGGTTAATGTTAAGTGGAATCCTTTGAATTAAGTAATCAAAGTAGATTTTGAAAAATAGTTGAACGTTGGGGAGAGTTATATATCTAAAAACCTACTTTTATAACAAAGTTATAAAAGGATTCTTTTGGCCAGGGCGGTAGTTAAAAATATATTTAATGTTGAAGTGTTTAAAAAGGGCGTTGCGAATATTCTTATAATAAAATAAGGAGTAAATACGGTGTTTTAAGATACTGAAAGGTTAAGAAGTTTTTAATTTGTTTAAATTAAAAAGGGCCAAATGTTGCTAATTACTAAATCAAAGAATTCATCTATTTTCATGATTGAATGGTTGTTTATTTGATAGTTAAACAACCGACTATCAAATCTGGCCAATACGATTGTTGGTACGGAAAGACCGGGATCGAATTTATATTCGAAAACCATTCCGACCAATGAATACGTAAAACGTTGAAGATATCAGATGCTGAGCGAGATGGAGCAATTGAAGACCGTGGATCCTCATAAGCGGAAGGATTGCTGTCAAATATTCTCTGGCCGTACAACCAGAGATATTCTGATGTGATTCAGTCGTGGTTGAGATTTTTTGCGGATTTGCAAGGACTACTCGCTACTGATCCTTTGGATATAGTAGGAGAGTGCCTTCGGTTTGTCCAGTCCCAGGACAACTTGTATGGACGGATGTCTGACAGAGTATTTCCAAAGGAATTACGTACGTTGATTTCCTCAGACGTATTTCTATGGCGGCGGAGATGACACCTACTCCTAATTTAATAACCCAATTATTTTTGTGGAAATTAATTAGTGATTTCTGGAGGATCTGACGATATGGCATTCAAAGTAAAGGGTGGTCAGGTGTTCCAAAAGATACGTCATAACCTCAAGCCTCACAACCGAGAAATGACAAAAATCAGGCAGGCAGCATGGCTATGTGGGTCGCTCCCATTAGGGTGTATAATCACCTATCTAGAGAAATTCATTTTCCTTCTTTAATCTATCGATGCTATCCCTTTTCGGGGAACGGTTGCTGATCCCAACCGTTGGTGATATACATCGATACACTCAAGCGAAATGAGTGGTCGGTCATGTGGGGGCCGGCTTGCAAGACGTTCTTATTGAACCCAGTGTATTCGTCTCTAGAGATACACTATCGGCAGGTTGTCCCATATCTTGTCATAGTCGGAATCCAATCTCCAATAAGCGCCCGCGGTTTTTATTGTATACAATATATGTGGAGCGTGAGATGCAAGCATTCCACTAGATTATTATTTATTTGTATTTAGACACATTATAATATCAGCATATATATATGTGATTTCAAAATGATTTGGATTATCGTAAGGTAAAAACCGTCCGTTTTATGTGTGGATTTGGGCTTACGATTATCCTTTTATTTCGAAAAGATTTTTGAACTTTAAAATCAAGTTGGATGATCCCCTTAAACTTTGCGAGTTGTTCTCACTTTGGTTCACCAGATTGAACCGGTATTTGTAATGCTCGGGTTAGCCCGAGATGTACAGGTTTAGGTTATCAGATACTGTGAAGAGATGAGCTGGAAGAGTTCAGACGTATGATATTATATTATTCCGCTGTGTGTTGTATATAGGGACAAATTATTATAACTGTCCAGATGTGTTGGCTGTAAATTGTACTCTGATGTTTGTAAGTATTTTCAAGCTTTCAGTAAAGATTTATTTCTATATTTTATTTTATTCCGCTGCGATGTGAGACTCTGTGTTGTGGTGTTTCTTCTTCTTCTTCTTCTTCTATTCTAATATTTCTCTTTCTTACCTCACCCTCTAACTTCTTTCATTAACTATCTAGTGTTTTCGATACTTGGGTTTTGACAAGTAATACAAGATTTTATGTATTATTGTCAAAGTCCGGGCGTCGAAAACGCTGGTTCATTACAGTGGTATCAGAGCTATTTGTTTAAGAATAACCTTGGCTCTGTGGCGTAACTCGATAGAGATGGGGTTAGTAATACCCTAGATTGAGTTTGAGTGTATATATTTGAGAGAGCGTATTTGTAAATTTTGTATAAAAATGTTTTGTATTGTGTTATTTGATCGGTTCTTGCGTTGAGAAGCATTTGGACTATCAACTTATACAATATTGTTTTGTAAAGAGGGTCAAATGAAATAATTTTGACCAGATTATATTTTTATATATATAATCAATAATTTTATTGAATTATTGAGATATTGATTTGGTTGCTTGATCCGAATGAAATTCAAATAGGATTGGAAATTCGAATGGATTAGAATTTAACTAATCAAGTTAAATATAAATGTATGGATCAAAATTTGACTTGGAGATAATTTAATTTAAAACAAGGTGGATGGATGATTTTTGAAATTAATCAGAATTTGGGTTTTGAAATGAAAGTAAACTAATTAGAAGATTAATTACTTAACTAATATGAAGTTGAAAACTTAACTTGGTTAAGTTAAGAATGGATATCGAAATTAAGATTTGGATTTGGAAATTAAAAAGGATCGATTTGAAATTTGGAGTTTAATTAGTTAACTGAATATAAGGTTGAGACTTAACTCGGTTAAGTGGAATCGAGACTGGTCATCGAAAATAAATCGACTTGAAATTTGGAAATGTAGTAAATAATAATTGAATGGAAATCTATTGGATATTAATCGTTTGATAATTAAGGTATGTAAAACCCAAGTGAATATTAATATTAAATATAAATCCAATTGATTGGGTTATGTTGTTGTGTATAGTATGTTGATTTTTGGTTGACTAAAGTTCCTCAATGATTTAATGGGAGTTAAATGAAATGGTTTTCGATATATAATAATATAAAATTTGGAAATTTAATTGGTCGATAACATTTCTTCTACCTTAGTAATTTCGGGGACGAAATTCTTTTAAGGGGGAAGGAATGTAACGTCCCGTATTTTCGATAGTCAGATATTTAATATATTTTATTATTTTAAATATCGATTTGGTATTATAGATGGATTTATGATATATGATTCGCCTATTAAAACGACGGTTTGAACGTATTAATTATAATATAATTATAAATCGAGCTTATAATGTCGCGGAAGTTCGTAATTTAAAGTTTGAACTTCAAACGACTATACAGGATCCATTATAAGTCGGATTTCGGTGAAACAAGAAACGCTGGAATTCGATAAACTATATCTTTTTAACAGTAGTGAAAAATCAAGATTTCGTTTTATAGATTACAAGATATGCCCAAATCAAATATTCAAAAAGTCGCTATAGAATCGTTTATCGACCATAACAGTTTATTTGATATAACTAGATATCGGTTTCGAATTTAGACAAGGATCTTTTGAGACGTAGTGATAATTTAATTTTTAGAATTTTACTGTAAATTTTAATTAATTTAATGCGCAACTTTTTATTTGGGGTATTTGGCACCCTATATCAATATTTTGGGGTTCCACAATATGAGTTAAACTACCGATATGATTATATTTTTGGGACCGTAGCAGCTTGCTGGACATGACAATATTTTTAATTCTGTCCCACCATCTCGAATACAGTCCTATATACATAACTGTAAGCTACTCTATTCTGTGTTTTTATCACCTTTCACTGTCACGTAGCGAAAAATATATTTCTAGAGTACCCTGTATCTACAAGTAACAACACATGCTATATCTTTCAGAAATGAAAACTCATGGAGTAGCATTCATTTTGAAATGTACACACAACTGTCTTATTCTACTGCAGACCCTTCTTTGCAGATTGCAAATGCCTAAGTCCTTCCCCTAAAATTTCAAATCAGCTGCACATATCATCCTGTCTTGAATTTTCAGCATCACA